>JAVTVY010002480.1:0-365677 GCA_036873755.1 Hanleya hanleyi
ATACAGACCTCGGTGACTTTTCCCAAAAATTTCACCGTTGCGCTCCGAGACCCTTCCAATCGTGTTCTAAATCACGAGACGTGAAAAACAAATCCAAGCAACCCATAGTGACACCCACAAAAAAAAATTGACCACCCCTCCCCCCATATAGCCAGTAGATTCAGATTCAGATTCGTTTATTGGCGCAAACACAAATCACATTGGTTAAGGCCAGTAACAGTATATATGAACAAGTGTATGATTTTACATGGCTCAACAGAGGCTCGAATTGTTTTCAATTATTTCATATCTGGTACATGTCAACCTGCCTGTACAGAATATCAACTGACTCTCCTGTCGAAGCTTTGTATTACAAATTTAGCAAATATTTTAAAACTATCACATTTTGAAAGTTTGGTGAACAATATACGAGAATGATATTCTGAAATGGGGACGGTCAGACCCAATTCACGAAATAGCGACAATCTTAGATCAGTATTGGATCAGCATTATTTGAACAATGCATAACAAAATGATACTCATCCCCAATAGAGCCCACACAAGACTGGCACGTTCGACCGTTCCTGGGTATAATCGGTTTATGGTAGCGGCCAGTTTCGATTTCTAGCTTATGGTTGCTTATTCTTAGTTTGGTAAGCATCACTCGTTGAGATGTAGTTAACTTATAAGAGAGATACTTCTCAAAGCCATAGTCTTGTTTAAATGAAGCATAAGTATCCAGTTTATGATTTGATGGACTGGACATCGTACTTCGCCAATTCTGTGTAAACTCGTCTGTTATTCTACTGGCAAACAATCGTGGAAAATGGCTGGTACTAATAATTGCCTGCTGAAGCCAAACATCATAAAAACCATGGGTGGACAATATTTTTTTGATTCTACTGCAATAAGTATTGGGATAGTTAACAGCAAGCTGAAGATTATGTAAATAAGCCTGTTTAACAAGTCTCGAGTTTGGTAAACTCACTAAACGGCACCAGTATTTGATCGCGCTAATATTAGCTAAAACTGTCATGGGTAGCCTACCCATCTCTGCTCGTACAGCTGAGTTACATGCCTTCTTGTTAACACCAAGTGTAAATTTACAGAATTTTGTATGAACAGCTTCAATAGGATTAGACTCTGGAAGCTCGTTAACTCCCCAAACTTCAGAAGTTGTAAATGTAGTTGGTTTAACTCACGCGCCCTTGAGAGTGTCATCAGATTTTTCAAACCTCGACCTTTTAAATTTTCCAGCGCTTTTGACCATTTTCCATTGGAACAAAAGAGTGTTCCAAGGTAAAGAAACTGGTAAACAATCTCAACAATATTATTACCAATGTAGACATGAAAGTTTGGTGAACGACCAGACTTGGAAAAACACATAGCTTTTGTTTTCTGAAAATTAATTGACAAATGCCACTTGGTGCAGAAAGCTTGCAATTTTGCTAAGGCATTATTCAGACCTTCAGGTGAAAGGCTCAGTATAACAAGATCATCTGCATATAGTAAACAATATAAAATGAAATTTCCCAAGACTACAGGATCGCAATCCTCACCAAATATATCAGGAAGGTCATCAATAAAAATATTAAACAGTGTGGGACTCAAATTATTACCCTGTAATACACCTCGGCTAGATACAAAACTATCAGATACACCATCACTCAATCTTATGCGCATGGACGGGTCAGAGTACATAGACTTAATGATATTATATATATTACCAGTGACATCTGCTTTGAGGAGTTTGTACAGTAAACCACACCTCCATACCGAATCAAAAGCCTTGCGTAGGTCCACAAAACAAGCATAAACGCGTTGATTTTGATTTATGTGTGACTCTATTACAGGCTGCAAAATAAATACATTGTCAGACGCACTGTAGTCTTTACGAAAGCCACATTGGGATTCATTTGGTTTGTCAAGAGCTTCCAAGTGACTTTGCAATCTCCTGTTCAAAATGGAACAGAATAACTTAGATAAGCAACTGCTTATAGCTATACCCCTATAGTTGCTTGGATCTCGTAAATCACCAGACTTATGTAAAGGTATCACGAGTGAAGATTTCCAGGATTCTGGAAAATATCCTGATGCCAAAATTTTGCTGAACAGAACTTGAAGATAGGGCAACAATGCATTTATACCATATTTGAGCATTTCATTGGTTATCATATCTTCTCCAGCAGATTTTCCAGCCTTCAAGCTTGCTACTGCAGATGATATTTCTACCGAACCGACAGGGCAGTTAAGGAACTCAGAATTACTGTCCTGTTTCTCAAGTGAGGCTAGCCTAGAAAGCAGCTCATTTTCAGAATCTTTATCAAACTGTGCATTATATACAGACCTCGGTGACTTTTCCCAACAATTTCACCGCTTCGCTCCGGGACCCCTCCTATTGTGTTTTTCTCGGTGAGACGAGAAAAACGAGACCCCACAACCCATAGTAACACCCACACAAAAGAAAATTGACCCCTCCCCCCATATAGCCAGTATGGAGCTATACCCATACAGGCATTTCCTCGTATATTATGTACTGTACGAGTCCGTGTTCCGTTTTTTATTTATTTATTTTTTATTTTCTTTGAAAACACCCGATTGACTGGATAGGCAGGCCCCGATAAGCCCGGGGACCAATATTATAGGATTTATAGGAGTTTTAGGGTAAAGTCCGTGTTCCGCTTTTTTCCAGAGAAATTTTACATGCACCCAGCCATCCATAGCGGCCCATTCTCGTCTCGCGAGACTCCCTACTGCGAGGAAGAGTCTCACGCGTAAATGGGAGCCATCCCCCCAAAATTTGGGGGGTGAGTAGGCGGCGTATGATTATCTGGCTTGTCACTGACCTGCTGACTCCGCCGAGTTAGAAGCGAATTGCTAAACATAACGTGGGCTATATAATTGGGAAATGACTCTTTCCGTTTCGGAGCATATCAATCGCGAACAAATTATTGTCGGTATGTATACTTGGCCGTGAAAGCGAGTTATCTAATACAGGAAGTAGTTCGCGGGTAGACACGGCTCGCTTTGAGAATGATGTCATGCTGCCTCGCTTTGAGATTGGAGATTCAAAAATGTCACCAGTTTACATGAGAGTCGCTTTGGTCTCCCGCGGGTAGACACGGCTCTCTTTGAGAATGATAGCGGCCTAGAGTCCGTGTTCCGTTTTTTTATTTCCGGGAGATGTTTTTACATGCACCCAGAGGTCAAAGGCCGCCAGGGGGCGCTCCCTATACTATAACATGGAAACAGCGCCCCCTGGCGGATGCTCCACGGGAACCAAGAGTTACCTCCCTGGAAAATACGGGTTTAACCGTGTTTTATATACTACTGATATTTTTACTAAAATAAGCATTTAAATTATGTGTGTAAAAAGAATCCCATATTACCTTGATCAAGACATGAAAATATGCTGGCTCTGTTTTATTGTACTAGGCGGAGCGAGAATAAAGATATTGCTTCTTGGGAATGTCGCCTGGAAGACATCTTCGACAAGGCCAGGGCTATGTGTCAGTTTGCTGGATCGACGGTTAGTGACATGCTATTTACCAAGTTTGGGACTGGCAAGACGGAACTGGTTATAAGTTTGATGCTTCAAAGACAAACGATGAACTTGTTCAAATTTGACGAGATGAACATGAAACTGAAGCACAACTGCGAGCTACTGACTTTAGATCAAAGGAAATGCCTGCATCTGTTCGTATGGTTTCAGTATCACGAGATGAAAGTTTATAGGGACTTTTTTACAAGATGGATTCCTGCCTCGAAAACCTTGATGGACTGACGAAGAAACTTAATGCACCTGTTGTCTTACTCAGTACAAATGTTCTTTGTCCCTTGGTGGATAGTTTAATGACCAGGTTTAGGCAGAGATATCTGCAATGGGCAGGATTCACAGTCACGGCAGTTGGTGTTTAGGTCCGTTTCTGTCAACAAAAGTACCTTGGAAAAGATGGACATCTCGCCCTGGTAAATTTGGAGAATGAACAGTCAAGGCCCTACAGGCGGATTTGGAATGTACACTGCACGTCTTCAACCTAATGATGTAGAAAATCTCCATGCACCCTCAGTTATGAGTCAGCGGAGAAGAAACTGACAACATATAGTTGTTCAGTACAAGACACTTACAACCGGTGTGATGGATAAGAATGTCCTGGTAATAAGTGTCCCTTTTCATATCCTTTTCTATCGCAACTAACGACGTACACTTGTCCCCAATGTGGAGAAAGTTGTCCTATCCCTGGGTTAGAAGATAGGGAGCTGGACACTGATAGCCACCGAACATTCTTAGCCTCCACACCGGCATTACCAGAGAAGATCACTTTTGAGCCGTCGACGCTAACTGCTGAGTAACTGAACAAAGCTCAGGAGTTTATAATGATGCAGGATTTGGTGAAACATCGCACTCAATTAAACGATATAATACAGCGTTCAAACAGAGTCACTGCAAGAGGTAAAAAAGCACCCTGGGGGCATGATTGACAGCGGTGTCATAAGGAAGTCGCACAGTCCTTGGGCATCAATTATTGTTCTTGTGTAATAGAAGAGGGGTGAGGCAAATGTTGCGAATTGCTGAGTCTGTCCTTTGTGCATGCCTGGAAACTCGAAAAGACTGTCACTATATCCAGTGCCATCGTAGCAATGCATATGGAGTGACATCACCGATATGAACAGATTCACATATAGCAATGACAGAGTCAGTTGGTAATGCAGCAAAGCCATTATCACAAGACTGATTGGAACCTGACAGACTACAGAAAATATCTGCATCCGTGTTAGCTCCGGTGTAGCCTTGTTCCATACTACGTGAGAACAAGGCCCCGGCTGTAAACCAGTCACCAGATCGAGTTGTTGGGAAATTGCCGTACGGGCAATATTTGCCGAACCAATTGACCATAACCAATAAAATAATTCGATTCTATGTCCACTTACCTTTCATAAAAATCCTTGTTTATGAGTGACCGTCCGTTTTTAGCTTGGCAAGAGATCGAAACTCGGACGAGGGGGTTAAACTGTCCATGTAAAACTTATCGATGTAAAGATGGCGGAGATGTGGACAGTTTTACCCCCCTCGTCCGAGTTTCGATCTCTTGCCAAGCTAAAAACGGACGGTCACTCATAAACAAGGATTTTTATGAAAGGTAAGTGGACATAGAATCGAATTATTTTATTGGTTATGGTCAATTGGTTCGGCAAATATTGCCCGTACGGCAATTTCCCAACAACTCGATCTGGTGACTGGTTTACAGCCGGGGCCTTGTTCTCACGTAGTATGGAACAAGGCTACACCGGAGCTACATCCGTGTTTGTTTTGTCTGGTTTGTATTTGATGCTAAAATTATTTGTAGACAAAGCAGCAAGCCAGCGGTGGCCTGTTGTTCAAAGCTTTGCACTGGTCAATGCGCGGGTCCATGACAAAACCCCCACGAGACAAAAACCCTACAGACTAATCCCTCAAAGACAAAACCCCCACAGACAAAACCCCAGAACACAAAATATGGTTAAAACCTTGCATATAAAAAAAATATTTTGTAGAAATTTGTCTCAACATTTACGATATTTACTTCATTGTTTTCAAATTTTGTACCATGTTTACAAACAATGTTTGAATAGAAAACTATCAAATGCCTCAGGTCCATTGAGAGTAACGAGACCCCGTATTTGCTCCCGAGAAGTGGAATGTCGACAACAATTGAAAACATGAATCGGACAAACCACCTATGTGGGATCTCCAGATTCGACCTAAAAATCTGCCTACATTTCAGGGATGATCGAAAGATACTACAAGAAATGCTATGTACCATTGTTCATAACATCGGGATTAGATAAATTACTTCTTTACATGTAAATGACTGATCCTAATTTTATAGCGGGTGATTGAGTGGATTCAGGTTCCTGTTGCTTCAATGCATTTTGCTGAGGAGCAGCAGGAACTTGATAATGTGATGTCTAGCACTGTAATATCACTTGTCTTTATTGCACCATGTAAGCGTCTTATCTTTGTCTTGTGCACTGCCCTCAGTGTTTTATAGGGTGGATGGAGGGTGTCTGGTTCCACGCTGCTTCAAAGATTTCTTCTTTGAAGTAGCAGGAACACAACTGGGCTGGGTGGTGCTTTAATAGTTGGCTCGTCGTGATATAGCTGAAATATTGTTGAAAGCGACGTTAAATTCTATTCACTCACTCACTCATAATTTCATAATTGTATCATGCATACGTTTTTAACATACATAAATACATTTTTTTATAAGTATCGCCAAGTATTATGTACTATATATTTAAATAAATAGATCTACATGAATATGCATATTTATGAATCTGGTTTAAATGTTATTATTATTCACCATGTGATTAGCGCCTATAGCATATATGCATGTATGCACTGTTAATATATGCATGTGACTGAAAAAAAATCTCTATTGAAATATTTGCGATCCTTATTTTACAATTAAATGTGGGAGGATTGTTTGGTGGGAATTTTGTCTGGTGGAAGGTTTTGTCTTATGGGCGTTTTGTCAGTGGTGGTATTGTCAGTGGCAGTTTTCAAGCATTCAGGTGCCTCCTATATTTCCTATATTTTCCTATATTTTTGAGTTGATTCCTATATTTTACTCAAAAGCTCTTATATTTCCTATATTTGACTAAAACCTTCACCAATGCTGTGAAATGAGTCAATTTGGCATGGGAAAATACATTTCAGAATTTTTTTCTGAAATATGAAACATTTAAATTTCTCTTTCTTGAACCAAGCAGCAGAACGGGTCTCCTCAACCCCCACAACTATGACCGCATTCAGTGGAAATAATTTTATTAAACACCAAAAAAACTACCAATTTTTGAACATACAATGTAGTAGTGTCCTGTCTTACACTTACTTATTTCCTATATTTTCCTATATTTTATTAAGAAAATTCCTATATTTCTCCCGATACTTTGGCAAATTTCATCCTATATTTTCTCCTATATTTTCACTGTGAGCCACTTGCAGGTCTGAGTTTTGTCTCATGGGGGTTTTGTCTGTATCAAAGGGATTATTGTCTGAGAAGGCAATACATTCTTAGCCATACAAATAGTCATGTTATTTATCCATCACTGTTCATGTAAGTGCCAGAAATTTCAGTTCATGTGCTGGGTAGTTCCGTTAAGTCTTTGAGAAACAACTTTCTCTCATCCATCTTCATGAGCTTTGTATAAAACTGCACCCAATTTACTTCCACTCGCATTGATGTGCAAGATGAAAGGACGAGAATAATCAGCCTATGTCAATACGGGTCGAGATAAAAGAGCACTTTTCAGCTGCTGAAATGCTGTTCTTCAGCAGAAACCCATCTCCATGGTATCAAACTATCCCCAACCTTGATCTTCTTCCGAGCCTTCACTTTTTGCTTTGGACATCCATTTATGAGAGCATGTAAGGGTTTGGCTGATCAGGAAATCTTTCACAAAATTATAGCCAGCAAAACTGTAGAACTGGCGAAGATAATGTTGGTTGTCAGGAATAGGTCAATTAGCAACCTTTTCAGGGTTTTTCAACATCCTGCGAGGAATCCTGTCCCACAAACATTACATTACTCTGAACGAAATGGCATTTCTTAGGACAAAGCTTCAGTCTTGCATCCTGAAGATGACAAACCTTTATCAAGCCTATCCAGATGTTCTTCAATGGTCTGTGAGAACACCATCACATCATCTAAGTAAATGGCACGAATTTGATGATGAAGTCCTGTTAGACATTCCACCATTTTACGCTGGAACTTGGTAGGTGCATTCGTCAAGCCAAATGATTTACCATTAAATTTTGAAATCCTAAGTGACCTGTTGTGTACACAGTGTGCTTCTTGTACTCTTCTACTTCGAATTGGTGATACCCATTCTCCATATCCAGAACTTTTTGACCTCTGCCAAACAGTCCCAATAGTTCTTCAATTCGTGAATCTTGAATTGGGGACCTTGATCTCAATATTGGTAAAGGACACATAAATTTGCAACTGTAGATAGAAAACTAAATACCTATCCAGTGTATATTGGGATATTATTTAAATTGCACAACAACATTAGACTGGATGGCTAGACCTTAAAATTAGCCACATGAAATTACGGGCGGCCCTTCACCATGCTGATGTTCGGTAACAGACATCAGAACATAGAGTGGCAAAATGAATATGAAGAGCTGTGAAATAACCTTGGGGCATAGGTATTCTCTGTCAGTGCAGGCTGTGATGAATGGTACACCTTGTTCTCTCTGAGGCTTCCCAATTTCAGTTTTAGAAGAACCTTTACGGGTTACCATAATATGCTAATGTTACCATGTATTTAACCCTAAAGCCCCAGTTACAGGTTACCATAGGTTACATTATATAATTATGGTAACCTGCAGCTGGTGGTCTGTCAGTAGGTAATTCATTTTGTTAATTCATACATTGATGGATGTTGGATGAAATAATATGTTGAAAACAAAGTAACAGGGAAGAGAAAACCTACACTGTAGATTCATATTGTCTTTATTACTATATGAATACCTTCGTAAATAGTCACAAATCAGTACCATTTAACATAAAAGTAATTATGATATGCATGTATGCCAGTCACAGAATCAATACCTTATGAATGGTGTATATAGTATATCTACATCACATGGTTTCAAGATATTAAAAACAAATAGACAGATAGATGGATTGACGGAAAGATTTTGCGTCTTTGATGTCATGGATATTGTTGTTTGGATTTATGCTAATGATAATTGATCCCCCACCTACATGTAAACATATAACTGATATAAAATGTGCCTCCTACAACAAAAAACAAAACAAAGTAAAATTAGGTCATGTCGCCTAAAGGAGTTTCCCCTTTGTGTTTATACTACATAGGCCTTATAGTATGGGAATTATAGCAGCTCACAATTGGTGTTCTATGGGTCTATGTCACTCTTCATGGCAAAACCAAGTTTACAATAGGATATGAATTGTATCTATATGTCGCACAGTTGCCATACATGTTGTAGATGTCATGGTGCCAGCTGTCTTATTCTGACCAATAAGCTACGATTTTTCACTCGCTGACCCACTAGCAGAGAAAAACTCATGTCCTCGTCCTGTTTGATATCAGATTGGTTTGAGCTGAAAAACAAAGGACACAGCTTCTGTGCGCATGGCTCTTGGCCCATCCACATCATCCTTCTACACTCACAACTAGTTCACTGCCTAACTTCCATCTTTCCCCAAACAATATACACGATGCATTTTCTTTCACTCTTGTACAGAGATACACGCTTTCTGAGGCAGTCACAAACGATTTGAATGCACTTGCATTCGACTTTGTTCTGGGTAACTCAGTCATGCGGTGGCCTAATGGTAGAGCGTCGGCCTCGTAAGCGGTAGATCCTGGGTTCGATCCCAGGCTGGGTCATACCAAAGACTTCAAAAATGGAACTTGTTGCTTCCTCGCTTACGCTCAGCATTAAGAGGATGGAACAAGGACTGGTTCGCTCAGTGTCAGTATAATGTGACTGAGTGGGGTGTCATGTCTGCATACGGCATGATATTTCGGTGGCACGGCACTATAAAATGGCAGCATTAGATCTGCTCTGTTACAGTAGGTACCCCCGCCGCTCCCCCTCCCCTCCATTCCCTTCCTCGTCGTGAGATAGCTGAAAAAATGTTGAAAGCGATGTTAAACCCTATTCACTCATTCATTCACTCAGTCATGGTCAAAGAGTCCCATATGAGCCAGATTGAACATTGTGTATATGCAGGGCTTGCTTCTCCACAGGAATCTGATTCCCGTCAGGACTATAATTCACAGGAAACCAACAGATTCCCGTACCCGGAAACCACTTGGGTAGGGTCCTACTCCTTTTAACACCCGAGACCCCACCTGGGATCTCCACGGGTGCCCCAGTTAGTCGCCTTTTACGACAACCTCTCTGAGGAGCTGAGACCTATCCTTATGACCTGGAGTGTGCTAGGGTCATTGTCGTTCTTCATAGTTTCTACATGAACAGCTGCAATAAAAGTACTGCTGAGATACCAAGGCTACAACCTAGAATCCTCTGTATTCTAGGATGTGTGAGGTGCCGATCGAATGAGGATTTCCTGTGGAGTCATCATCAGTCATCATCACCAGACGTTAACTTTTCCCACCATTTACATACCCCACCAATTTAGATTCCCAATGTTCCAGAAATATGTTGTACTGGTTATCACAGTAACATAGTATATAGTCTCATTTATGAGAGCATGTAAGGGTTTGGCTGATCAGGAAATCTTTCACAAAATTATAGCCAGCAAAACTGTAGAACTGGCGAAGATAATGTTGGTTGTCAGGAATAGGTCAATTAGCAACTCGTTTTACCTTTTCAGGGTTTTTCAACATCCTGTGAGGAATCCTGTCCCACAAATGTTACATTACTCTGAACGAAATGGCATTTCTTAGGACAAAGCTTCAGTCTTGCATCCTGAAGATGACAAACCTTTACCAAGCCTATCCAGATGTTCTTCAATGGTCTGTGAGAACACCATCACATCATCTAAGTAAATGGCATGAATTTGATGATAAAGTCCTGTTAGACATTCCACCATTTATGCTGTAACTTGATAGATGCATTCGTCAAGCCAAATGGTTTACCATTGAATTTTGAAATCCTAGGGGACCTGTTGTGTACACAGTGCGCTTCTTGTACTCTTCTACTTCGAATTGGTGATACCCATTCTCCATATTCAGAACTTTTTGACCTCTGCCAAACAGTCCCAATAGTTCTTCAATTCGTGAATCTTGAATTGATGACCTTGACCTCAATATTGGTAAAGGACACATAAATTTGCAACTGTAGATAGAAAACTAAATACCTATCCAGTGTATATTGGGACATTATTTAAATTGCACAACAACATCAGACTGTGGATGGCTAGGCCTTAAAATTAGCCACATGAAATTACGGGCGGCCCTTCACCATGCTGATGTTCGGTAACAGATATCAGAACATAGAGTGGCAAAATGAATATGAAGAGCTATGAAATAACCTTGGGGCATAGGTATTCTCTGTCAGTGCAGGCTGTGATGAATGGTACACCTTGTTCTCTCTGAGGCTTCCCAATTTCAGTTTTAGAAGAACCTTAATGAGCCAGATTGAACATTGTGTATATGCAGGGCTTGCTTCTCCACAGGAATCCGATTCCCGTCAGGACTATAATTCACAGGAAACCAACAGTTTCCCGTACAATTTAAGCAATCAGTATACAAATGTTAGGTCTGGATTCGCATGGATTCCCATGAAGTTAGATCGAGAGAATCTGTTTGGATTCCCGTAAACTTTGACAAAAGTAAGGCCCGGTATGCGGGAGTGGTGAATAGGTTTTTACAAACTCGAAGGAACTCAATGGACTAATATTACCCATATTTCCAGATAAGTCTTAATTCCACTTAAGCTGATGCTCGAGTCAGTGAGTGAGTGAATATGATTTAACGTCACTTTCAACACTATTTCAGTCATATCACGACGTTGGTTCCTATTCCTTTCCACACCCGGAAACCACTTGGGTAGGGTCCTACTCCTTTTAACACCCGAGACCCCACCCGGGATCCCCACGGGTGCCCCAGTTAGTTGCCTTTTACAACAACCTCTCTGAGGAGCTGAGACCTATCCCTATGACCTGGAGTGTGCTAGGGTCATTGTCATTCTTCATAGTTTCTACATGAACAGCTGCAATAAAAGTACTGCTGAGATACCAAGGCTACAACTTAGAATCCTCTGTATTGCAGTCTGAAATGTGAGGTGCCGATCGAATGAGGATTTCCTGTGACAGTGAAGTCATGATCAGTCATCAGTCATCATCACCAGATGTTAACTTTTCCCACCTTTCACATATCTCACCAGTTTCAGGGGTTGAAATGTTCATGAAATACCTGCACTGCAGGACATTTGTCAAGAGTTGTCCGGTACATAATTTAAAATACATGTAAACTGACTGCAGGACAGTGCCAATTTTCTGCTGGACATGTCCTGCAAATAGATAGCAATTTCGACCCCTGGTTTAGGTTCCCAATGTTCGAGAAATATGTTTTACTGGTTATCACAGTAACATCTATATAGACCCAGCCAACCTGACTCGCATCCCCAGCCCTCTGAAGCTATCCCAAAAACAACAGAAGCAGAATTGTTCCTTTTCATGATCAGTGACCAGGCATGTATCATGAAAACCCCATTACAGAGTCCACAAAGTTTTTGAACAGTTCTGGATTAGCTGGTGGAAATGATTTTAACTTGCTTAAATCTTCTGTCTGCAGTGTGTGTCCCAAATTTCTGGAAAGAAAGGAAAAGAGAGTCAACCAAGATTTGTAATATATATAACAGCTCCCCCCTTGGAAGTTTAACTAGAATACAGAGGGGATTCCATTAAATGGTGTATCGACCATTATCATTTTTTGGGGGGGGGGGGGGATACTAAACTTGACTGTCACAATGAGTGAGGGATGACTTGCCAAGTTGAGTTCTTAACTAAATGATTGACCCCCGTCGGAAAAAGCGGTCACTCTTTTGTGACGGGCTCTACATTCAGATCACTGGAACCAATCAGATGCAATCATTTCAAATATACGCAGATAACACCTGGTCCTGCATGGTATCTGTCAGAAGTTTCTACATATGATAGTATCAAGTATTCAGATGAAGCTATTCATCATGTTAACCCTGCTATCATCCATACTGATGTTCACCCAACCACAGTTTGGGATGGAGTGATTTATACCTACACTCTGTACAGCAGTAATTTAGGCAGAGATTGGCTACCAAGTAATATATGTAAAATGAGTAAATATTTATAAACAAAACATTAGGAATAGTAAATGGGTTTTTTAATTCAAAACTGGATATGCTCTGCATTGGCCGATTATACATATATTGTTCTTGAAACATAGGGACAGCATTTTAACTGGAAAAGTCAGCCACTCTCATGGAAGGTATTTTCAGTATTTACATGTATATTCATTGTGTGGACTGTGGTATAAAATTGAAAAGAATGGAAATGAGTCGACTCTTGTGAGCAAAATTAAAGCTACAGTATTACCTCTAATAATTGAGTTAACCTATTAAAGTTCAATCACCACCAATTTTGGGGACAAAATTCAATCAGTTGTTGAATTTATTATCCGCATATATATGCATAATCATCATACAGACATGACTGATAGACAAAATATATCAGACAACCTACTGCAGAGAGCTCTTGAATTTACCTGCGAAGTAAGAGGGATCGCCGCGAGTTACCCAGAAGTCTGCCGTGAGACCAGGAGAATTTTTTCCAAAATTAAGATGGGTTGAATGGGAGTCTCGCTTGCAGAAGTAGTCTCTGCCTTTCCCAATAAGTATGTGTTATTAATACTTCAATGCCACCTTTCAACATGTTAAACTTCTCTTCAGCTGGAATTTCAGATGTACACCCTTTTCCCCCAGTGGCTTTTTTTGCCCAGTGGCCTTTTCCCCAGTGGCCCTTTTCTCCACTCTATAATATATATGTGAAATTTGTAATATAGTGTACCATTTTAAATTAATAGTATATCTTAATACTTTTTTTTGTTAATGAAATGAATTTTATCTCTTTTGAAATGCTGCATAAATAACCCTAAGGGCCTAGTGGCCTGGGTGATTTGGAGTGTACCACAGCCTGTACATCTGTACCTTCGTGGAGGGGAGATATATTTTCGTTATCCCTAGCTAGAGGGCTGAAACTTACCTCACTATATCTTTGCGTTAATCTCATTTCCAAAGAAAGCAATTTTTAAACTATTTTTTTCATATTTTTCAATTTTTTTATTTATGGGTTTTCTTTGCAAAAACTGCATGATAAATTAGTAGGGTGAATAATAATTTGATGTGAAATGAAATAACTTGAAATGCAGAAATTTGACAAAAACATCACTTTTCTGGTACTCCATTTTAAATTTACCCATGTCATCAGCTCTCAAGTTTTTATCGTTCCAGAGATAGAAGCAAAATACCAACAGCGGGGAAGAGCTGCTCCCACCCCCCTCCTCCCAGCCAGGTAGGGTTAAACTAAGGAGTCCAAATCATGGGCAAAAGCTATTTTACTTCATATCAGATTATTACTTGCTAATTTATGATGCAGTTTTTGCGAAGGAAACACATAAATTAAAATCCGAAAAATTGTCAAAAATGTCTTTATTGAAAATAACGTAACTGTGACGTCATCATGGTGACCATCTTAATGTTTAGGGCCCCCCCCCCCACCCAACCCTGGACAGGTCTCAAATCGCCCAGGCCAGATAAGTTTAAGCATTTTCCATCAATAGTATAGGGTGGCATGGGGAAAAGGGCCACTGGGCAAAAAGGCCACTGGGCAAAATGCCCATGGGGAAAAGGACCACTGGAGAAAATGCCCTGGATTTGGAATTTCACCAAAACCTTGTTCACACTATCAGTAAAATGGACCTTTACAAGTACATGTGCAAGCTTGGAAAACACCATGAATTCAATGGAGGGAAGGGTACTTACTTGCAATTACAGTAGAATAAATGACCATCAATGTAAAGTTGATTGGCCAGTTCTAATTGGTGATTATCCATCAGTTCCTCATTGATCACAACGATCAGAGGTTTGCCCGACCCCAGAGCCTCCAACACACTACCAGCACCTACAAAAACCACGATAACAAACAATGAATCAAGAAAATAACACTGATGTATGGCAAGCCAAGTTCTATTTCCGATATCGGAAATTGACTTCCCAATATCGGAAATTCTAATTTCTAATTTTTTTCTAATTTCAGATATCGGAAATTGCAATTCCCGATACCGGTATCGGATATTGTCATTGAATTCACGATATCGGAAATGAGAGCTCTGAAAGCTTTACGAAAACTGTTCCTTCCAATTCCCGATATCGGAAATTCAGTGACAATTTCTATCGGGGATGTCTCCGAATTTCCGATATCGGAAACTGCAAATCTTGATAACGGAAATTCGGAAATTAGAATTCCCGATATCGGAAATTGAAGGACATGAATTTCCGATATCGGAAATTTTTATTCCAATTTCGGAAATTTCAATTCCGATATCGGGAATTCAATTTCCGATATCGAAAATTCTTGAATAAAAAGCACTTTGGCTTGCCATACTGATGTCTACATAGATGCTACCAAATCCAGTAACTCTCCAAACCCAAGCCCAAACTATGTTTATGGATAAAGTGCCCTTGTCAATCACACTCCTATGTTGTTTATATATTAGATCCGACATTCTGTAGTCAGCGGCTGTCCATTAAGAATTACCCATACATTCATATACAAGAGGTAACAATCCTGAAAATGAAGTTGATAACAAGGTGTAGACTGAGTGTCTGTCTTTAATGTTATACAATCTACATTCTCTGAAGCATGCCAAGCACGACTGGTTTCAAATTCTACTCTTTCACTACTGAAGCTCTCAACTGTAACACACATACATGGCTGCATTAATGCTGAAGTTTCCTTCTTGAATCAGGGGTGTGCTCTTATGTACAACTGGTAAACCTGTTCTCTTCTTGAGTTCCTTGTGTTACCTGTTACAGGTTACCATAGGTTAGCTAACCTATTGTCTGATCAACATCATCGAGATAACCTGCAACAGCTTACCAGAAAAATATTACAGGACTGGCCTGTCAATGTAGCGGTTAGTCCACCTGCATTACTGATCAAAAATGATGCTCCCTCAATTAATATAGCCCACCTGTGTGCCTGATCACTAATGATGGTCTCTCAATTAATGTAGCCCACCTGCATGACTGATCACTAATGATGTTCTCTCAATTGATGTAGCTCACCTGTGTGACTGATCACTAATGATGCTCTCTCAATTAATGTGGCCCACCTGTGTGACTGATCACTAATGATGCTCTCTCAATTGATGTAGCCCACCTGTGTGACTCATCACTAATGATGTTTTCTCAATTAGCTCACCTGTGTGACTGATCACTAATGATGCTCTCTCAATTAATGTAGCCCACCTGTGTGACTGATCACTAATGATGTTCTCTCAATTGATGTAGCTCACCTATGTGACTGATCACTAATGATGCTCTCTCAATTAATGTAGCCCACCTGTGTGACTGATCACTAATGATGCTCTCTCAATTAATATAGCCCACCTGTGTGACTGATCACTAATGATGTTCTCTCAATTAATGTAGCCCACCTGTGTGACTGATCACTAATGATGCTCTCTCAATTAATGTAGCCCACCTGTGTGACTGATCACTAATGATGTTCTCTCAATTAATATAGCCCACCTGTGTGACTGATCACTAATGATGCTCTCTCAATTAATATAGCCCACCTGTGTGACTGATCACTAATGATGCTCTCTCAATTAATGTAGCCCACCTGTGTAACTGATCACTAATGATGTTCTCTCAATTAATGTAGCCCACCTGTATAACTGATCAGTAATGATGCTCTCTCAATTGATGTAGCTCACCTGTGCGACTGATCACTAATGATGTTCTCTCAATTAATGTAGCCCACCTGTGACTGATCACTAATGATGCTCTCTCAATTAATGTAGTCCACCTGTGTGACTGATCACTAACGATGCTCTCTCAATCAATGTAGCGCACCTGTGTGACTGATCACTAATGATGCTCTCTCAATTAATGTAGCCCACCTGTGCGATTGATCACTAATGACCTGTGCAATTGATCACTAATAATGCTCTCTCAATTAATGTAGCGCACCTGTGACTGATCACTAATGATGCTCTCTCAATTAATGTAGCCCACCTGTGTGACTGATCACTAATGATGCTCTCTCAATTAATGTAGCCCACCTGTGTGACTGATCACTAATGATGTTCTCTCAATTAATATAGCCCACCTGTGTGACTGATCACTAATGATGCTCTCTCAATTAATATAGCGCACCTGTGTGACTGATCACTAATGATGCTCTCTCAATTAATATAGCCCACCTGTGTGACTGATCACTAATGATGCTCTCTCAATTAATATAGCGCACCTGTGTGACTGATCACTAATGATGCTCTCTCAATTGATGTAGCTCACCTGTGTGACTGATCACTAATGATGCTCTCTCAATTAATATAGCACACCAGTGTGACTGATCACTAATGATGCTCTCTCAATTAATATAGCGCACCTGTGTGACTGATCACTAATGATGCTCTCTCAATTAATATAGCCCACCTGTGACTGATCACTAATGATGCTCTCTCAATTAATATAGCCCACCTAGCCTGATCACTAATGATGATGTAGCCCACCTGTGTGACTGATCACTAATGATGCTCTCTCAATTAATATAGCCCACCTGTGTGACTGATCACTAATGATGCTCTCTCAATTAATATAGCCAACCTGTGTAACTGATCACTAATGATGCTCTCTCAATTAATATAGCCCACCTGTGTGACTGATCACTAATGATGCTCTCTCAATTAATGTAGCCCACCTGTGTGATTGATCACTAATGATGCTCTCTCAATTAATATAGCCCACCTGTGTGACTGATCACTAATGATGCTCTCTCAATTAATGTAGCCCACCTGTGTGATTGATCACTAATGATGCTCTCTCAATTAATATAGCCCACCTGTGTGACTGATCACTAATGATGCTCTCTCAATTAATGTAGCCCACCTGTGTGATTGATCACTAATGATGCTCTCTCAATTAATATAGCCCACCTGTGTGACTGATCACTAATGATGCTCTCTCAATTAATGTAGCCCACCTGTGTGATTGATCACTAATGATGCTCTCTCAATTAATATAGCCCACCTGTGTGACTGATCACTAATGATGCTCTCTCAATTAATGTAGCCCACCTGTGTGATTGATCACTAATGATGCTCTCTCAATTAATATAGCCAACCTGTGTGACTGATCACTAATGATGCTCTCTCAATTAATATAGCCCACCTGTGTGATTGATCACTAATGATGCTCTCTCAATTAATATAGCCCACCTGTGTGGCTGATCACTAATGATGCTCTCTCAATTAATGTAGCCCACCTGTGCGATTGATCACTAATGACCTGTGCGATTGATCACTAATGATGCTCTCTCAATTAATGTAGCCCACCTGTGTGACTGATCGCTAATGAAGCTCTCTCAATTAATGTAGCCCACCTGTGCGACTGATCACTAACAATGATCGGTCAATAAAAATAGCCCACCTGCACGACTGATCACTGACGATGCTCTGTCAATAAAAATAGCCCACCTGCATGACTGATCACTAACGACGCGGTCTCAAATTCCTCCTTGATTGTGTCCTTGTACCTGAACCATTCCACCTCAAAACCAGATATCGGTTCCTTCTCTCTCGGTTCCCACTCTCCTCTTCCAATCTGCAGCACCAGTTTTGTGTAACCAAGCATCTGCAGTATCTGTGAAGTATAGATGTTACTGTAGTAGGAGTGAGTGAGTAGCAGGGTTTAACGTCGTTTTCAATCTTGTTTCTGTCATATCACGATGGTGCCTACATGTGCCAGAACACGAGAGTGCTCGCAGTTTCTATTACCCCGAACACTGATCAGCCCAGTCAGTACAGCACCCGGTCACCCATCCATATGACCGAGCTTATAATATTAACGCTGCTTAACTTCAGTGATCTGACGAGAACCGGTGTGTCCAACGCTATAAGCCGTACCATAAATGATCCATATACTCACACAGAATCAGAATCATTTATCAGAATCATTTATTTGCACAGATATGCCACAGAGGGCCAAAGGCAATTACACACAAGACAAAAACATAACAGTAGTAGTAACAGCAAGGACATGATCAGAGAGCAATGACCAATGACTCTCAATGACCCACTGCGCAACTGGGATATAAATTTTTTATGTCACAACATGGTCTGGCACCCGTTTTTCTTAATAAATTGATTTCTGTATGTCAAATATTTCTGAAACTTCAGTATGTTATACAAAATAAGCATCCTCCAATAATAGTATAGTATATGGTACATACTTTTTTTTATTTAATGGCAATTCAAATCTTTATTCCTAAAGTTACATCTTATGGGAGCCATACCCCAGTTACAGGCAGGAACACCCAATGTTGATTTAGGCCCGACAAAAAAAAGGTAGTTTGTGCAGAGATGGAATTCACACCAGTCAAAACTTGAACCTTACTGTGAATTGGTGTAATGAGCTGACTGAGGCAAATCCTTTCAGTGACATGTGTCAGAATGGCTCATTTTCATTCTGGTTTAGTTATTTTAAAAAATAGGAATCAGCCACTGACGATATGTCATCATATTATTGAAATTATACATAACAAATGCTCAAAATTCACATTTCAAGATAATTCCATTTATCAAGCAAAATCACATACTGGGCGTGAATGAAATCTAGGGGATCCTCTGTGTGCACTGTTCAAACTGACAGGTCTCATTGCGGTATTCATCACTTGCGACCAAAGCATTGTCTTACTCAAATATTGTCTGAGCGTTCATTCATCATTTGTTATTTTCTACATGTACCAATAGCACATGGTCGTACTGTTTGTATAATATTCCACTCGCATCTCGAGAAATTATCAAAATTTTACTCAAGTGTTTGAATACCCTGGTTATCTTGATATGAAATACCGAAACCCAGAAATGGGGGGAAAAGGTATTCTACACTCAATTTTCCTGCCTGTCACAGGTAATATGTCCGAAATGTTTCAACGATATTTCAGAGACATTTTATCAGATGACATTGAAACTTCACACAGAAGATAAACTAAAAAGTACTAATTTTATTCCAAAGTATCAAGAAAATCCTCTCATTACCTCTCCATAAATCACGAAAACAAACTTATAACAGTGGCAGATTGTCAGTGTGGCCCCAAAATATCATGGTAGGCACTGGTGATTTTCGTCCATTCTCAACTGACAACAGATTTTGAAGAAATATGAGGGAAACATTTTTGGTTTATATACTGTGTGAAGTTTCAATGTTGTACGATAAATTGTCCCTGAAATATCACTGAAAATGTCCCGGATATATTATCTGGGACAGACAGTAGGTTTTGCCTATTTCATATTATTACTCTTGAAGATGTTAGCAAAAGAAAATGTCATTCAATCTAAGTTATTTAATGGAGTTGAAAGCCAGTCTAAAAGTGATTGAATTATTAGAATGATAATTAAAATGGAAACCATATGATAAATCTTCTTAATTCAATCAATATATCAAATTCACTCACCACCACCAATGCTTTATTTATAATTCAGTATACATTTCTTTGTTCAGCGATCTAAGATTTACAAGATATGTAGTTCAAAACATTAAGAAATGCAGAAAATTGGCATTTTAAAGGTGAATTGCAAAGCTTTCCAATGTTCTGCTAAAATATTAGAAATCAAGGCATTTGTAGTTATAGAAAACGGGAGCCCCAACTTTCGAAAATGTCATCGATTGCCAATTCCAATGTTCTGCTAAAATGTCAGAAATCGAGGTAATTGTAGTTATAGTTTGAGCTTTTTCAAACAAATATATAATATTTTGAATTGAAACCCCTGGGAGGGAAATCTGTTACTCAGGAAGCAGCTTCAATGTGCTTTTCATGTCCAAATCTGATTTAGATCGTGCCTGCATCCCAGTTGAAAAATCAACTATTCAGAGGGTCCAAGAGTGAGCAACACTTCTATTATATGGCCGTTTTGCAAAATAAATCAATTTTGCTGGTAACTGTCAAAATCTTTCTGAAGTTTCAACTGAATTGACATTGTCAAAAATTATTCATCAGAATTGACCTTGTGTATATCATTCAGACATTACTTAGTCCTCTGACCAAATTTCTGACAGTTTTGAGAAGTTATTGTGTGAGAAAACGTGGTGTAATTTAGGCACTTCAAGAGCACCTTTGAGTAATGGCAAATACATGCATTTGTATTGTAGTGGTGGAGAGTGGCATTTATTTCAGGACAATGATTCAAATCAACAAAACATGTTAATAGGAGAATTGGTGTGACTAAAAGGTGGTTATGGCATTTTTCTTTTATTTCTAGGACTTGAATTTGAAATCCCCAAAAGAATTTGAAATGAAAAACTATCCTAATTTTCTTTGAATTCCATTTTATTGGGAAAAATTTATCCAAAGACGTTGAAATTTTAAAAATTATCTGTCATCTTTTCAAATTAGTAAAATTTTGATCGGTTCCGTGAACGTTGTGCATGCATGAAATTAAATGGCCATAATAGGAGACGGCCATAATAGCAAGCTGACCCATACGGTCAGCAGACAGGGGGATGAGATTGCAGTACAGCCACAGTCATTGATCAACATGATCAAAGGCAGGTTTGTGAAATATATATTTTCATGAAAAAAAGCTGAAAAGGCTGAAAAATCTTTATCTTTGTTTTTTTTTTTTTTTTAACAGCTGTTGCCATGCATTTTAGTGATGTATTGATGTGATCAGGTGATGGTGTTGGCCTGGGTTCGTTGGCCTGAAGCCAGCATGCGCTGCTAAACGTGACGTGAAAACAACAACAACACCATGTTAACGTCATGGGCAATTGTCGCATGATCAACAGTTTTCGCTGAGCATTCGCCTTCCAAATCATCGACTTTTGAACCAAGATAACTCTTCACACCTTGCATATCTCTGGTGAACTAGCAAGTTTAATGAGGGAGTCGAATTCGGTTGTGCCGACCGTCACAAACACATTTTTGGTCGCCATTTGGCGCGTCGTCTGCTATTTCCGGATTGTTCCGCAGCAAGAAAAAAATAATAATTTGCGAATTTTCTAAAAATTATCTTCGCAAAATTATTTTTCAAAATTTGATACTCAAAATCTTCAACATATTAGTGAAGCAGGAATTGAAATTTCAACCAATCGGCGCGGTTTGAAAACAACTTGCGCGGAGAAAAATTGATTGAAGGTCACTTGGGTTTGGGGGATAATGTTGTGATTCATTGGTGGCAAATCCGCTTCAGAAACAGACGATTTTCACGGAGAAAGTGAGTATTTTATTGGATAAGAGATTGTTAGTTATATTCTTTCATCACCAATTATTCTGGTGAATTGTATTTGATGAATACTTGAAACAAATTGATGACTGAAGAATTCAGTAAAATTTTCTATTGTCCCATTTTTTTTTTTTTTGCTCAAACCGACAAACGTCAATAGTCATGTTGAAGCAGACGAACCGTGTAACAATCCGTGGTTATCTCAGTTAACAAGAAGATACTTGCTTTATTATGGCTACAAATAACTCATCCGGGACTGCATAGGTCGGTATAGTCAAGTACCAAGACTCTGATCTGTTAATCAGTCATGCCGCGGGATCTCTCGTGCGTCTACCGTGTGTCATTCAGGTAGATAAACACCATCGGAAACAGACCAGAAAATTACATTCACTCGCCCCAAATCCCCACTATCGTAACATATGGTCCAATCGGTTTAGAATGCCACCAATATTAGAAGTTACAAACGCTTACTTGCACTCGAAATGCGGCAGAGAACAGAATGTATCAAGACGAACGAACAAGACTGCAGGGCTTCGTGTTTAGCGCGAGTGATAGCTCACCTGCACGCAAACACTCGCGTAAATTCATGTGATGAGAGTGATTTTTAGCTCACGTAAACTGTCATATTTTATGTTGTATTATATTGCAACCACTCGCCTGACTTTCAAATACGCTCTCCTAAATATTTTGACATGAGCTATTTTTAGCTCGCGCACTAATTCTAAACACGAAGCCCTGGACTGCCATGTCATTTTCTTCTCTACTCAAGTTCGCTGACAAGGTACGAGTCTTGGTTGACCTCCACAGTTTTGTAGCAGTTGGTGACCGAAAAGCGGACCCATGGTCTATTCCTTGCCGAAACGTAGAATCTTTGGAGTGCACCCGTTGTCTTGCAATTTAACGGGATCGCATTTTGCCCTTGTGTGAAAAGTACCTTGTCAGCGACCTTGAGGTGACAAGAACAGGACATGGCAGACTTGTTCATTCGTCTCGATACATTCTGTTCTCTGCCGCATTTCGAGTGCAAGTAAGTGTTTGTAACTTCTAATATTGGTGGCATTCTAAACCGATTGGACCATATGTTACGATAGTGGGAATTTGAGGCGAGTGAATGTAATTTTCTGGTCTGCTTCCGACTGTGTTTATCTACCAGAATGACACACGTGAGATCCCGCGGCATGACTGATTAGCAGATCAGAGTCTTGATACTTGACTAAGGTCGGTAGTGCCGGGGGGGGGGGGCAGTTAGGTAAGTGTAACCTAGCATATTCGCCTGCTTGGCACAAACAGATCTGTTCTCACTGGCGCTTTACCACAATATTCTGCTCTTTTAGATTGGGACTTAAACTTTATTTATGCGAGCGTAAATGTCGGCTCTATAGCATTTAGGTACTAGAAAATAAACAGCAAATATCGACCGCTGCCTGTTAGAAGTTTTGATATATAGCCTTGCCCAACATGCCCAATTGACCCTTTTGCTTGGTGTTAGGGGCTTCGAATCTGCCAAGTTAATTCCAACGCCTGTTTCAATTTCGAATTCTGGTCTCCTGTGATCACGATCTTCAAAGCAATTTCACTGAAATATTATCAAATGGGCCTCAGACGGTGGAAATGATTTTCAGGTGTATGACGAAATTCACCTTTGGACACCATGACCAAGGCAACATCCATATTACAAAGCCTAAAAGACACATCTGATCACATAATCCATCACTTTTCTTCACAGTCACCCTGGCGGGCTTCCGGGCATTGACCTAGGGTGTTGTTGTGCACACCCCAGGTCATGGGATTGAGCAACACCCAGGGATTCATTGACGTCCGTTTTTACTACCGTTAAACGGTAGAAAAAAAATGTCAAAAACTGAATATAGACAGCAAAAAACTCAAAAGTGTACGTTTTGGACAAGAAATACTCAATGTTTTTGACGAAAACTCAATACTCGAAATGGTGCAAATTATTTCAGTGAGGCCAAGAAAAAAAATATGTCTGTTTCCGGTTACCCGACCGAGTCTAGATAAATCGTGCGACTCTAAAAATTTTATCAGCAAATTCCAACGAAATCACTACCAAGGCCGCGTTTTACGACAATAACAACAACATCAACAACCGTAAAGCGGCGCGCCCACTGTCAGCATTACCGGTACCGTAAAGTGTGACTGGAGCTGACCGCATGGCATGGCGGCAGGTTGACGATCTTTTCAGGAAATAAAGCACCTACTTCTGGGTCGGGAATCGAGAAATCAGCAACCTGATTACGCTTCACTCGACTTGATCATGTTTACCAGGACAATTTTAAACATATACTCCATCAACTTCGAAAGAAATCTACTGATTTGATGGCTTGAAATGACGTTTGTTAAAGCAGTGTTTAGCGGACACGGCAGCTTGCAAGTGGTGTTCGTTTTCAGTGAAATCGGCGACGACACAGTCAAAGTCGCCGTCAAAGTCTAACCGACCGGTACCATTTCTCCGCTAAAAAATCCAAAATTTCCCCGACTTGTTTTATTATGAATGCATTGAAATAAACCCCCAAGATTCAAATTCAAGCAAGTAATAATTCTTCTGTTTTCGAGAAATGGCTTGTTCAAATCGTTGTACTGTTGTAGTCAGGAATCACGTCTCGTTTCTCAAATTGTTCGAATTAGATAGGCGCTGGCACAAACCTCCATGATGTTCAAATTAATTCCCCATTTCATTTTATGTTGTATATGTCAATTTTTTCTTCAGGCTTTTCCAGAAAATAAGTACACTCTCCCTATGGAAGGCACTGAAATTCCACATGGAATTTTGTATTTTTCACTAAAAATCCTTGAAATTCTACAGCGAAATTTCATCATTTCTGGGCGGAAATCCTTGGAATATATTGTTTTGCATATCAAGTTAACAAATTAAAACGATACTCGTTTTGGTGGTAAACAGCAGTCAAACACATTATTGGCAATTCTTATTTCCATAATATCAGTACAATAACTGGTTTCAGCAGAACTCATTGAAATATCAAGATTTGCTGGATCCAGTAAAGATAAAAATACCAACGATATATATTTGGAGGGTATCTCCCCCCCTTTATCTTTTGGGGGATAAGATCTTTTGAATATCTGAAAATATGGGGGGATGTGTTTCTGGGAGAATATGTTAAAGTGGGTGGGAATGTTATACAATCAAGAATATATTTGTAGACCATTGTATATGAGACAGGAGTACTGGACATCAAAATAAAATTTATTTCCAAAATAAAATTTTTTTTGGCCCTACCTACTCTATTTTTTCTGGCCCGTAATCGGAAACAGACATATATTTTTTTTTGGCCTGATGTGAAAATCATCGCCGATCCTTCGACAATTTGCGAGTTCTGCGAAACATATACAAACGGAAGTGGCGGTTTCCACATGTTTTGCTGACGTAATGCGCTAACTAATCCTCGGAGACCTTTGCTCGATTATTTTTTGGGAGCCTCGAATACTCTCTGTAATGGTTCCCGACTGGCGCCGAAGGTATGAGTGTATTCTCCTTCGCTCGGCTGCTGGTGCACAGCTACCTACGTTAAACCCAACAGACGAAAACAGTCTATATGAAGGAATTGAATGCTAGCTGGCGGTCTGCAGACGAAAAGTACACGAGGGTGAAAACGAAACCTGGGACATTTTGGATATCATTTAGCAGATGAATTTGATTCGGATTCGTTCATAATTAGAATGACAAACAATTTTCCCTAAGACAGAACACCAGGCAAAGTAGAATCAAGCGGTAGGAAATTTATGAAAATAAAATTGGATCGTTTCTGCAGAGACATTGCGTGTATGATACCCGTCATGAACAACAACAACAACGCGGTCTAGCACTTTACGTTGAGAACATGCATTTCTTCAGAAGTCGGTTTATTGAGGTCTAGATTTTAACTTTAACGGCATTGCATTTCTTGTTTATGTCCGTGACTCTTGAATTTTTGTTGGTAATTTTTATCTTTCACTGTAAAAACCATCATGGTATAAAATGAGAAAATGTGGTACAAAAATATCTGGAATTTCCTTATTTTTTTTAATGTTTTTGCGTATCTCATATAAATCCATAGCCTAGTCTTTATATAAAGGTTCATTAATAACAATTGTTGATTTACTGCTTGTCAGGGAATGCAGCAGGTGGCCAGATTTTTATTTATTTATTTATTTTTTTTATGATTATTTTTTTTTTTTGCAATGCGGAAAATTTCAATATTTGTTTCATATGCAATACAAAGATACAAATGAAATAAAATTAAGAGTATATACTTACCACTTACCAAACATGATTAGGTTGAATACTGCTCATCAATGGAGATAATCACTCGCCTGAACTAATTTGTGCTATTATATGTGTGCTAACCACCCTCCTCAGAATAAATGAGGCGATTTCAAATTTTCCCATTGAGAAGTTTACATCTAGTTGTGCAGTAACTAGCACTAATGAAAATGGCAACTGGTCACGAAATGCTTGGTTCCGCAAATTTGGATTCTTTGGATTCTCGCAAACTAAGCCACTAAGAATCCAACTGGATTCTCGCAAAATTTTGCAAAATTCTACCCCTGCAGTTCCTTTGTTCTGAAGTTAGACGGCAACCATGCGATGGACGTAAAGTAGAAGTCTGAGTTCAAGACATCATTCTGCTTGACAGCTGCTACATTTTACGTGAAAATCCGCTGATGATGTAAGGATTTTATAGCGTCTCTTGCAAGCGTTATATGATAATTCTCTTTGAATGTTTATGATAGTTTGTGATCTCTTACCACTGTTGGTGTTGCTACAAACACGAGGTCCAAAAAAATGAAATCTATTAAAATAAGTGAGCAAGTTACAATACAGAACATGTGTTTTTTTGTCATTCAGATGACCATTATCCAAATCACATTAGATAGCCCACCTTAGTACTACAGAAACTATTTGTTCATATCTTAATTGGTAGGGTGGTAAAAACATTCAAAAACTCAATATCAACTTGTGGGTGGGCCGTAAAAACTTGGAAAAACTCAATTTGAGCATAAAAAGAACTCAATATTTTATAGTGGGTAGTAAAAATTTGGACTTCTATGAATCCCTGAACACCCTAGATAAATATAAAGAATTAAGGGCAATTTGCTCGCCTTAGAGGTGAAATGCGAAGGTTTAGTGTCTCTTAGTGGCCCTAGAAAAATGCAAGCCCGGCCAATTTCAGAAATGAAATCAGAATTGCTTATCTTCCCTTGTTTGACACTGGTTTATGATGGGACTCACGTCAGACCACCTAGTCGAACATCAATGCTTGTACCGTTCAGTCTTCAGGAGGCTGGTCTGACATGACGTCACAAACAAGGAAAGATAGGCGATGCTGGTTTGCAAAGTGGAATTCAGCTGGACTTACGGTACCAACGTTTTAAAAGCTTCTAGCAGACAAACTACTTCAAATTAAACCAGGCGAAGTAGACAGATTGATATTTCTATCATTATTCAACCTATATAAAATATAAAAAGAAGAATCTAAAAATCTTTGCAGTTCACCTCGTGGTGTGAAATAGACAAACAAATTCTAGTAAGTTGCCCATCAGCAAGCACAGGCAACCAACACATCCAAATGCATTGCAATTCGGGCAGTATTTGGTTGCCCAAAGAAAATTTGGGTTGCCCCGGGCAAATGGGCAAAGGGCTATTTCGCACCTTGCACCTTTAAGAATCTTTTCCAGAAGAGCAGTTGACTGGTTGCCTGTCATTTCCTCATCCAGGAGAAGTCTCTTGTATTTCTAAAATTTACGAAAGCTGTTATCACTCTCCTAGATTTTGTTGTGCAAGTGTGATCACTGTATCATTTTTGCGAGAGTGATCATGGTGATTCACTCTCATTGGTATTAATCTCCAGTACCGGTGCATTTCAATTTTCAGGTGAGTGGTCAATAGCTCTCCTGGGGGAAAAATTAGGCGAGTGATTGAGAGGGAGAATGATCACTCTCCTCAAAAATGAGAGACTGCAGCAGAGCATTTGACTGCTCGCCAGTGGCCTGTCATTTCCTCTTTCAGGAGAGCAGTTGGTAACCAATCTAAGGTCATGGTCACTTGATTGGTTGTTTAGCATGACCAGCCCCCATCTATATTTTGAGGGCAAATAATGAAAATAGAGGAGGGATTTTCATTTTGATGAGTAAAACTTACTCATTTTCTTCATATTTCTATACGATTGGTTTGTAATTTAATAATTATTAATAAATAATTGTAGCATCTAGCATGTGCATTTGAGTAATCAAGATCATGCTAAACCAAGATAGTAAATTGGGAGAATACCATCTGGACATGATGCTATGAAAACTTCATGCAAAGTGTTCACCGATCAATCATGACAATTTCTGTCTTTTCACTTTTAACAGTGATTAAAGGTTATACCAAATGACTCTATACTACTTTGCATTAAAACATACCCAGTAGTGTTCCAAACAACAAATTAGTATTTTTTTCTCGAATAATGTTGTCGAAGTGGGTTTTAGGGCACGAATAGCACACATGTGGGGGAAAACGTATTGGAGCCGTGACCTCTGGTGCATGACGTCACAACCTGATTACGATTGCGCCCTAAACGTCATAGTCTATGACGTCGGGCGTTAACGTTACGAAATATTCACCCAACTGTGGGAGTTCTACCGTGATGTCGCTGACATTTTGACGTCACAACAGGCATTTGAGGGAGATCGTAATCAGGTTGTGACGTCACAGGTCAAGCGGTCGCAGCTTTCGCCGTTTTGAAAGGGGCATGAAATTGTCGCACTTTACTGCTGTTATTTCCAACCTTGGGCAGTTTGAAAACATACAAAAATGTAAAACAAGTCTATATAATCAACTCTACAACAATTTAGCACAAAAAAGTAGCAGATTTTGAGACCATTTTGTATAACCTTTAACGTTTAGTTCACAGATATTGATGCCTTCGCATGGCATGATCTTTGGATATTTTCTACTGCCTAGCAAAGCCTGACTTTTCAGCAGGAGTAAACCCTTTGATATTTAGGTTTACCATGCAGACTGTCTGGAATATCCCACATTTGGATACTGTTTCCCAGGCCTCAATTTAAGGTGGTAACCTGTTTTTAGGTTGCCTGGATGTTGCTTGCCATATGAAAAATAGTGGTAACCTATTTTCAGGTCCCCATAATTTTGACTAATAATATGACAATAGGTTAATAATTATGCAATAGGTTGCCATAGGTTACCAGTGTAGAGATCATGGTAACCTGTTGAGAGGTTACCATCAGCACTCCTTAAACTGAGGCCTGGTTTCCCGATAATGTTTACTGTATTGGTCCACATTCTACCATTTGTAATTAATGTGGACATGATTTTGAACTTGTTTCAAGAAGCTAGGCACCTGATTGGCTAACAAATGTAGTTTCGCACTGGATTTGTAAGCGCTCAAGTCCGATATAATATTCTGTGGTATTGTTGAGTTTAATGAGATTGCCAAGGTTACCTGAGATTTTCACTTGTGATCGAATATTTTTCGTGAGTAATCATGATAAATTACATGGATCCAAGAATCTACAGAACTTGCTATTCGGCTAGGCTATCATTGAAAATTTGTTTGTTTAGCATAATCTGACCCCACATCTAGGCTCGTAAAAATACGCTCAATTGGTCGCCATTGGCGATCAAAGTTTTAATTCATTCACTTTTGTGGCGATCAAAAAGGGGGGTTAATCACCAGTTGTTTATTTGGCGAGTTTTGTTGAGAGCTTACCATCAGCACTCCTTAACCCTATCTGGCCTGGGCTTTTCGTGGAGAGAGAGAGAGATCTAATAAAGGTTTAACGTCGTGTTCAGCAATATTTGAGCTACATGTACATGTATACAGCGATGGGTTTTTGGGACCGGTCCATTTCTGACCCTACTATTTTTTTTTTTCTTCTTATTCCTTAAGCCAGGGAGGTGAAACTTAACACACTACAGTACACCAATAAAATGACCACTACATCCTCTTCGCATCGTGCGCAAACCCTTTACGTATCGTGCGCGAACGATCTCCGCATCGTGCGCAAACGATCTCCGCATCGTGCGCAAACGATCTCCGCATCGTGCGCAAACGGTCCTCGCATCGTGCGCGAACATGAAAAGCTTGGTCCTGCAGCGAAGCTGGCAGTCCAGCTCCCGATCGCATCATGCGGACATCGTGCGCTAAATAACCAAGTCCGTTTTCCGGCAAGAGAGAAAAGCATACAATCGAAAGTGTCAACAATGCAATAAATACATTTTATATGTACAGTTACATGGACGGAATAAAGCCAAGAAATCTAGAACTTCAAAAGAGAGATCGTTCTACCGTACCAGTTTGACGAAGTTCAGAGTTAGGATGGGCAAAGCATGTCAGTGATTGACGATGAGTCGGCTTGACCGAATTATAGTGACACTCGAAAATATGAGAACAAAATATCTTCCTCTCTTTCCGTTTAATGAATGAATGCTGCACATTATTGATACACATAAAGGGACAGAGAAAATAATTCCAGCTACTTCAGAACGGGGAAATATGATGTGAGAAATGCTAAACTGGGAAATCCAGTGGTGACCTAGTTGTTGGCTGGTATGAAAGGGAGCAGTCATTTACTACCTTGGTTCACGTGCACAAGTTTCCTGCTAACCGGGCTGTAACAGACTAAAAACGATTTCAGGACAGGCATTTGGTTGATACTTTGCAATACCGTACGAGAAGAATATCACTGATATTCCACTGGACATTTTTTTGGCATTCTGATGTTCTCATATAGTCAATATAGAAAAAAAAAAAAAAACATATATGTGTAGGGATTCAATGTTTATGAAAACCTAATTTTTGCTTAAATATTGTCAATGGGCATTTACCACAATTACTAATTACACAGATATCTTACAGACATTTATTATTATAAGAAAAAATTCTAAACATTTTAAAATGTTCAGAATATTTTGCTAACTGCCAATATTTGAAAAGAAGGTTGATTCTTGATTGGATAAATTTGTAACATTTTGAAACCTATCCTTCAATCAAATGTAGATTTTCAATTTGAGAATCATGCCATATACCGGCACGATACTGAAAAATATCATTGCGAAGTCTTACCAATATTATCCAGTTTCTAGATGATACTTCGTATACCTATAAGGGTTCATTAGTCAGTGGAGATAAACCTGCTTGTGTCTAGACCTAGTGTTCCCAGTCTTTTTTGGAGTGTGTGAGTAGTAGGGTTTAATGTTGTTTTCAACTTTGATTCAGTCATATCACGTCGGTGCCTCCTTGTGCCAGAACGCTAGAGTGCTCACAGTTCCTATTACCCTGGACACTGATCAGCCCAGCCAGTACAGCACCCGGTCACCCATCCAAATATTGACTGAGCTTAATGGCTATGAGAGAGAGAGAGAATTAAGGCTTAACGTCGCATTCAGCTATATTTCAGCTATATAGCGACAATCAAACAAAATTCTAAGTAATCAATTCAAAAACTCAGTAAACTAATGCTTAATGGCTATGGTGAGTTTTTAGAGCTCGATATGTTGGGCAAACCACATATCTTCATGGTGATCTGATCCTAAGAGGTGATAAACACAATTGTGATATTCTTCTGAGTGCACACGACTGTTTTACTCTCAAAAACAATTAGAGTGAAAATTCAATATATTGGAATCCGCGAAAAATCTTTGGTTTAAACGATGCTTTATTGCATTTTTTTTGCAAGTGGGAGCGCATTAAGACGAGCTTATAACTGCGCCTCGCACATTGAACTATATTAAACAATACAATACACTTCGGGACTAAACATGAACGAACAATTATGATGCACGGCGAGAAGAGAAAACATAGATATAAATATATAATCATAACAAAATCTTTCCGATTGCATGTATTCCATCTAATAGACTGGAAATTTCAATCTCAGATTGATTTGATTATCTTCAATTCAGATTAAATTTCAATCTATTTTTTTCAGAGTGTTAGTATATTTCTGTGTAGAATACACTAAATAATATTGCGAGACATCTTTACTATGGAGCTGAGCTGCTGTCAAATTTGAGCAAATGGAGCTACCGATGTTTATATGAGAAAAAAAAATAATGGGTGTTTTGGTGTTGCAGGAATTACTATCGGGATATGAATTTCAACTTTCCCCCAGGTGGATCGACACAAAAAAAAAAGCTAAAAAAAAACCTCAAAACAATTACCTGATCTTCTCACCTTTCACCTGTAGCTCCTGGAAATGGCACGGAGATATTCTTGAGTTAATATATATATGTCAGTGGTTTTAAAATCTGCAAGGCCACTCTCTCTGTGAAATTCAGTTGTTGAAGAAATGTATATACACATGAACATCTTTCAGAATCGGCACAAAAAAAAGATAATAAAAAAACAATCACATGATCTTTTCACCTTTTACCTGTAGCTCCTGGAAATGGCGCGAAGATATTCTTGAATTAATATATATATGTCAGTGGTTTTAAAATCTGCAAGGTCACTCTCTCTCAAATTCAGTTGTTGAAGAAATGTATATATACATGAACATCTTTCAGAATCGGCACAAAAAAAAGCTGAAAAAAAAAAACAAAAACAAAAAAACAATCATGATCTTTTCACCTTTTACCTGTAGCTCCTGGAAATGGCACGGAGATATTCTTGAATTAATATATATGTCAGTGGTTTCAAAATCTGCAAGGTCACTTTCTCTGTGAAAAATATAGCAGGTATCTTCCCCCAAAAATTTGAAGTTGATTGATATAAGTGCTCAAAAGTTAACAGAGGGAAAAGAAAAGTAGGCAAGAAGAAGACAGAAGAAACTGACAGACACACTGGATTTACCTCTAATGAAAATCAAAATTTAAAATATTTGTATTCTGTGTGAAGTGGCTCTGTAATTATGCACATTCCACAAGGAAATCTTGCAATTGTAGGGGCCGTGGCAAAAGTTACTATTACGGCCGTACGGATAATCAGTAAACACACAGACTCCTATTCGTCGACAGTATAAATCTAGAACATTGTTTGTGTCTCACACACACGTAAATATTCGGAAATATTCAGTCCTAGTATTTCATCTAATTTCTGCAATAAATTGAGTAATATGTTTTAAATCTTCCGATATTTATCCCGACAGGGAAGCCGCTTCTATATTTCATTAATGACACTCGGTTGTAAATTTCCCACATTCTTTAGAAACTGGAAACAAATAACTTCTCCCGCAATCACGTGCTGGTCTGTGACCCATTAATTTGTTTACAGTGGGCGGAGTTCCGGGGATCCCGTGTTTTCATTGGCTGTGTTTTTGTAGTAAACAAGCAATGGCGCGAAAGACTTCGGCATTAGATTCTGGTTGTCTAACATTGCATTCGGTGCTATCATATGGACTACGAGTATCATTTTTTACCCCTCGGCCAAAATTTGGCCGAAGGGTATTGTCGTCGTCATGTACGTCTGTCCGTCTGTCCGTCCGTCCGTCTGTCCGTCTGTCCGTCACACCTTTCTCGTTACCAAGATATCTTCAGAACGACTTACCCTAGGCACACCAAACTTGCAGTGCACATCCTTATGCTTGTGACCCAGAACCCTATTGAATCTGGACCTGATTGGTTAGAAACTTTGGCGGCCATCTTTAATTTATGCGAAACCATCACAGCTTTCTTGTTACCAAGATATCTTTAGAACGACTTTCCCTAGGCACCCCAAACTTGCACTGCACATCCATATGCTCATGACCCAGAACCCTATTGAATCTGGACCTGATTGGTTGGAAACTTTGGCGGCCATATTTAATTTATGCGAAATCATTAATCTTGTGTATCTTAGGTACCATTTCTCTGTTCAGTGTGAAACTTGGTATAGATCATCGATGCATCAAGAAACTTCAAAGGAATGACCAAACCAGTTTCCCTGATTCGGTGAAAACCTTGGCGGCCATCTTTAATTTATGCAAAATCTTCAATGATATATATCTCTGATACCATTCAAGTGTTCTATACGAAACTTGGTATTCAGCATCGATGTATCAAGAGATCTGCAATGTATAGCCACATCAGTTCCTCTGAGTGGCGGGAAGGATGGGCGGCCATCTTTAATTTATGCAAAATCATTAATGATCTCTATCTCTGATACTGTTCGAGTGCTGGATGTAAAATTTGGTATATATCATCGAAGCATCAATAGATTACGATAAATGACAGTTCTGGCGTTTCTGATTGGGCGGAACCTTGGCGGCCATCTTTAATTTATGCAAAATCTTCAATGATATATATCTTTGATACCATTTCAGTGTTCTATATGAAACTTGGTATCCAGCATCGATGTATCAAGAGACTTGCAATGAATAACCACATCGGTTCCTCTGAGTGGCGGGAAGGATGGGCGGCCATCTTTAATTTATGCGAAATCATTAATGATCTATATCTCTGATACGGTTCAAGTGCTCAATGTAAAATTTGGTATACATCATCGATGTATCAATAGACAGTTCTGGTTTTTCTGCTTGGGCGGAAACCTTGGTGGCCATCTTTAATTTATGCAAAATCTTTAATGATGTTTATCTTTGATGCCATTTCAGTGTTCTATATGAAACTTGGTATACAGAATCTATGTATCAAGAGACTTGCAATGAATAACCACATCAGTTTCTCTGAGTGGTGGGAAGGATGGGCGGCCATCTTTAATTTATGCGAAATCATTAGGGATCTCTATCTCAGATAATTTTCAAATGTTCGATGTAAAATTTGGTATACATCATCGATGCATCAACAGACTTATGTAATGAATACCGGTTTCTCTGATTGGACGGAAACGTTTGAGGCCATTTCTAATGGCAAAAATTTTCATAATCTGTATATTTGTTACTTGACTGCTTGGTGTTCCTGAAGTCTTGTTTTAAATTGAATACATTATGAATGGCTGGCGCCCAGAGCCGAGGGGTTTTCAGATGCGCAGCTTCGTATTCAAGTTAGGTTCATCTACGAATAATACTCTCAATCAGCACATTCGGTTCATGCTACAATAAAACCTATCGCCATCGGGGCACGTTTTCGCACCTCTTTATTGCGACTGGTTTGAAAGTTTCTCCAGGACCGAAGCCGGGCGAAGGAGGTCGTAAAATCATAAAATAATTCAGATTCAGACACATATCTCGTGTTTGACTGAAAGATTATTGAGAAATATTATAAAGAACACACAGTTTGCAGATGGAATTACGAATTAACGACAATGATAAATTGTACGCATTCTTTGCGCATCGTGCGAAGTGGCAGTCTATAAATGCCCGCATGATCTCCGAGGGAACTCCGCACGTTATTCGCATCGTGCGGAGATCGTTTGCGCATCGTGCGGAGATCGTTTGCGCATCGTGCGGAGATCGTTTGCGCATCGTGCGCGTATCGTTTCCGCATCGTCTGCACATCGTCTGCGCATCTATAGTGCTCATTTTATTGGCGTACTGTATACCCTTGGGTCAAGCTCTACCGTCATTTTCAAAATGGCATTTTTTTTTTTTGTCAATTTTTTTAATTTTTTATTAAAAACTGCAAGTTAAATTAGTAAATAGTAATCTGATGTGAAATAAAAATAGTTTTTGCCTACTTTTCCTCGCGAAAAAGCTGAAATTTTAAAGAAAAATGAGGAAAACATCACTTTTCTGATACCCCACGTGGCCGCCATCTTGAATTTACCCATGATTGTCTGCTCTAGGGGGTCATGCAGATAGGCTCAAAATGACCCCAATATGATACATGTAAACTATCATCAAGTCACAGAGTGTCCGCTTTCAATTTTTTGTCGTTCCGGAGATAGCTCAGAAAGTTTGGTGGGGTGGGGGGGCATAATGCCCACTCCCGACCCCCCCCACCCCATCAGGCCTGGTAGGGTTAAATTAAAGCCTGTTCCCAGAATTCCCCATGTTCCAGGAGCCAAGACAGTATACATCTGTAACATGATAGAAGGGACGACTTAATACCTCTGATGGGCTAACAAGTTTTAACAAATCACTATAGGTAAAAACATCAATTATTTCTACCCCTGCAATTCTAAGCCAGTGTATCGATTAAATTGCTTTTGTAATTTGTATTTCCAGGTCACTAAAGCATTTATGATGGTACTCGAGAGACTTAGGGTTATCTTTCTTACCTAATCAATTCTGTCAGGATGGAAGAAGAATTGATATCGGTGTCAGACAGTCCAGAAAGTACATCCTGGCCTGGCGCAGGCTCCATCAAGAAAGAGGTGAGTGAGGTATAATACTTTCAACGTTTCCAAACAGGCGTGATATTCAAATGAGGGTTTCAATTTCTTTTTTTTTTGACTTCGGTCATTTCCAAACACAGTAAACCGTTATTAAATGTCAAGAGAATAACCTCTTACAACAATTTAGCTTAAAAAAAGTATGGGATGTAGGACCATTTGGTAGAATTTTAAAACTGGAATTACACATGTACTTGGCACCTGCGCTTGTTATACCTCTCAGGGCCTGATCTAGACTTTTAGTTTGGGCACCCTTACCTGGCGCAGAGTGTGATAAGTTATAGTGAAATAGGCCGCGATGTGGGACTGTCGAAGCCCATGGAAGCTGTGGGAGTATTGAATGGTCTAAATACAGCCTGATAACTTAATATTTGGCAATAGTAATTGCATTAATATAGGTTTCAGCCTGTTCAGAGGGAATTTGCTAACAAAAATATTTTTTTTTTTTTTTTTTTTTCTCATTTGGGCGCCCAAATTCATGGCGCCCAAACCCGTTATAACGGGTTCAAAAACGGCCTGGATCAGGCCCTGCCTCTAAGGAGTATGAGTCATTTGGATTGTTTGATAGTTGGGGCTTGCGTTCATTTCCAAACACAGTAAACCGTTATTAAATGTCAAGAATAACCTCTTACAACAATTTAGCTTAAAAATTATGGGATGTGGTTATTCTTCTTCCTAACATGGCGGTTGCAGTAGCCAGATACATGTACATAGGACAGTCGATCAGTATTCCACTCATACGGCACATTTCGAAATTCAAATGGAATCGAGGCCAATGAGGTTTCGTGTCAATTATGTACAAAGTGGAGAAGTCGAATTGTGTATGAATATGGTAATCAATAGTTTGTATCGAATAGTGCGCAAGGATGACAAACCAAGCAGAAGAATTTCTGAGTTGGGTCTGGACGGGTGTCATTTCACCACTACAAAAGGCCTGAACAGTAGAATTTTTCCCGGAAGACCAACTGAGAATGTGGATTTCAGACTCACGGGTTTCAATTAATTTCTTGAACTTCGGATCAACAGTGCTCAGGGTGTTTGCCAGGATATGCATGTATAATCTGCTTGTCCAAATATCACAGTTTGTTGGATTCGGAAAGGCTACTACCATGACTACCCTATTTTTCCTGTCTCCCCGATATTAAGTTTTCCAAATTAGAAATTTTGATTGTCGAATGGACCGATAGACACCATGTCATTGATAAATGTTATTTTGAAGACCCCTCATTGCCGTCATCTTGAATTCCCCTATGATCCTCTTGTACATACCTACAGTCATAACAGTAGGGTTATGTGAGTAGAACCAAATGACCTGCAAATGTATCAATTTTGCAGCTTCTGATCTCCATTGTCTTGAAGTTGCATGTCTCCACAGGTTATTGTTTGGGAGTTGTCTCCCATGATTTCTAGTCATGTTATGTGGGAGTAATCTCCCCTTGGTCTATGCCACCAGTGCAGAGATGCTGATCGCAATAAAGTTGAATTGAATTGAATTGTCTCTTTGCTGTGCTACAGGATGAGGATGATGAAATCATCGTGGACAGCCCAGAGCCCTCGCTTGCTGCGCTGATGGATGATGGCAGTTGTCCCCCTGACACCTCAGATCTGGACTCGGCCAGTACACCCCCACAGGACGTGTTTGAGGCAGAACTTAATGCCCAGGCGGAGGCCATTGTGGAGCAGACATTGGGTACGTATTCTGGCAGATGTTAGCAAATCTTCCAAACACAGATTGATCTTTTTATTGAAATTTACATGAATCCAAACAATCTATGGTAATCCCTCTAATAATTCAATCACAGGAAGTGAAATTTTCCTCCATAAAATCTGGTGGTGATCAAATTTATTAGAACAGAAAGTTTACAAAATGGTTCAAAATCATAATACACGTATAATCCATTACATGTATTTCTTTATTATTTCATTAATTTTGAAGAATGATCAAATTTATTGGAACCACTGATTGAATTGGTGAATTGGGGGTGATTAGATTTTGACAGGGGGATTGCTCTATTGGAGGGATTACCATACATGCCATTCGAGGATCTCTGGGAATCCAAAGTAATCCTTTCTACACAGATTGCTAAAAGTTGATGGGAATCTTTTGGATTGAATTATTTTGCGGCAGTGTTGACAGGAAGCGGATAAATGTAACCTTGAAAAAGCAAACCATGCCAGGGGTTTCATTAAGGATTTGAGTAGGAGTTGAAAAGTAAGAGTTGCCCCCGTCTCCAACCTTGAAGTCGCAACACAATCGAACTGAGGTAGTGAAGCGCGACCGAAAAGGGGGGGGGAGCTTGAGACTAGCTTGACGTTTCAATTTCATGAACCTGTTGAATCTCAGCATGAAGTAAAAACTCAGTGATTGACCGAATAACCGAAGACATCATTCTTTGGGGCAGTACCAGCCAATCGTTATCGTGTTTCATTTATATTCGTCTATTTCGGTAACAAGAGAACCACTTGGACATGGTGGAGAACAGCTGGAAAATGTGGTGTACAATTGTCATTCAGCAGAAGGAATGGTGACAATTTCATCTGACAAGGTGGTACTCGGACAGCCCAAGAAGTGTGCCGTTAGATTAGGGACCTAGCGGCCACTGGATTTGAGATTGACACACACTAAAAAATGACTGACAATATTGGAATGGGTGTCGCAAATTTGCGAGATGCCGTCGCCTGCGATGGGCGACGGCCTCTATTGAAACCACTGCATGCAAATCTTAATTAATAAAGTCACAGGGAGCATTAATTGACACTGATTGCAATTTACGTGTGATACAACTATTACCTCTTCGTGAATAGTTGTTTCACAGTTCTGCCAAAGTTACTTCCCTTTATTATGGAAATCTATCTGTGACGGAATAAAGATGGTCCGTGTACCCAGGTGTTGATATTCACAGCTTTTCTGTAACTCCATCCTGCTCTAATGTTAAAGGGAGACCACTCTGCCAAAATGACATCTTGCATGTTAGCCCCGCAAGCCACCTGAAGTCTTTCCATTGTTCACACATAGCATAGTGGTATTGGTATAATATTTACTGTCTCTTTAATTAGGGTTGTCGGCCAGTGACGAGGATATGTGGCACTCAACCGAGGAAGATGTGGACGTCGTCTCTGTGGAGAGTGTCCTTGGTGCCTCCCCTGGGGCTCAATCTGAAGGTACAGTTCATTCAAAGTTTCTATGTTACTTTGAATGGTTTGACAATTGTTTCACTGCCTTTATTTGAACATCCTTCAAATCCTTCAAATTGACAAAGACAATCCTGTTGATATGCACTCCTACAAGTATGAGGTTTTAAATTCAAATATAAATAATTTAATAATAACGTTTCATGCTTCAGTTGGAAGACCTTGTAAAAGCAGGATTCAGAGTCAGATCAAGTGGGATAACTCTCTGAGCCATTGCATGATGCATGTCATCCACCAAGCTCCAGGCATTCTTTATGCTTCGTGCCTCTTCATTCAGCGCTGTCAGGGTGAACTGGACGAAATTGATATCGGTCTTGACTCACTAATATATATTTCTGCAATACATAGTTCTGGGGTAATTTGTCAAAAAGCTGCCTTCAAACTGTGCGACACTGGCGTTTTGAAGTACATTGGATAACTGTTTACTGTATTTCAAGATAAATATATATTTTGCGATCAGTAAAACAGTTACATGTAGATAGAAAAGTTCCTGGATTCTCCTTGATTCTGCAAGAATCCTTAAAAAAATGGCGAGACCCCTACATAGGTAAATGGAGCGTAGCACAAAGCACCCAGGGAGAGGATGCCACCTCACTTGGGCATAATAATACCTCCGCCACCAATCAGATTTTCAGACAGGATTCCTGCCCGAGCATGCCGAGTAGCACACCGCCGGAAGTGACATCATATATAGTAAAAGTAACATTTGTGGAAAGTTCAGAGTACTTTTCAATTCTGCATTATATGTCGTGAAGGTTGACTTCCTCTGCTGTGTACAATTGAATTTGAATTGAATTTTATTCTCTTAATCTCGTACAAGACATAGAGATACTATATATAACATATCATATCAGGCAGCGATGCAGTATTGCGCTTCAATCAGAACAATTAAAGGGAGATAACCCTCATCAATCAAACAGAGGGGAGATGAAACATCAAATATGGTCAACCCCTAAAATATATATAGCTTATACATACATGTATGTACATGTACGGTAATGCAAATTATATCCAGCTAAAATGAACAATTGTTATGAATACGAAGGGTTTTAACTTTCAGGGACTTGTCCATATATGATCCAGATCAAGGGGAATAACTCCCTGAGCTAAGGATATAAGCCAATACGTAATACATGTATCTAGGTTACAGTCTCATGTTATGTGAATTTTATGAATGTGGAATCGGCAGAATTGTGGACATTCTCCGCGCAAAGGAATATATTCTCCTGCAATTACAATGATGGAACAACAATGTTAACAATTACCAATAAATTTCAAGACTATTCCAACAATAGCGTGATGCTTGAATTTTTAAATAGATTACTGCTGACCCGGTACTTCATTTACAATAGTCATATCGCAGTACATGGACTAGCCTATCCCTCCTCCGGGCGACTTCAGCTGGGCACATGAAGCAAATCATGATGTCAAATTATCCGCACCCAACCGGCGTCTGTTGGAATTAGATGCCACCTGGGCTTCCTTCCTTATATGTAATAATGTCATTTGGTAAAACACATGGGGTGTAGTAGAATATGAAATAATCACTTTCAAGGCAGGAAATAGGTACCTGCCAAATTTTAAAACACCCCTGCAGATAATGATGAACTATTCCAGCTTGAACCTCCATTCACAAAGGTAAAATGGTCATCGTGCAGAGCATTTCCCAAAATAGGGGTGACAAGTAGCTATGACAGGTGCTTATTTCCAGGCTTGACTTTTAGAGGTTATAATTGATACCTTCTGTAAGTTGTCCCTGGACTGCTAAGGCCACTGTTCGTTTCTCATGACCTTCTCGCATCTTGATTCGAGGGGCAGATAATTAAAATTCATGTGGGTTTTCAGATTTTTAGGTGTGAAATATCTCTTTTCTTCAAATTTACATACATTTGATTTGCTGCGTTCGTAATTAATTATAATTAATTATCGCATGCAGCATGTCCATTTTCACAAGCAAGGTGACAAGAAACAAACAATTAAGTGACAGTGGCCTGATGTACAATACCAATTATTCAGTCAGCTCAACCGATAAAATTAGCTCATCAGGTTATCTTCTGGTCCTATAGACTCTATCGCCATTTAAATTTTTTGCAACTGCGCAGCTTTTCGTGAACTTCCTGTTTGTACCAAATCGGAAGTTTTTAACGTTGGAGAAATAGGCCGAGTGTTGGAAAACAGTTGATATTTTGTGCAACTGTACGTAAAATCATAAAAAAATCTCCTGGACTACCGCCAGATGGGCTAAAGAATGGCTCCGGGTATTTATTTACCCTGAACACAATTTAGTTCCACAGAAAAAGTACTTCTCCCGAGATATGACCCACTTTCAACTTGGCCATAATGCGGCCGTTGGTACAAATGACCTTTCGTGACCTCGCTGCGCAGTTGCAAAAAATTGAAATGGCGATTACAACTATTGTGCAAGACTTTGATTTCCATCTTCAGATATTATGTTTTGTCTCCACAGAATCTATGCCTGTAGATTCCACACCGTCGGGGAGTTTAACAGACAGCTTCCGTCACTACATGGAACAACTGTCCAGTCTGACGGCAGATGACGAGAACAAGTCAGGACCCCAACCATGGAGCGGTCAGCGGTCAGATTTGCTGTTTGGGGCCAGTGCAGGAAATGGCGGCCATGACGGTCATGTTGATGATGATGATGATGATGATAGTGAGGTGGAATGGGCATCGCCTAGAATTTCTGAACACCCGTGGATACGAGGAGATGACGACTTACAGTTTGACAGTGAAAGTGACATCGATGTTCACATTCCAGGCTCCGCTGTAGCCATGCAGTTACCCCTGCCACCACAAGGGGGTGTTGGAGATTCCCGTAACCCCACTACAGCCTTGCCACCTGCCAGACACAGTGAGCGTCTGTGTACGAAATATGGCAGGTTTCACAACAGGCCTGGTAGTTCTTCACCCCAAATCTCCCAGACTTCTAGGCCGAAGTGCAATGAAGTCACTCAGCAACCGGATCAGTTTGCATGTCTGAAGCGGACAGCCTCACAGGTGACGCTGTCAGATGAGGAAACGAATAACGGTTTACGCGTTTGTAACCATGGTAACCGATCAGATTTGGAAGGTGTGCCGCTCCATGCCCAGGCTAGCTCTAGACTGTGCCACTTTGACGGCTGCGTCCAGCTGCCCCCCAGTGTGGAACCAGTGGAGGATTGTGAGCCATCGACGAGTTCCGGTGTCTGTAAACTTGGCAACCATAGCCATCCGGGGATCAACGTGTACAGTACAAGTAGCAGCAGTTCCTCCGACAGTGACTCGGACATAGACATTACGGGGGCATGTCGACTACACCTGCCGTCAGATACAGACCAACAGGCAGAGGCCACGGCAACAAATGCTGCCGGCAGGGGCAAAGCGCTCGTCCGACCTAAAGCCATCAAGCCACCCTGCCCCGATCCACCCTCGCTTCCACCTAAAGTGTTACCCCCAAGGCTACCACCTCGTCGACCAAGAATAGCTTTCATGCCCCCAGGAGCCTTTGGTTTCCCCAGCTTTAACCCGAATCAAGGGACAGAAAACCATGGGCCACATCGGCCAATCAGTGCACATCACCATCCTCTCACGGACCCCCATAATCTCTCCCACCCTCACGCACACCCCCACCCCCATCGAAATACTTATTTTCACAATCGCCCCAGCGATCCTGATCATCAGTATGCCAGTGCTGGAGCGACTAACAAAAAGAAATGCTCAAACGACTCTAATCTATTGAACAACAGCACCTCTAACTCAAGTGCCAGCAATCGTCATGACAACAACAGTGGTAATCATGGCCACCATAGCAACGGTTCCCATGCTGCTAACGTCTCAAATGGTAATGGTTTCCATGGTGCCTGTCGCTCTCACAACAGACCAGGCCCTAGTCATCAGAGCATCGGCTGCTCTAGTAACCATGGCAACCAACACCTTGTCGGTCAGGGTTTTGACACCGATCCCCCTGGTTTCCGACGAGTCCAAAGACCTGTCTCCGGTCGAAGCCAGTCTCCGGTCGTCCCAGACATTCACCTGTCCTCGGCTTCCGATGATAGTGATGTAGAAGTAGTCAAGGTGGAGCCGAGCAGGTTTGTCCTGTATTCCCGCTACTATGACCATCCACAACAATATTTGTTTTTCCAGTAACCAAATTTAGAAAAATTACGTAGGTGGGCAAGTAGGAATTTTATTGGGTGTTTTATTTATTTTTTGTCCTTTTTGTATGGGATTTCACGAAGTACTGCTGAAAAACATAGAAATAAGAAAAGGTTTGTACAATTTCTTTTTTTAACTGCACACTTTATGGGTAGGGTTACTGGAAACAGAAATATAATTGTGGATGGCGTTAGTATCTGATCCACATGAATATGTAATGAAGAAATTTATAGCTTACACAGGGTTCTTACACTAACTTGAAAATGACAATTTAAAATTTAAGGCCGTGAAAAGCATTGAAAAATGGAATTCCTCCCCATTGTTGTCAAGATGTAGAAACAAAGTTGTACTGTCCTCTGCTGTCGGATGGCAAAATTAATCCCAACATTGAGATATATTCTTTGCTCACCTAAAAAGAATTAGCAAATCTATGCAAAAGACAATGTATGAACAGTATAATCATCGACAGGACATTCTACAGGTATTTGAGTAAAAAAAATTTTACGATACGATACAAATTTTATTACGATCAAAATAAACGTACAGCGATCAAGGGGAAGTAACTCTGAAAATTTATCTGAATATACCTTGTAGAATGAAACTATTACCTTGAAAGCTTCAAGGTCAATCTCACGTTCGGCTGTTTCCATATTGGCGGAACGATCCTCTCGCGTAGAACGCACAAATCCCTACTGGTGGAGATCGTTTGACGATCACGCAGTGAGCCGGCTACGAAATAGTGCCTTTGATAATCGCAGATCCGGGCGCATTTTATTGTGAAATGAAGTTATTTTTAACCAAATGAACATAATTCATTCAAATTATGCAATACTATTTCTATGTTTAGTTGAATAATAGCAATCTATCCCCAGAACTCCGCAACTGTGCCAATAAGGAAATAGACGAATGCGACATTGGTTCCACCGAAAATTAGTTGTGAGCATGATAAGATAAGATTCTTTATTGTAAGCACCCCATTTGGGACAGAGTACAAAACACATAAAAAGTAGAACAAATAAGAAAGTAAACAAACAGGTGCGACGTTTACGTTTCCTCTCCCAGAAATCCACCAGGCAAGAGGTCAGTTTTCGCAGCTAAAATGAGTTCTGGGGCTACATTGCTTCAAGGTGTACAAATCTAAAAATTTTATGTTTTCTAATATTTGCATGATGCAACTTGCATGTGTGTACATTGGACAGAACACTGTGAACTGCTCTAACGATCACTATAAATATTGAACAAACGGTGAAATACAAAGGTTGCAATTTTCGGTATATAGTTCATGTAAGATGAGATATCGCTTTTCAATGTGACTTCACATGTTAGCATACGGAACAATGGCCGACCACTTCCCCATTTGCTACTATTGGAAATCCCATAAGTTCACGTCACTTCGTCTTACATGAACTATATGCCCAATTTTCTACAAAGCTGACTTTTTACATGTAATAATTATTTATGAACAGGCCAGCCAGGAAGCCCGAGTCCTCAAACAGAGCGACAGTCGTGGTGGATTTGACCGAATCAGATGATGGTGAGTGTTGAAAGATCTGTCCATTACCAATGCCGACACTGAATTTTTCTCGCCATTATTCCGAGCTATGTGACCTGCAGCATTGGGCTCATCTTCATGCACAAGTTGACTTCTCCGTGTACACTCCAAATTAGCCTTGATAGATCAACTACAATGTCAGGGTTCGTACGGGACCTGGAAAGCCTTGAAATGCATGGAATTTAGCCAGTCCCATTTCCAGGCCTGGAAAGCCTTGAAAATGAACAAAATGGCCTTGAAATTTTACCTGATGGGCTTGAAACCCCCCAGTTTTCAAGTTTATTTTATAAGTGCAAGTTCGTGGCTGTATAATGCTGTGTTGCGCAGCACAGTCCTGCCAGGAGGGCCCTCGGTGGCCGAGTGGTCTTAGGCGCTTCGCTGGTGACCGCTAGCCTCACACCGCTGAACCGGCACGGGTTCGAGCCCAGCTGGTCCATGTGTGAAAGTCTGTCAGTTACTTACCGAAGGGCGGTGGTTCTCTCCAGGTACTCCGGCTTCCTTCATCAACCAAACTGACTGTCACCATATGAATGAAACAAACTTGAGTGTGACGTTAAGCCAAATTCCCTCCTCCATCCACAGTCCTGCCAGTCTACCGTTGTCGATATTCCATGATATAGCTATCCCATGATTTAGTTACCTCCCCTGAATAGGTGTATATATCTTGTTGTGCCAAACACTGCATGAATTAATTTAAATATGTCAAGCATATTATTTCAATGTACCAGTGATTGGAGTTAAGCATGTAACAGGATTTTGAACCATATTAATATGATTTTCAGATCATGTTGAGTGACCTACCACAATCTCAGACTCTGATACATATTTGTAAGATTAATGGCTTTGGGCTTCTGTCAAATTAAATGGAATTAAATCCATTTATCGCACACTTAAGTTATCGGTGTTTGCTATGATGGATGGATTTCTTTGTCCAGTAATCTGAATTATGTACTGAAAATATTTGATTACAAGGGAAAAATCAATATAAAATAGTGCCTTGAATTTAGATGACAATCTGAAGTTTTATTTCCCAGAAATCACTTAGAATGCTTCTCCAGCCATCTAGGACTCCAGAGTGGCCTAAAGTGCTAAGATAGTATTTTTCTGCCTCATAATCTGTGGCGAGGAAATGGCCTGGAAATTGACAATGGTCAAGGTGTACATGTATGAACCCTGAATGTACACACAGGCCTGAACAATAGATGTCTACATGTAGTGTGTACCCTGAATTAATAAGGCAGCCATTAATCATGTTAATTGTCAATTCAAAACTTTAACCCGACTTTGTGCTGTCGAGACTCTAGGTCTGGTTCAGGTCTTTAGGATACTAAGCCCTCCTGCAGGAACTTTTACACACCCACTACAAGTTGTCTTCATACCTTAAAGCCATGGTAATGTATATAGTTTTTGAAAGCGCATTTCCTGAGTATTTCAAATAAATTAATTGTTCACTGTAAATCTGTAGGTTGTAAAGATATTCAAATTTCAAAGAAATAATTTCAAAAAATGAGCCTTCTGTTTTAAATGGCTACATGTATTTTCAAGAAAGTTTTCAACTTGCAGTCACTTACATGATCATTTCCTGCAGGAGACCACTCCAACAGGAAATCTGTGTCTCAGTTTTGTCAATTTTGATCTAGTTATTTTATTGACATTTAATTGAACTCCAAAGTTCGAAAGTGTGAGATGCTCAATTTGGTAAAGAAATATTCAATTAAATGTCAATAGAATGAGAACTAGACCAAAATTAATAAAACTGAGACATGCATTTCCTGTATGAGTTGTTTTCTACAGGAAATGATGACATAAGTTATAAGTTGAATACTTTTTTGAAAATAGCATTTAAAAAATTTTAATTTTAAATTAAATTTGTTTAAAATCCGAATAGCTTCACAAACTACAGGTTTACAGTGAACAAATTTATATATTTGCAATCCTTAAGAAATGTGCTTTCAAGAAATATACACAGTGTTACACATTTCCATAGCTATGAGGCATACTTTTACCTATATGAAGACAAGTTCTAGAGGGTCTATAAAAGTTTGTGCAGGGGAGCTTACTGCCCGTAATTTGTCTACCATACTTGATCATGATGATCTGCCTATCTTCCATCAGATCAGGGTGTGTACACTATGTACACTACCATGAAAGGACCTTAAAAATGGGAATTCCTGTCCATTGTTGTCAATTCATTTGTCGGTTGTAGCTCAAAGTTGTACTGTCCTATGTCGTTGGATGGCAAAATTAACCCCATCATAGCGATATATTCTTCAACCCTTTCACCGAACTTTCCCTGGGTTTGGCTTTATATAGGCTAGGTGTACATTTTCAAACAGGGAAAGATCGGTGAAAGGGTTAATCATCCGAAAACAATTTACGAGAGACAATGTATGAACAGTGTATTTGTTGACAGGACATTCTTACTCCTGTTTAAGTAAAAATTTTTAGAAAATTGATATGTACAGCTTCAATGACACTGGAAGTAATATGCCTTAACAACAGGAACTATTACCTTGAAAACACCTTGAAAATTGGAAGCTTCAAGGTGTACGAACCCTGTCGGAGACTGTCACATGAACAGGCCTGAATTACAATTTTCTGGGAAATCATATACATATACAGTTCATTTCCGGCGGCGCAGCGCCGCCGGATATCTGAATTCAGTAAACATGGGAGTGGCCATCTTGATATTGGACGAGTAACAGGTGTTTTCTCGAGCCATACTTCACAGACGTGCCGTGGCCTGATCCAACTAGTTTCATATCGTAAAACGACAGGATTGTATCACCCGTTCGTGGTTAACACATTAATATTAATTTTGTTATAATGAATTCATCGAATAAATGTCCTTTAGTACTATTTTATTATGGCTGAGAGACCAAATCAATGACCATACATGATCAAGTTATTCAGCTGTACGTCTGCAGCAAAATGTTTTGAGATATTGAACTGCGAGTTACTAAAAACTCGCAACAGTAAAACACGCGGACCGGATTGATGTGTAGAGAAAGTCGATCTAGGCTTAATTTACAATGACACACATCAATAAAGAAATAGTGGCTTGATGATGGATCCCATATAATGCCACATCGCGAACTCTTACATCAGGCTATGTGAAGTGACTTAATACGTCAACCAGAGAACATTACATTCAAAGTCCTAGTTGGACATGCGGTTCATGTGCACATTTTGCCAGCAAGCACTTAACTTCCGGCTAACCCCACACTTTCCAGATGGGTCCTTGCGCGAACTACATTAGTCAAACCTTTAATGAAAACAAACAAATCAACGTTTTTTTAACCATAATGGTGCATCGTGACCTGTATTCACCAGTTGCACACGTAATCGGCTTGTAATACGCAGATTATAAGCTACAAACGTTTCCGCCGGCATTGATGCATCTGCATCAATAAGTTTTCTTGTATACCATATTGTCACTAGATTTCTTCTCGGAAATTAGTATGCTTTTAAATGTATATAATATACTCTTTAACTTTCAACAGATAATGCATCTAATTCACGGAACAGCCAGGAGCAGCATATCCACACGCTGTTCCCCCAGCCTGCGAGTACCCATACCTTGAGGGGTGGGGCATGTTCATCTCAGCCCACAAACGGCCCCATACCCCAGCAGCCACAGCCACAGCCACAGCCTCAGCAACCGTTACGCATGCCCCCATCGTCGCCCTACCACCATCACCACTTCAGCCTACAGCCACCCCCGGCCCACATGAACCACTTCCATCAGGCCACGCCCCCGTCACAGGGTTGTCGTCCCCCCGACAGAAACGCTGTGTTCTGTGGGAGCCACACTCATTCCTGTAACCACGTAAACAATGGGGTAAGTCACACTTTGGCATTTGAAATGAACAGGACAGTGGCAAATCACTCCCTTTAAATAGAGTTAACCAAAGGGATTAAAGAGACCTTCAAGTTTCTCCTATATTTTTGAGTCATTCCTATATTATTCTATATTTTACTCAAAACCTCCTATATTTCCTAAATTTTGACCCTTCACCAATGGTCTGAAATGAGTCAATTTGGCATGGGAAAATACATTTCTGAAAAAAAATTTGCCGAGCAAACATTTAAATTTCTCTTTCTTGAACCAAGCAGCAGAACACGTCTCTTTAACCACCACAACTGTGACCGCATTCAGTGGAAATAATTTTATTAAACACCAATGTAGTAGTGACCTATCTTACACTTCCTTATTTCCTATATTTTCCTATATTTTATTAAGAAAATTCCTATATTTCTCCTATATTTTGGCAAATTTCCTCCTATATTTTCTCCTTATATTTTCACTGTGAGCCACTTGCAGGCCTGCATTTGAAATGAACAGGAGAGTGGCACAGGGATTAAATTCTATTTTCTAGAAACATCCAGCACACCAGCATTTGTCACCAATGCACAGCCTGTGGTTGTGGCATTCGTTTCATATATATTAACTGGATTTGCCTATATGACTTGGTAAACTTGCTCGAAACAGTCTTTGATATTTTCTCTCTCCCATCGAATCCAGACGAATCGGAGCAAATCCCAACATGCAAAATCTTTTATCTCTCCAGAGCGAAGCTTTTAACATGCATGATGTCTGGGTATGGTGGCTTGTCATTTCTGCATATTGTATATCGTGGATATTGTACATTGGATCCTTTTTAGTCTTGTTTAACTTGTACAAGAGTCAGATAGTTGAAGTTTGGACTTTGGTCCCACATATAATATTCTGATAAATCGGTGTTTGCTGAGATCGGCATCTTACAGGCTCAAATGATACATTACTGTGAATGGGGAATCTAAAAACAAATATTTTTCACCATAAAATTCTGTATTAAAGATGTAATCAGTCTCAAAATCTAGGCTGGAATCGATGTCCCTCAAACTTAGCGAAAGTGACAAAACAGACATATGTTATGACAGGTATGAAATAAAACACATTTGACCACAAAAAATTTACCTTGGAATTAACCAAGGAATTGTTCTTTAAAAATAAACGGCATGCTATTTATTTTTCGACGGCCAAGTCAACAAAAGTACACACGTGTGCCCTACCACTCTATCGAACCTTAGGCACAAAGTTATCCCATGGCTGCAGCAGTTCAACATTCAGATTCGTGAGCTTCACTACATCACTCAAACATCACACAGTGACATCACTTTCCTCTCCTCGTACAACACATTTTCAATGCGAAACAGAAAACCTGTCGAAGCGGGCGGAGTTTCAAATTTCTCTGACAAGACATCCTTGCGTTGATTGTATGTGGCGATCCCACTATCATCCGATATAAATCCTATGATGCTTTAGCGAACTTCACTGCTGAAAAACTCACCGGGGAGAGTTTACAAAATCCATCGATTTTGAGGCTGATTACATCTTTAACCAACATTGTTATCCTGATCCAATCAGACCCTATCCAATTTCAGTTCTGACAAGTAAGCTGAAGGGGTGTAAGCCTTTTTATGGAATTCTGATACAACAAGAGCTGTACAAACCAAAAAGTGAGGCGAAATGGGAAAAGTCATTTGATATTCAGAAAGAGGAGTGGGCACTAATCCACAAACTGCCCTTTTCATGTACCGAAGATGTCAACCTAATTTGGTTACAATACAGGATAACAAATAGAATCCTAGCAACAAATACCTTTTTGAAGAAAATTAATCTAAAGAATACAGCTCTATGCGTTTTTTGTGACCGAGAGGAAGAATCCTTAGAAAATTTATTCGTTTTGTGCGAATGTGTACACCCCTTTTGGAATAGTATCGCTGAATGGATAGCGTCTGATGGGGGAGGTGCTGTTCGTTTGACTAATAAGTACAAACTATTCTGTGGAATAAGGAATACTGACATGACTGACAAGGCAATTAATACCATTCTTTTATTAGCAAAATGGTTTATTTACAGATGTAAACAGAAGAGGCAGTTACCGAATATTATAGGATTTAAAAATTTAGTAATCCGTTACTATCGAATAGAAAGAGTATGTTATAGTATGAACTGTAAAACAGAGGATTTTGAAAAGAGATGGACAATATGGAAAAGACTTCTATTAGGAGACTCATGACCAAAGATGTACATGTAATTGGGACCATATGATATATATAAGCTATTATACTATTTATGTACACAGTATAGGCCTATTGTTCTCCTGTACCCAGTCTGAAATAAATAAAAATTTGTTAAAGAAAACAGAAAACATTTTATTCTGAATTTTTTGCAGCATCATGGTCAGTCTGCCAATGCCAACTGTGGAGAGAGGATTCCTCAGAGCTGTACCTTCCACCCGCAACTTGAGCCGCCTCCATGTGGGTTCCACATCATCGCCCCACATGCCCACACACACCCCCATACTCATGCACACCCCTCAATGTGCCCCTCTACAGGTGAGTCTCAATATATACACGGCTCCCACTGGGCCTATTTTTCCCTATATTTTCTCAAATTTGACCGATTTTGCCCTATTATTCCTATATTTTCAGAATTGTTCGTTCTTTTTCGCGCAGCTGTGACCTTGTATTTATTGTGATACATATACACGAATAGTTGGCTTATTTAAATCCTCCAAAATAACAATGCTACGGAGTCGAAAGTGTCCCAACTAAATTGTGACAGGTGTGGCTGAAGGAGAGGAGAGGCCATTGTCTTTTGTTGTTTTTGAATAAAAACACTGACCCTATGAGATTGTAATTAACAAGTAATTATCCCTATTGGTGACTGAAATGCCTGTTTTCTGGAATTTGCCCTATATTTTGGTCATTATAAACTATATTTGCCCTATATTTTGACCATTATGTCCCTATATTTTGCCCCATATTTTGGCTATGGGTCAGTGGGAGCCCTGATATATATTATCTGTGTTGTCTTACATGTGCAGGTCTTAAGGGGAAAGGCAGCACATAATTTTCAATAAAAAATCAGTTTTGAGATTTTAACATTTTTTGATTCTCTAAACCTATTATTTCCACTTGGCTTTGTTTTTTTGTCAAATAACGAATTAAAGTAGAAATTTTCAATTTTATATGTGTTTAATAAGATAAATTTAGTAATGTTTGAATGACTTTTTATCAAAACGTATTTTCCCGGTAGTTCTTGGTCTGGATAAAAATTAATATTGATTAATATTTCACTAATCTGGATGAAATTTTCTGTGAATTTTCTTTGGACTCTATAAAATTACAAATATCTACTTCTCAAAGTCTTAACCCCTATAGAAACTTGTGTGGATAACTGTGTCATCAAGATTATTTTGTAAAATATGACAGTGTTCAATGAAATGATTATTAAATAGAGATGTTTTTTAACACACTGGGGCATGCAAATGAGATTTATTTGTTTCTCGTGACCTTGCTTGTGAAAATAGACATGCTGAGTGGGATAATTAATTATTATTAATTATGAATGCAGCAAACCAAACGCATGTAAATTTGAAGAAAACAGATATTTCACACCTAAAAATCTGAGAACCCGCATGAATTTTAGTTATTTGCCCATCAAATTAAGATGCGAGAGGGTCATGAGAAATGAACAATCAACTAACAGTGACCTTATGATACTGTCGTTACCTTTTGTTCTGGGACCATTTCACATGCTACGGAAACTGTATTAGTGATTTAACTCCCTCTGTACCGGTATTTTAAACAGTTCCTAGCTGACAACACCATCATGAACATGGACGAAACGAAAATATACTTATCGCCTATGTAGTTTCAAAGACGATACTCCAAGCTTTTGAACAAGATATAATATGATGAAAAGTTTTGTTTAGAAATTCTTCATTTTTGTATGCCTATGCCAGGCAAGCATTGAACTATATTTCTATCAGTACAACGGTACAGAGAGGGTTAATATCAGAGTGGAGATGTGGTACTTTGTCTTCCATGAAACGATCTTAGTGGTCAGGGTCCATACACCAACTAAGATTACTTTAAATCACGGTAATCCTCGAATAATTCAATTATTGAAATCCTCCTCCAATTTTGTCGACATCTGCGTGATTTTGGACCTATATGGAAGGTGACTGACTTTTACATGAAAAAAAAAAGCTTTCTTTCTCTTACATTTTATGTTCACTAATTATTTTGCAACATTTCAATTTCAGGTGCCTGCAACCATAACAGGATGCATTACAACAACCCCCATGGGCACCCCCCACAGGCCCATATACACCACCATCACTACCACCCAGCCACCCTAACGATGCCCCCAGCCCCAGCTGCCCCACCCACTCTCCAGCACCAAAGACTTATTCCCCACCACCCACACGTTCAGGAGCTTCGACATCACCGTCTCGAACCTCCTGGGGGGTTGTTTCGGCACCCAGAGGCTTTCCCGTCCACTAGCGCGGGCATGCACCCACCCCAGCCCCATGTGATCGACCACCCGAGTATGAGGGCACACCTGTCGACAGATCTGACGTGTTCCGCAGGAGCGCCAGCTGTTCAGGCGGAGGTCGTCATCAGAACAACACCTAAGTAAGTAGTGGGTTACCATGAACATTCTTGTGGCAGTCCATACAGATCAAGGGGATTGATCAAACACATCGACAATAATAATTCCAGATCTGCAAGTACCTCCTAAATTTCCTATTTTTCCTATATTTTTGAGTCATTCCTATATTTTCCTATATATTTACTCAAAACCTCCTATAGTTCCTATATTTTGACTTTTTCTCATGAAAACTTTCATCAATGTTCTGTAATGAGTCAAACTGACATAAGGAAATAAATTTCAGATTTTTTTTCGCCTCACTTCGCTCGGCAAATATGAAAACATTTCAATCTCTCTATGCTGAATCAAACAACAGAACAAGTCACCTGAAAAAAAATCACCACTATGACCGCATTCAGTGAAACTAATTTGATTAAACACCAGAAAACTACCAAGTTTGGAACATACAATGTAGTACAGACCTGTCTTACACTCCTTTATTTCCTATATTTTATTCAGAAAATTCCTATATTTCTCCTATATTTTTGCAAATTTCCTCCTATATTTTAACTGTGGGCCACTTGCTGGCCTGATAGAGAGCAATCTTTATGGGCTGATAATTGGATAACTGGCGATCGTAGCTATTCAACATTGATTCCCTTTGTTACGAGCCAGTAACATGTAACCGTCCATCCCCCAATCCACTCCAAACCTGAAAAGCGAAACATAATAAGTCTAGCGACCTCCTCCACGCATACATCTTTCGTGTCCATTCTTCTATTGTGGTCCGAGCCAATTCCGTGTGAATATGAACAAGAAATCCTGGCTCTTGCCCCATCCAATCCTTGCGCTCGTGAAATATTCCTCATCCACGTACAATGTTCCTTACGCTTGAACAAATTTTCAACAATATCCGTCTGTCTGGTTTTGCTTGACCCTACTGTTGTTGACGGAACTGAATAGCCAGTGAATTCTGGACAAACTGTCATGGCAAAGAAGAGAGTCTGTGCTTCTTCATTACCACCATCATCTCTTATACCAAAACGTCGGTATTGTGTCACATCAACAACTCATTGCATGGAGTGCGATGTTCATGACCGCTCTGGTGTGAGTCCTTGGAACTTGGCCAGCAGCTATGGAGTGCAAGGATTGGATGGGGCCAGGTTTTCTGGTCCATGCAAACAGAATTGGCCCCAAGCACATGGAAATAGATGAATGAACAAGAAACGCACCTGTGTGTGTACATGGAGGAGTTCGCTAGATCTGATTGTGAGAAATTAGAGGAGTTACCAAAATTACATGTGCAGTTATTATTCTTCAGAATTATGCTTCTATAATATTGATAGATATCCGGCCTAGGAAACTCTTTCATGCACGCACCTCAGTTACTTGTTCATGTATCTATTTCTGTGTGCTTGGAGCCAATTCCGTGTACATCGGCCAGAAATCCTGGTGCTGGCCCCATCCAATCCCTGGGCACTTCAAATATTCCTCACCGGCGTACAAAGTTCCATGTGCTCGGTCAAATTTTCACCAGTATACTGACTGGCGAACTGGTGTGAGTCTACGTAACTTTGTCTGCGACCATGGAATACTTAAGATTGGATGGGGCGAGCGCCAGGTTTTCTGGTCAATGACCCAGAGCACACAGAAACAGACAGATGGACAAGGAACTGATGTGCATGCATGACAGGGTTTCCTAGGCCTACATATGTGCTCTGAAACTGTATATTTCAAGGGTACATGCATAGATGTAAACGTATACTTTTTCATGTCCTCTTACTCAACAAATCTGTAATATGTATGTTCTCATTCTGCCATCCTTCAGTAAATCATGCTGGTCCAGAAGTGCCCTGCAACCTGTATGTGTAAGTGAATGATGAATGTATCCTTGTGTTTTCCAGCCAACATGGCCAAGCCCAGGTTCCGGGGCCCACACCACCCCAGCACCAGCATCTACACCACCACCTTCATCATTATCACCATGGTCCTCCCAGACTTCATCATTATCCCATACCAGGCATGCATATTAACGTGGCAGCAGGCATGGTAAGTTCCATCCTCACAACGTCGAGGATTCTTTTTGAGCCAACCTCGCCACCAGAGGTCGCTTTCTGCTGAAAAATTGACGCCCCAACAAACCCCTGGGATCGCGCTCACTGAAAGTGCGTCCCATAATACACGTGTCCTCTTTCGGAACATATTCCATTTCCTTATGTAACGTTAGTCGTGAGTCCTCTTCCTGGCCAGCGTCATAACGTCATGTCAGAATAGAAAATGTTTTGCAAGAATGCGCAAAGAATTCTGGTAAGCTACGTCATCTCTCAAATGTGCTCGTAAGATCCATGATGTCTGGACGTCGGCATGATCTCCACAGAGACGCCCTCATTCTGTTCTGAATTCTATGGTTTTGTGTGCTATTCAATGACCGATCGTATGACTGAGAGCCGTCCCAGAAACTTGTAGAGAGGACAGGACCGGATAGCTCTGGTTTCGAGATTGTTTTTGAGCCATCTTGCACAGCAGACCATCTTGCATGGTAGACTGCGTTCCGCCACACTTTCAGTATCATCTTGCACAGCAGACCATCTTGCGTAGTAGACTGCGTTCCGCCACACTTTCAGTGTTTTCCACAGTTGCATGGCTTGTGGAGTATTTGATGGTAGATGAGTACATATATTTTCAATAAATAATGAAAATTTCTTCCAATCGAATTTTCTTTTGTAAATATTTTTTTCCTTTACATTTATCAATTTTCATAAATTATTGAAAATGTACTTGTTCGTCTACCACCAAATATCCCACAAGCTAGGCAACTGGTGTTTTGTCATGGTTTCCATGGTCCTGGTAAACAAGTTACCTGATTTGGTCAACATACCCATGACGTTGCTTTGCTGATTGGTGGAAAAGTACAGTCGCATTTCCTATAAACACAATCCATTCCCATGTGTACCAGGGGTGTCTACGATAGGGATAACCCTGTTTTAGAGAGGATGAGTAAGTCCTTCTGACAATTCAGATATACATAGCAGATTCATGTGTACGGGACTTCATAAGATCTATTCTACACATGGGTAAAAAAGTATTAATTCAGACATAATTCAAACTTGAATTAAAGGATGAATGCAATTCACATCCCTGTTATTCGAGCATCTCGATGCCTTGAAATTACTCCGAGGGTGCAACAAAATGATGAAAAGCCAATTTCATTTAAAAGTAGTTTATTTCTGGAATATAGTTCATGTTAGACAAGATACCACTTTCCCATATAATACAGTGTAAAATTCATATGGTAACATCGTCTGGGATATGTCTCCACGCGTGCGACGCAGGTGGCCAGTCACTTTGCTTGACACGTGCTGCAGGCATGATGTGCTCAAACAACATTCAGCAACTTGATCATGATGTGTCGTTGATATTTTTAATGAAATACTGATTAAAGTAATGGTTTAAATTGTATGGGAGAAAGAATCCCATATTAACTTGATCCTGGGATGAAAAGTCCCACTATCGAGAAGGACAATGTATTTTCCTTCTCTCGAGTGGGAATTTTCATCCCATGATCAAGTGTATATAATATATGGGTTCCTCTTATTCCAACAGGACATGTTAGCAAATGCCGACCATTTCCCACTAATGGAAATTTCGTAAATTAATGGCTGCCTCACTTCGTCTTACCCGACTGATATGCCCGTACTTCACTGCCGATGTATGACGTCCTTTGCAGTTCACATTGAAACCTTTACATGTTGGTCTGCATGTTAAACACCAAAATAAACGCAATATTTATAAGCCCTCCAGCTTAGGGCAGCATGGTTTGTACCATGTTTGTCTGGCACAGGAGGTAGATTAAAGTGCCAAACAAATTGTTCTCTGACGATCCATTGTGATCACCAGTGTCTGTAGAGCCTAATTTTCAAAATTCAATGTTTTTTGTAGTTTTGGTTAGGGTTAGGGTTTTGCCAGGGTATATTTGTTTGGGTCATTGTCGCCGTGTGACCAATAAGGTTAGGTGCGGCGTTAAACTTCAAACAACCAACCAACCAACCGCAATATTTATACACGGTTGCTAGAGTTGCCTCCTCATTTATGTTGAGTGAGCCTTTGTTAGATTACTTATGTCATACATGTATTCCATTATAGCCACCAATGCCAGAGATGCCACCATTCCCTCCGTTCCCAGCTTTCGCTAACTTACCAAGGAATATGCAGATGAGGCTCGGAAGGATGATGGTTCATAGACCCACATATGAGGTAGGGGGAGATAACTTAACAACAGGGGAGCTAGCTCTGTGTAACACCTTAAAAAAGTTTTTGTACTTGTTCAGATATTTTACATCTTAACAATAAAATGAGAACAAAAATGAATATGTTAACATTGTTGAAGAGATCCATGAATTTTATGCCATATTAACTTGTGGCTCTGCATTTTAAAGTTAAAGTTTTTTTTTTTTTAATATCTTTAAATTTATAAATGATGTCCATGTTGTTAATTATGTGTTAAATATGGTTTCTATGGTTTACAGGAGCTGTTAAGTCTGGAAGAACGTCTGGGTAATGTAAATCGAGGTGCCACACAAAGCACAATAGAACAGAACACCTTCCCTCACAAGTATAAAAAGGTAGGCCTAAAAATCCTCAGTTTGGTTTGAGGGGGGTGTATAAAAGAATAACGAAAAATATGTATTTGGGAGGATTGCATTGTATATCTAACTGAATAATGCATTTATATGAGGATCGACCATTCCCCCGAATTTTCTTGATTCAGGATCAGGGCCGATTTCCGATCATAATGTTCGGATTCTTCAGATGCTGAAACCATACCGCTGTGAATACACAGAGGAGTCTAATAAAAAACAGACTGTGATTTTGTACAATGATGTTATGGTAGAAAGAGACTTTGTCAGAGATATTTAAAAGTGCCGGAGTCTAGTAAGCCTGAAAGAATGATTTGGGACTGTGAGACTGAGTTTGCGGTCCCTTTTGTTAAGTATATGGACATGGTGGCTGCCTTCCAAAGGTGCCAAGGCGCCACAAGCATTGTCAAGAAAGTCTCGCAAGCGATTGTTTGACAACGATTGATTTGTGATGTAATTTTGTTTTTAGATACGTTTCATTGTTAGATATTCAGGCCTGCAAGTGCCTCCTATATTTTTGAGTCATTCCTATATTTTACTCAAAACCTCCCATATTTCCTATATTTTTACTTTTTCTCATGAAAACTTTCACCAATGCTCTGAAATGCGTCAAATTGGCATGAAGAAATTTCAAAACATTTTAATCTGTCTTTCTTCATCCAGCCAGCCGGACAGGTCTTCTTAATCACCAGCACTATAACTGCATTCAGTGGAAATAATTTGATTAAACACCAGAAACTAACAAGTTTGGAACATACAATGTAGTGGTGACCTGTCTTACACTCCTTTATTTCCTATAATTTCCTATATTTTATTAAGAAAATTCCTATATTTCTCCTATATTTTGGCAGATTTTCTCCTATATTTTCACTGTGAGCCACTTGCAGGCCTGGATATTTGATAGATTGGTAATGTTCTTCAATAGAACTTGATATTGTTTGTCGCTATATTGCTGAACGCGACCTTCAATCTAATTCTCTCGCTCTCTCAATCTATATTCCGTTCTCCATGTTATTTATTATACAGATGAAGCGTACCTGTGAAGTAGAAGATGAAAGTGATCACCTGGAGAAATGTACAATCTGTCTGTGTGAGTTTGAGGAGGACGAGGATGTCAGGTAAGACGTCACATTCTGGGGCTCGTACCGGAGGCCATTCGTATGTCATAATCGAACCGCTGTTAATTCATAGTTTGTTTCCCATGACCATGCTTTTGAAAATACACATGCTACATGTGATAATCTGCCTTTCCCACTTCAATTCTTGGACAAAAGATTTGCCCTAACAGCCTGATGTTTACACGGACGTGCGACTCCTGCTTAACTATGTGGTTCAAAGATTTTTTCATCGAATTTTTGAAAAAGTTGTCAGTGCTGTCTGAAATGCCCAAAAATGCCATATTCCTGGTAGGGGGTGGACAATCTCAGACTTTTTGAAGTATATTTCAGATTTTTTCAGAGGTAACAATGATAGAAATACCAGTATATCTACTTCACTTGGATTAATTTGATTTATCTTGTCTGCTAGAATCTTTTTATACGCCCGCCAAAAGGCGGACGTATTATGTGATGGCGGTTTCTGTCCGTGTGTCCGTCTGTCCGGTCTATATCTGGGACAGTTTTCTGTCTACAGTTCTAATTTTTGGTGAGTGGATACCCTGTGGGGAGACGATGTGTCGCGTACCAAAATGTAGGTCGAGGTCAGAGGTCAAAGGTCACTGGCCTAAAAAAAACAGGAAATCACTGAAGTGTTCGTGTCCGGTCTACATCTGTGAACGTTTTCTATCCACAGTTGCAAATTTTTTGTGAGTGGATACGCTAGGTGAAGACGATGTGTCGCGTACCAAAATTAAGGTCGAGGTCAGAGGTCAAAGGCCACTGTTGCCTAAAATCAGGAAATCATTGATCGTTGACAGTTTTCTATCTACAGTTCTAATTTTTGGTGAGTGGATGCCCTAGGGGGGAACGATGTGTTGCATACCAAATGTAGGTCGAGGTCAGAGGTCAAAGGTCAGTGTGACTGAAAAATCAGGAAATCATTAAAAATTTCTAATTTTTTGTGAGTGGATTCAATAGGAGGAAATGAAGTGTCGCATACCAAAAAATAGGTCAAGGTCAAAGGTCAGTGTGACCCCAAAATCAGGAAATTATTAAAAATAACATTTTTTTGTGCCAGTAGATACATTAGGGGGACACAATGTGTCACCTACCAAAATGTAGGTCAAGGTCAAAGGTCAAGGTCACTGTGACCCCAAAATCGTGGAATTGTTAAAAATCATGATTTTTTGAGTCCATTGAGAAATTACGGGGATTCGTTTCGTCATGTACCGAAATTTAGATCCAGGTCCATAGTCAAGGTCGCTGTGACCCCAGAATCAAGGTCAAAGGTCAGTGTGACCTAAAAATCAGGAAATCAATAAAAATTACTAATTTTTTATGAGTGGATTCAATAGGGGGAAATGAAGTGTCGCATACCAAAAAAAATAGGTCAAGGTCAAAGGTCACTGACCCCAAAATCAGGAAATTATTACAAATAACATTTGTTGTGTCAGTAGATACATTAGGGGGACACAATGTGTCACATACCAAAATGTGGGTCAAGGTCAAAGGTCAAGGTCACTGTGACCCCAAAATTGTGAAATTGTTAAAAATCATGATTTGTGTGTCCATTGAGAAATTATGGGGAGACGGTTTATCATGTACCAAAATTTAGGTCAAGGTCAATAGTCAAGGTCACTGTGACTTCAGAATCATGAAATCTTTGAAAAGTATTTTTTTTTGTGTCAGTGGATACATTAGGGGGACATGTAGGTCAAGGCCGAACGTCAAGGTCACTGTGACCCCCAAAATCATGAGATTTATAAAAATCATGATTTTTTTTGTGTCCATTGATACATTGAGGGAAGACGATGTGTCCTGTACCAAAATTTAGGTCAAGGTCAAAGGTCAATGTCACTGTGACCCCAAAATCAGGAATTCATTACAAGTCACATTTTCGTATGCCTGTCGAAGACGAGGTCATGCAATGCGATGTTGCGTTCTATCCATTCATCCATTAACATTTGTTGTCCATGCGATAACTCTAGTTTCAAGGTATGGATTGGTACCAAACTTTGAGTATACCTTACTCGCATGGCAAAGAGGAGCCATACATCAATCGATCAAAGGTCAAGGTCACAGTCACCCAAAACTGAATCAAGTATAAGATGTGATATATGTTATATTCTCAGAAGCACAAAATTGTAGACCTTTCTCTGGTGTGCTAGCTACCAATTGGAATCAAGGCTATTAAACAAACTTGAAATTTGGACCAATATAATTCCAGATATACGGGCGTATATTGAAGCCCCTTGGGCTCTTGTTAAAAGTTGGTACCCCTACCCCAGCTGAATTCAGATTTGCGGGAGGATTGTCATCGTGAACATCTTCACCATCTGCAGGGTTCATATGTCTCCCGGAAAGTCTTTAAAACTCCGGAAATTTAATTGCTAACATAGAAAATGCTTAATAAGATTGACCCATTTATTTCAGTTCTCTGGGCCAAGGTATTGAATTCACATTGATGTCTGCCTTTGCAAATTTAGAAAAAAATTTAAGACAAAGTCATTGATGTATGACCAGATTATGCTACCCCTAGCAATGTGTGCAAAATTATGCTAACTTTTCATTTTGTTTCTGTTTTTCAGACGTCTTCCATGCATGCATCTTTTCCACATCGAATGCGTCGACCAGTGGCTGGCTACCAACAAGAAATGTCCAATATGTCGGGTAGACATCGAGGCGGGGTCAAAAGGTCAACTAGGAGCGGAGTAAATTAAATTAATTCCAAGTGCACTTTATTTAAGATTACTATAATATAATTATAACGACAATCATATACTTATAATTACTATTGTAAAAATTGTAATTAATATTAGAATCATGTGTCAAGGCATGTACAACTGATTAATTAATCAAGATTAAATTATGAAAATCTAACCCTGAATTATTCCCCTTGAATGGAAATGAATTATCTCCCTTGGTTTGGTGGTTTCAAATTAGTGTCCATATCTCAGCAATTATGCTTGAAGTATGCACATAGAATCATGTACAATAATAATTATGGAAACAATTTCTTTTGATACAAGGTTTACTTTAAAAATAGCATTTGTAACTCTATCTACCATTTTCAATGTTGCAGCCTTTTTGGGTACTATTTTCTGACCAATTCTATAAAATGTGGAATTGGTGATTTTAACATGTTACACATTGCAGTATCTTGAAAGCTTAAGTTTTCCACTCCTGCTCGTTTGCAACAAGTATCAGTTGCAAGTCTTGTGGAATTCCTATGTCAATGAAGATTTACTAAGGTGTTTTTCTCTTTTATATATAGATATTGAATTTCCGCTCCATACATGGGTCAAGTCTCCAGAACTGATCTACTGCTCACATTTGCGAGCAACTTGATTTTTATCCCAAAATTAGTAATCCATGGGTATTACCTCTTCGCATGCAAAAGTTCCGATGTTTTCTCTTGCACACTAATCTGGAAAGTGTCCAGAAGTGTCCATTCGTGTAATATTGAAAAGGGGAGATAACTCCACATAATGACGCCAGATTTAGCTTTGCCAGAGGCAGGGTGTCATTACAAAATGTGCCATATTCTGAATGGTACATCCTAAAAGGCAATTTAGCAAGGAAGAGATACATGTAGGAGTGAGATATCCTGTCGTCAAGAACGGGTGAGGAAGTGGAATTGAGACCCTCGCTTACAAACAAATGATACACACAAAAGCCTGAATATAAATGGTATATTTGTTGTGGAGTTCTCTCCCCTTATTCAAGGTTAAATGATTGCACATCTGTTTATGAATTTCTTTATTAAAATGCAAGTAAAAATATGGGAACTTTTGCATGTGAAGAGAGAATACCCATGTAGTAATTTTGGTTGGCCCCAAAGTTTGTAGTGAAAATTCAATTAGAGGCATAAATTCAGGACTCGAGTGGAATTTAGTGAGAATTGAGTGGAAAAACTATCATCGAAGAAACCTGTACAAATACAGCAAGTTCTTAAAGGGGGAAATCGAGTGGAAAATCAGAAATTGCTGTAAAATATGTGACTGCCATCTGTATTTTGAGTGCTGGGGATCGCCAGCCACACTAGGCACCACTCAGTGGTGCTCCAAGAGGTAACGAAGACATGGCGTCATAAAATGAACAATTATAACGTTGTTACATTATGACGTTGCCTTTGTGACGTCCAGAAAAACGACATGGGCATGTGCCATTTACCTCTTGGTACACGTAGCCACCTGTCGTCGATGCAGGCTGGTGAACTCCATTTGGCATTGATTGCATGAAGATCCATGTGTTTCCAAATTCTGCGAAGGTATTGCGCTTCACCATATTTGAATTTGGTATACGAACAAGCTTTCATGTCGTGCAAATAATACCATTATCGTCTTTTCTATTATACCAGTACTCAGTATTCGGATTGTTTGCATTCCATTAACTTTGTGTTTACTGATAATAAGATGTCATTTTCGGGACTTCGTTACCAAGAGTTCCAGTAACATGGTAATCATAGCATCCAGTAACCAAGTTTTGCATTTCAGCCCTTCTAATAGGTCGATGGTTTTTTCCAATGAATCTGAATCACATAGACTCTCGTTACTGCATATTCAATAATTTAAATTCCATAGCCCATAAACTGAAATTTACAAAATAATATTCTTTGTAACATGTTATGGTAACCATGTCTGAAAATACTGGGAATTTTACAAAAGTTCACTTTTATATGGTGTATTTTATTATAAATTAGCAACATAAGTTGAGGTGCCACCAATTTTATTTTATGTCCGTGGGTGGATCTTATTTTTCGCAATCTGATTAAAACTCAGACTTAATAACCGCTCCTCTATGGGACATGTCGCTAATCCAGATCTGGGACAGTCTGTATCCTAAATCTTTCGCGCATGTCAGACTGGCGACCAATCACAGTCCAACTTCAACAGGCGAATAGGTGCCTATCCAAGCAAATAATAATCTTCGATGATTGCTCATGGAGAGCAAGAACTTCATCAGTCGCCTGGGTTGGATTTTTTTTGCGCCTCGTTCACTACAGAAATAATCGGATAGGCACCTATTCGCCCATTGAAGTTGGACTCTGATTGGTCGCCAGTTGAACATGTGCGACAGATTTAAGATACAGACTGTCCCAGATCTTAATTAGAGACATGTCCGATAGAGGAGCGGTTATTAAGTCTGAGTTTTAATCAGATTGATTTTTTCAGGACACTCAGTTACATCGACTCCTTTAGTTTAGGACATTATGGACAGGACCAGATGAGTGAAATCTAATAAAATAAAATTTGTGTAGAAAAATGTCCCGTTACACTTTTATTGTCGCCTTCAATCTGGAAAAAAAAAAAAAAATCCGTCCGCGTAACAAAAATAAAATTGGTGGCCTGAAGGATTAAGATGTGGTAAACAGTACTTCACTCCAAATTGTGAGCACAATTTTCTCCCAAAAATGACCATTGAGGTTCCCCTTTAAAACTTTTTCCGAGATAAGCCCAACTCACACTACAAACATTTTGTTGTATTAGAATAAAAACACTGTTCAGAACATGTTTTGTCTGCAGAGTGAGGTGCCCAAAAACACGATCATTCTGTTCGAGGGACAAGTTCGTGAAATCAAACATGTTTCATTTTCGGAACATGTTTTCATCCTCAAAAACAGTTTGTCTTCAGTGTGTGGTGATCGCGAACATTTACCAACAGTTATCCAATCAACTAGCAGATGTTGGTCATGTGACGAAGCCGCTCTCACATGACAACAAAATGGCTCCCATCACATGACCGGCAGCCTCGCTGCCTGATCGCGGCGACTGGCAGTCAAGAGAAAATATTCGCAGTGAGGTTACCATGAACAAAAACAAGAACAAACTGTTCTGTTCTAATACAACAAAATGTTTGAGGTGTGAGTTGAGCTTAAGATTCCAATGACATGTCAATGAAATTTTTAAAAAGTCGAAAGAGAATGGAATTTACATAGGAATGCCCGTCAGGTATGATTAATGTGGTAACAGTGCAATTTCATAATTTTTGTAACCATAGTTTATATCTCCACTAAATACATATCCACCTTGGGTAGCTTGAGCAGAGTTCTTTCTTAAGTTTAATCATCTTTATGAACATTAAAATGGTGAAGGAGAAAAATAGATGAAAATTAAAATAGGTCATTGGGGTTTAAAGAATACTTTAAAGTAGATAGATGGTTTATATATATATATATTTTCTTTATAAAATACTCAGTTTATATAGTCCCTGTTTAAGTGCAAGAAATCTGTTTGTACACGGCTGCCTATAACTACGTACATACAGTATATTTATTAGGAAAATAGATAAAAGTACAATATTGGAAATGTATCTGTATACTTTATATAGGTAAACACATTTATACTAGTACCATTGAAATCGTGGAATAAAGACGTGTGTAAATTATTGTACAGTGAATGAATCTAAGGTCATTTAGTGCTCCATCTCCGCATACTGGTCTGCTTTTTACGTGGTCAGATATCATGGCTGATAACATGTACTATGATTGCATTGTATCAGTTAACATGGGCTTCAGATTGGTTGTTTTTTTATTAGACAAGATGGGTGGTTATAAATGGAACCCGAGAACATGTCCGGTAGTAACCAGGCTGGCCCAGGTACTGTTGAGTTAACTCCCTTCGTCCATTGATGAAGGGTATTATTACAGTACCCTATTTCTTCCAATTATTCAAACAGCAAACTTAACTTCAGGCTTCTGCGGAGAGGAAATCTGCGAACTTTCTACAAATTTCACTATCTTAGTTTTTGGGATAAATGCTGAAAAATGAGAAGAAATAGGGTATTCCAGCTTTATGAACTGGTATATCGATGAACCCGTACGAGTTCTGTAAATCCAAAATTGCAGCTGTAGTTCTCATATTAATACATCTGCGTTGTGCACCACAGCTACAAATCCCTCCATTAACATTTCAGCACATAATTCGAATCCGTTTCAGCTCCTTTATCGACAATGAAAGACATGCCAACTTACAGTTCATGAATCCCGGTAGTTAAATCTGTGCAGAAATCAATGAATTTCAGCACACAATCTTCCAGTCCACTGCAACCAACATGTGTGCAAGGGTTACACTGGTCAACAGTCGGTGCACAAAGTCTCTGCCTCATAGTTGGATTCCTAATAGCACATCATCAGTACTCAAATATACCAGGTAGCTGTGGATATAAAATCCCTCGTCCAACTGTTCTACCAATCTACTGCAAGGTTTGAGATCCGGGCCACCTACAATATTCCCTCATATGATTCAATTCAATTTCAATTTGGGGGACAAAATTTGATCGGCATTCCTAATAAAATTGGATCACCCTCTAAAGAAATAATGTATCATTTTGTCAACTTCCTGTTGTAATAATTTGATCACTCCCCCAGATTATAGGGTGGGAAATTTCACTTCAAGAAACAATGGCCGTTGAATCACCGAAAACCTCGAGTTAGGAATTTCCTGGACCCGTAAAGATGCTAGTTTCTTGTGGCTTAAACATGCAACTACTGTGAGGATCAAATCCTAGAATGGAATATCTGGAAAACACCTTGTTCAGGCTTTGAAACTTGTTGTTTTAGGCTAGACTTCCATGCACGCCTGTGCTTACACAAAATCTGAACAAATGTAAACAATTCAAACTTGGAGCATTTTCATTGGGCAGTGCAACTCAATTGACAGGCTTGTTCATTTCAAATGGACTACACTGTGTTGGTGACATGCACATGCCCACCACTTAACCATGGACGTCACTCCGATGTCGATTTCAGTTCGCTTCGGAGGTCTGGATTGATTTAGCCCGAATTGTCAAAGGCTGAAGACGGGACCTCCTAGAAATTCTGTTCCAGGATTTGATCCAAGAAATCAGTCTGTCAGAAAGTGATTTTCAGAATTTATCGTTTGGACAATGTGTCGATGTAAAGTTTAAGCCATGGTATATGATCTGAACAAATTCTGCTTTCAGGTCTAAATGTAACTATTTTCATAGATAAAATATATATGTCAATTATCTGAACTTTGCGGTATTGAAATAGATATATACACTTATAAAATATTAAATGTTCCAATTTTTTATTAATATTAAAATGCTAGATTTGAATATTAACTGGTGCAATATTGAGGGGATGAACTTTTGCATTGATATTTTAAATTTTATCTGCGTAGCGACGTCTATGCTGCTTTGTACTAATATATATTGAGGACCATCTACAATATTCAGTTATTTCACGGAGGGTACCTGCTGCAAAATCGTCCATCGTTTTTAGTAAATCTATATTTGTACATGTAAGTTGCTCTAATAGTCAAATATAACCGGAAATATCACAACTAATTACAAGTTAAAGGACAAATTCATGATGAACACAGAATTGTGTTGTTACAAGGAGGGTCTGCACGAGGTTGGGAACAAATGATTGGCCACACTGTATCTGTGGATATATTTGTTTCATTGTGTAATTCAAGTTTCGTTTGTGCAACCCAATATAGCTTTTCTTTAGCAATTAATGACGATCTTTTCCATGAACACAAATTTTGTTATCAAGTTCTCCAAACAGTGTTCAGTTGAGGGGCTTGACCAATTACATGTACCTGTCCTGTTGTAGCGTTCCTTCCTGTTTTTGTGGGAAAAGTTTCAGTATCTCTTTGAATATCTCGTGTACCTAATCCTAGCAAGCTGAAACTGCACACATATATAATACCTGATGCAAGAGTAGGCAGACTAATTGATATTTCCATAATATCACATTTGTGAAGTTTGTCCATTTTTGGTAGAAATGATCCTACTTTTGACAACATTTCCTCAAAATTCTTTTTCGTTGGCATTTTAGGATTACCGGTATCGATGTCCTATTGGTTATTATTTTCAAAATTTCTAGTTTTGACAAAAGGTTTATTCCTTAAATATGAAAGATTAAACAGGTGAGCGCTCATCTTGTCTCCAATTTCAAACTTCACTTGAAGAATTTTTTTGTCATCATTGAGTCTACCAAAAATGACCAAGTTCACAAATGTTTTAAACAAATATTTAGGAGTTTGGCACAAATGTTCCATGATTACAGATGTATGCATTTTCAGATTGATATTTATTTCAAGATATTCAAAAACTGTTTCTGCAACTTTAATTGGCTCCATGATGTACGGCAAAAGGATGTACAAGATACCGGCAGACAATAAATTTTGATATCCTTTTCAATCCCATTACCCTTCTGGGCGAGCTCAACTGGACACGTGAAGAAAATTATGACGTCATATAAGCCACATCGATTGGATGTGAGATAGGATCTATTGGAATTAGATTCCACCTGGGCTAACTTCTTTGTTTGTGATACTGTATTTCGGTAAAACACATGGGGTGTGGTAGAATGCATTATTGATGAAGGATTGCACAGCTTTGCAGTAAAACCTTGGAATATGGACTCCTGAAAAAACTGGAATAGAATCAAAACCGACTAAAGTCCACTTTGCCTTCCGATAACGTGGGTAACCCCCCAAAAAAATGACACTTTTGCTCTGTCCCGCAGTCGGTACTCCAGTGGCTTGGTTAGCAGTGGGCGTCTTCGTTGATGTTAATATTTTATTTTTTTCATCAAGAATATAATTATTTCCCAACTTTTCATATATCACAATGACTGTGGATATCATAAAATGATTTCTATACAACCTACATCGATCTACATACCCTCCTCCACTATATCTTTGATATCGATAAAGATATAGTAGATTAGTATGTGGATCGGTATAGGTCCGACAGAAAGCATTTTTATGATATGCACTGTCATTGTGGTATATGAAAAGGTGGGAAATAAATTTTATTCTTGAAAAAAAAAAATTAAAAACTTAACATTGAATATAGACACCCACTGCTAACCAAGCCACTGTGTACTCCCAGGTTTCACTGTACATCCAAAATTGCATCTTCAAACAAAAGTCGACTTCTCCGTTCACATCAGACAAGCATCTTCATACTTGTGTATGAAGATGCCAAAACCGGAAAATATTTGCAATATTGTATGTATTATGCTTTCGACTAGTTGCTACCTCATATTCATGCGACATGTTATTTCCTGTTGTACTGCGGTACATTTCACGATATAAATATATCATTAAATTATTATGGTTGCTTCCTATATACATTGTTGGCCAGTATTTTGGCAGGCTTTAATTTGTATGCTGCTAAATCTTGTAAAAAAAAAAACAATTACGAATAAAATGGTCTTAATCCATCTGGGTGTTATTATGTCTCCCCCAACTATGTTGGGGGGAGACATCTAGTGTTTGTGCTGTCTGTCTGGATGGATGTCTGTCCGTCCCCTTGCCTTGTCTGCAAGATATCTTGAGAACTACTGGATGGAATTTCACCAAACTTGGATGGAAGCTTCATTGGGATAGCCCCTTCATTTGATTAGGTTTTGGTGTGTGTGCGTGCATTCATCCGTGTCCGGTGTCCGTCCGTCCGTCCATCTACTTGTACATGTATATACAGGCCTTGTCTGCAAGATATCTTAAGAACTACTGGATGGAATTTCACCAAACTTGGATGGAAGCTTCAGTGGGATAGCCCCCTCATTTGATTAGGTTTTGGTATGTGTGCGTGCATTCATCCATGTCCGGTGTCCGTCCGTCCGTCCATCTACTTGTACATGTATATACAGGGCTTCTCTGCAAGATATCTGGAGAACTACTGGACGGAATTTCACCAAACTTGGATGAAAGCTTCATTGGGATAGCCCCCTCATTTGACTAGGTTTTGGTATGTGTGCATGCGTTGTACCGTGTCCAGTGTCCGTCCGTCTGTCCATCTACTTGTACATGTATATACAGGCCTTGTCTGCAAGATATATTGAGAACCACTGGACGGAATTTCACCACACTTGGATGGAAGCTTCAGTGGGATAGCCCCCTCATTTGATTATGTTTTGGTGTGTGTGCGTGCATTCGTCCATGTCCGTCCGTCCATCCATCTACTTGTACATGTATATACAGGGCTTGTCTGCAAGATATCTGGAGAACTGCTGGACAGAATTTCACCAAACTTGGATGGAAGCTTCATTGGGATAGCCCCCTCATTTGATTAGGTTTTGGTGTATGTGCGTGCATTCATCCGTGTCCGGTGTCCGTCCGTCCGCCCATCTACTTGTACATGTATATACAGGCCTTGTCTGCAAGATATCTTGAGAACTACTGGACGGAATTTCACCCCACTTGGATGGAAGCTTCAGTGGGATAGCCCCCTCATTTGATTAGGTTTTGGTGTGTGTGCGTGCATTCATCCATGTCCGGTGTCCGTCCATCTACTTGTACATGTATATACAGGGCTTGTCTGCAAGATATCTTGATAACTACTGGACGGAATCTCACCCCACTTGGATGGAAGCTACAGTGGGATAGCCCCCCTCATTTGATTATGTTTTGGTGTGTGTGCGTGCATTCGTCCATGTCCGGTGTCCGTCCGTCCATCCATCTACTTGTACATGTATATACAGGGCTTGTCTGCAAGATATCTGGAGAACTACTTGACAGAATTTCACCAAACTTGGATGGAAGCTTCATTGGGATAGCTCCCTCATTTGATTAGGTTTTGGTGTATGTGCGTGCATTCATCCGTGTCCGGTGTCCGTCCGTCCATCTACTTGTACATGTATATACAGGCCTTGTCTGCAAGATAGGCCTTGTCTGCAAGATATCTTGAGAACTACTGGACGGAATTTCACCCCACTTGGATGGAAGCTTCAGTGGGATAGCCCCCTCATTTGATTAGGTTTTGGTGTGTGCGTGCGTGCATTCATCCATGTCCGGTGTCCGTCCGTCCGTCCATCTACTTGTACATGTATATACAGGGCTTGTCTGCAAGATATCTTGAGAACTACTGGACGGAATCTCACCCCACTTGGATGGAAGCTACAGTGGGATAGCCCCCTCATTTGATTAGGTTTTGGTGTGTGTGCGTGCATTCATCCATGTCCGGTATCCGTCCGTCCGTCCATCTACTTGTACATGTATATACAGGACTTGTCTGCAAGATATCTGGAGAACTACTGGACAGAATTTCACCAAACTTGGATGGAAGCTTCATTGGGATAGCCCCCTCATTTGACTAGGTTTTGGTGTGTGTGCATGCGTTCGTCCGGTGTCCGTCCATCTGCTTGTACATGTATATACAGGCTTTCTCTGCAAGATATCTTGAGAACTATTGGATGGAATTTCACCAAACTTGGATGGAAGCTTCATTGGGATAGCCCCGGCATTTGATCAGGTTTTAGTGTATGTGTGCATGCATCCATCCGTGTCCGGTGTCCGTCCCTCCGTTCATCTACTTGTACATGTATGTACAATGAAAACCGCTTCTTTGTAATTAATATTTTTAGATACGCAGCTTTGTTTAAGATACTTATTGCTACATTCATTTTATAGCACTTTCCCTTAAATTATGTGCCCATTCAAGGTAAGGTGGGAGGTTGGGGGAGACGTATGTTTTTGCTCAAAAAAACAACCAGCATAGGTTTCATGCCGGAGCGGCAACTCAAGGGTCAAAGCGGAATCTCTAGTTTTTGTTATGTTCCAGTCATGTATTATGTCTCCATACAGCTAGTACAGGCATTCAAAGGATGTGGCAGGTTTGTTTTCTCTTTACCAGCCATGCACGGAGATTAAGGCAGTACAGTTATTACTCTAACAGTTCATTGAATGGACCGCATTCACAGACAAAACGATTTTATGATGAGTATACGCTGCAGAACGGTCTCTTTGACGTGCGCGTCACTCCAGACCAATCAATTATGGATATATACAACCGAGTTCAAAGTGGATAAAATATATGGCATTGCCGGGCTTCTAATTTGCCCAAATATGGGTATATTCGGAGAGGTCATGAATGCGATTCAGCAGTCCTAAAAATACGACTGGTGTTATAGCTATGCCGAATTCATATTCTGTCAGACTTCGAGATGATGGTTTTAGCGAGTTATCGCCCCAATGAGGTGCGGTCAGAGTACATTGTACTTAAAATGAAAGTATCTCTTAGTGTATTTGCACAAAATTATCAATTTTGTCTGGGCAAACTGTTTTTACCTCCTAAAACGGTCTGCATTGGGGAGAGAATTTAATGCCCACCGTACCATCATCACATCCTCACCAAGAGATTTTATCGGCTCCAATAGCATTTTTTACCCCTCAGCCTATTAGGCTGCGGGGTCTTGTCGTCGGCATGGTCGTCCGGTCGTCAACAATTCTTGTGACCGGCTCAGAAGCCAAACCATTGCTTCTAGAGACTTCAAATTTGGTATACAGGATTGTTGGGTGGTCACCCACAAGCCTATCGAATTTGGGTAATTTGTGATGAATTTTGTGGTTTCCATGGCAACGTCACGGAAACTTCAACAATTCTTGTGACCGGTCTAGAAGCCAAACCGTTGCTTTCCGAGACTTCAAATTTGGTATGCAGGATTGTTGGGTGGTCAACCACAAGCCTATTGAATCTGGACTCGATTGGTTAGAAACTTGGGCGGCCATCTTTAATTTATGCGAAACCGTAACAGCTTTCTTGTTACCAAGATATCTTTAGAACGACTTACCCTAGGCACACCAAACTTGCCGTGCACATCCATATGCTCGTGACCCAGAACGCTATTGAATCTGATTGGGTGGAAACTTTGGCAGCCATCTTTAATTTATGCGAAACCATGAATCTTGTGTATCTCAGAAACCATTTCGCTGTTCAGTGTGAAACTTGGTATAGATTATCGATACATCAAGAAACTTTAAAGGAATGACCAAACAAGTTTCCCTGATTGGGTGAAAGCCATGGCGGCCATCTTTAATTTATGCAGAATCTTTAATGATGTATTTCTCTGATACCATTGAAGTGTTCTATACAAAACTTGGTATACAGCATCGATGTATCAATAGACTTGCACTGAATAATCACATCAGTTCTTCGGAGAGGCGGGAAGGATGGCCGGCCATTTTTAATTTATGCAAAATCATTAATTATCTCTGATACCGTTCAAGTGCTCGATGTAAAATTTGGTAAACATCATCGATGCATCAAGAGACTTACGATGAATGACAGAACGGGTTTCTCTGATTGGGTGAAAATCTTGGCGGCCATCTTTAACTTATGCAAATTTTTTAATGATGTATATCTGATAGCATTTTAGTGCTTCATATGAAACTATAAATCATCGATACATCAAAAAACTTACAATTAATGACAACCAATTTCTCGGATTAGGTGGAAAACTTGATTGCCATCTTTAATTTATGCAAAATCTATACCTCTGGTACTGTTCAAGTGTTTGATGCAAGACTTTGTATACATCATCAATACATCAAGAAACTAACATGAAGCTGCGCTATCGAAACCCCTCGGCTCTGAACCCCAGCTATTATAATGTTAGGGTGTCTCTACCAATTGATTGGCTTGTGGGAAGAATTCTTCGCATTGTCTAAGAGAATAATCAATAAATCAGTCATCCAATCAATAAATAAATGTGATAGTATACAAACATGATATAGAAATTATATGCAAACTTAACATAGGAATTAGTGGATTTTATTAGACAAGGGGCATAACTCTGCAAAATACTTTCTGACACGACTCATTTTCGATAGGCATCTAGTTCAGGTCAAGAGAAACAACTGTATCACTTTAGGATGTTGTATATGGAACGGTTCTGAAATTATCACAATAACAAATCATAAATGGATTTTTATTTGTAAAAGGGGGCATAACTCTGCAAAATATTGTCCGAGATGACTCATTTTCGATAGGCTTCTGATTTACGTGAAGATAATAGATGTAACAAGTTTGGTTGCCATGCATGAAATGGTTCTGTAGATATCGCGGTAACGGACGTACGGACAGCCGTACATGACGACGACAATACCCCTAGGCCAAAGTTGGCCGAGGGGTAAAAATGAATGACTAAACCGTTTTCTCTGATTGGATGGAAACCTTGGCAGCCGTTTTCAATTCATGTAAAATCATTGATGATCTATATATCCTTTGATACTGTTCAAATGTTCAGTATGATGCTTGGCCGGTATACGTCATAGATATATCAAGAGACAAGTAATGACTGCTGGTATCTCTGATTGAACAGAAAACTTTGCAGCCATTTCTGATTTCAAGTTTTTTGATAATCTGTATATTTGTCACTTGACTGCTTGATGTTCCTGATGTTGTCAAAGTAGTATGGTTCAAATTTAATAGATTGTGAATGGCTGGCACCCAGAGCCGAGGGGTTTTAGATGCGCAGCTCCGTATTCCTATCGAAAACTCTATTACTTGGCTCCCACTGAAAATCGGAAGACTTTTATTATTGTTCAGATTATTATTAGGGTTCAAAGCAAAAATGGCTTGGAGCCTTTTGTTCTTGTTCAGAATATTTTTATTCTTCCGCCATATTTTTCGCACGTGATATGTCAAATTATTTATTATAGTTCTCCAATGCATCCAACATCCCACACTCAATTTATCATATTTTAATCTTTTACAAGCCACAGCTAAAGCATCTTTTGCATTCAACCAAATCTTTCAGGCTTTGACATATGCATTTTCCATTCATTGTGTACCAATATACACTGACTAAAACTGTCTGGCTGAGGGGTTGTTGCACCTTTTAGGTGCTGCCTCATGTTATGATCCACTGGCCTGTGGATAGAGCTGCGCCAATGGTCCTGATCAGAAACCATCATTTATTTAATACAGTGTGTAGTTACTAGAGCAGTTTTCTAAAGTCGCTGCTTACAAAGAGTAGTTTTATCTAGAGTTTCGCATGTCAAATGAGACACTTTGATCATGGACCTGTTCAGCAATGGAGGTCTTTCAGGCTCGCTGAATCAGGTTAGGGCGATCCCGCTCTCTAAAATGATTAAAAAAAAGATCGTTTTTTGCTCATTAACCGGATTCCGTCTTGACCAATGCTCCAGAACTTCAGGCGCATTATCTATTGTTCCATGGCCTAAAATTAATCTGCCATTCTAAGAACCAGTCAATGTTGTTTCAATAGCTTGACAAATATTTGGCTTATTATTATGCAAATTAGACAGAAAAATTATTTTTTTTAATACAATTTGACGGGGATATATAGGGATGTGCCTCAAGATTTTGCTGAATTCATAACGTGAACTGATTTATTTAGCAAAAACGACCTTTTTTACCTCCATTTTATAGAGCGAGATCACCCTGACCAGCTAATGGAGGCGCATCACCATTGGCATTTGGGCCGACAGTTCTGCAAGTTGGAGGAAAGCTTCACTGGAAGTAAATCCCCAAATCCCAGCTAAAGTTCGACCCCCATGGATGCTTCCATGACAGATGTGTCTGTAGTTAGTACAACAAATGTACAGTAGTCCATCCACCAATTCAGTCCCCCTATCAAAATTCAGTCACCCCCGTGAACAAAATTCAATCGGCTGTTCTAATAATTTAATCGCCCTCTGAACTCATTGAAATAATATAGGAATAATGGATCATATCAGAAGTTCAGTTTTCATGAACTTCTGGTCATATGCATGATTTTGAACCATTTGGTCAACTTTGGGTTTTATTAAATCACCGCTGATTTTATAGTAGAGAATATCACTTCTCGTGATTGAATTATTATAGGGATTACCGTGAACGTTTCTCAGTAACACAGAACCTGAACAGTGGTAGTCTACGGTGATTCCCCTAATTCTTCGATAAATAATAACAAGCGTTCTGAGAACCCCAACATCTCGCCTTGCGGGTCATCCGCCGAAAATGCAGCAGTATCGAAAGCATACATGTAGAGCAAACAATAATGTCTCTGGAATAGATTATCTGGTACGGACAATAACATCAGTCCCATGTGGGATTACTGCTGGATAGTCCAGTCCCAAGTGGGATTACTGCTGGATAGGCCAGTCCTGTCTGGGATTACTGCTGGATAGAGGAGTCTCGTATGGGATTAATGCTGGATAGGACAGTCCCATGTGGGATTACTGCTGCATAGGCAGTCCAATGTGGGATTACGGATGCATACGGCAATCCTGTGTGGGATTACGGCTAGGGAGGCAAGTCCCATGTGGGATTACTGCTGGATAGGCTAAACCTGTGTGGGATTACAGCGGGATAGGTCAGTCCCATGTAGGATTATGGCTGGATAGGTCAGTGCCATGTGGGATTACTGCTGCATATTGCAGTCCAGTGTCATTACTTCTGGGTAGGTCAGTCCCGTGTGAGATTACTGCTGCATAGGCCAGTCCCGTGTGGAATTACTGCTGGATAGGCCAGTCCCATGTGGGATTACTGCTGGATAGGCCAGTCCCATGTGGGATTACTGCTGGATAGGTCAGTCCCGTGTGGCATTACTGCTGGATAGGCCAGTGCCATTTGGGATGACTGCTGGATAGGTCAGTCCTGTGTGAGATTACTGCTGGATAGGCCAGTCCCAAATGGGATTACTGTTGGATAGACAGTCCGGTCTGGGATTACTGCTGGATAGTTGAGTTTTGTATGGGATTACTGCTGGATAGGTCAGTCCCGTGTGGCATTACTGCTGGATAGGCCAGTGCCATTTGGGAATACTGCTGGATAGGTCAGTCCCGTGTGGGATTACTGCGGGAGAGCTGTGACCTAGGAAAACATGTCCACCAAGTTTTATAATCATCCCACAAAAGGTTTCCATGTACAGATCTACATGTAAATTTTTGCCCAACAAAAACATTATCAATGGAAACGTACAAAGTCTAAACTGCAATAATTAGGACAAAAATTCATATTTAATGTCATATTTCTTAAATAGCACATGCACATCCTCGAATCACATTGAACTTGGGTAGCAAGTGTCAAACTCATCCAATGAAAGCTTGACAGCTTCAGAAAACTTTCCATGTACACGTTATTGGCAGATTACTTAGACAAAACCCTCAAAATATGAACAAAATTAATATTTCATCTCCTAAAAAGCACAGGTACATCTTCTAATCATAAGAAACATGTGTACCAAGTTTCATAATCATTCAAGGACAGCTGACAACTGCAGCAAACTGGTGTACAGATGTACATGTGCACTTCAGAAAAAAGCATAACTATCATTTGCCATAATTTGCAGAAAAATTAATATTTCATCTTAAAAAATAGCACAGGTACATTCTCTAATCATAAGAAACATGTGTACCAAGTTTTGTAATCATCCAATGAGAGCTGACAACTGCAGCAAACTTGCCATGTACATGTATACATATAGAGGCCTACATGTACAATTCACCTAAATCATTTGCCATAATTTGGAGAAAAATTAATGTTTCTTCTCAAAAATAGCACAGGTACATCCTCTAATCATAAGAAACATGTGTACCAAGTTTCATAATCATCCAATGACAGCTGACAACTGGAACAAACTTTCTATGTACACATGTGCACTTCAGCTAAACACAAAACTATCATAGGTATTTTAACATTGGAGCACCTCAGGGGTAGCACCCCCAGGTGGCATACCCACCCCCCATATTTTTTTATTTTTTTTTTAAATATTTTTTCTAGATTTTTTTTGAATTTGCTAAACCAAAAACCTTATCATTTCCAGGTAGGGGACACCGACGATTACATCCTCTTCTCCCCCTCACAATATCTCCCCTTTACTTCGTAAGGCGAGATAAAAATAAGTCCATTTTAAGTAGTTTTGGTTTAGATTTTAGCTGACATTCAAATTGGTTTGTCAGTATTTGGGCGTGCGAGTTTGGCTGCAGACTTGTCTGGATTACTCCCTGTAGGCTGTTCTCGCTTTGAATAGCAGGACTCGTACGATCATTCCTACTGGTCATGGGCATCGCCAGGATTTCTCGAGACTCAGAGGGTCACTTATTAGCGAGCCCATTACTGTGACCGAGTGAGTGAATATGATTTAACGTCGCTTTCAACACTATTTCAGTCATATCCCGACATTTGGTTACTATTCCTTTTCACACCCGTAAACCACATGGGTAGGGTCCTATTCCTTTTTCCACCCTGGAAGCCCATTAGTGTGGTGTCCACTATCGGAAAATAACCTTTGGTTGTTCACCCAATGACCCCCATGCCGACGCCCTTGCTTTTGGTTTATCTGATAAAGCCATACCATCAGTAATAAACACACGATTTTGTATGTACATTTATTGACGTTTTCTTTTGATAAATGCAGATAATTTTACAAAAATACAAATTCACTAGTTCGAGAGTAGACTCGTCAAAAGTGCTGATATGTAAAATTCAACTTTCAACCAAACTTCAAACAGGATTGACACGGTTCACACACTTCCATTCAACGAAATTCCACGAGATTTTCGGGAGGTTTTTTTCCAGGAGATTTTCAAGCTGATAAAGGTCATTTTCCAGGGGTTTTTAGCACTATATTACATAATATTCGACACAATTATTAATACTGTCGATAGGTTATATATTGGTGATCAATGGAACGAAAATGGGATTTTCGAAGACATAAACCATATTTTCAAGCACTTTTATGCGCTTTCCAGGGTGGAATTCAAATTCCAGGAGGCGTATATGAATGTGCGTGCTGCCAGATAATGCATGACATCCAGCTCTTATTGGAGATCTTCTGGTCTGAACTACACACCTGAGTGGAGTGGAATGGGATGAAATAGTGCATGATGCAGATGTCAGAAGTAGTGCATGAGATGCAGATGAAGTAATGCAGGATATGGAGATGAAATGGGCAGGGTACAAAGATGAATATTTGTTGGCACTTTCAAGTGGATGACTTGTACTCTCATGAGATTCCACCACCGAGACTAAACAAGCCTCCAGCACTAAAGAGTTTTTCTGTTGTCCTTATTTCGCATCTCCTTTCTCGGCAATCTTGGAGTCCGTAATCTCTGAGTCTTGTATCTTTTTACTGACACCTGTTGAGCCAAAACCATCACTTCCACGCTCTGTAGTACTCAATGTCTGAAATAACAAATACAGAAACATGGAAGAGAAATTTGGATTTTCACTGGGGTTTAATAAACAAGCCACAAAAGGAAACAAGCCTTGACAAAAAATCTTGTGGCTTCAAAATAACCTGCACAGAACAACGTTAATGGTTGGTTGTGATATAATCCAAGTTAATCCAAAGACAATACTGTTTTGCCCGGATAGCAGCGACAGGTGCATTGACATGTGGGTCACCACGTGAGATCCGGTTCGTTGTGCCCTATCTCTTTAACCTAGGGTGGGGATTTTGAACTGTTGATTACTGGTGTAAATATGATAAGGGCTGTTCCATCCAAGTTTGGTGGAATTCCGTCCAGTAGTTCTACAAATATCTTGCAGACAAGGCCTGTATATACATGTACAAGTAGATGGGCGGACGGACGATGAACCAGTAGATGGAAGGACAGACAACTGACAAGGACGCACGCAAGGACACACCAAAAACTAATCATCAGAGGCCATTCGAATGAAAGTTCCATCCAAGTTTGGTGACCTTCCGTCTGGTAGTTCTAAAGATATCTTGCAGACAATGCCTGTGTATACATGTACAAGTAGACGGACGGACACCTTACAAGGACGCATGCAGAGACACCAAAATCTAATCGGATGAGAAGGCAATTCCAATGAAGCTTTCCGTCCAGTAGTTCTCTAAATATCTTGCAGACAAGAGGGGACAGACAGACAGCACAAACACCAGATATCTCACATAATTTACAGCGGAACCTGTGTATACCAACCATGCTTGGGGCCAGATTATAGTGCCAGTTTTGACAGGTTTATCAAGGTTCAAAATACTTTAAATTTAAGGGCTGTTTCATGTAAAAATGTATGGGAGGGGAGGAAGGCACTCAATATATTATTCTATGGGTCTATGAGGAAATCCTCATTGGGAAGGCCAATAAAAATTCTATGGGTGGTGGGGTATAATTCAATGCTGCTTTCCGCCCCTCCCATAACTTTTAAATGGAACAGCCCCAAGTATAATGTCTGTATTTAGAGGTTTACCCAGGATGTTGGTATACACAGGATTCACTGTACATGGAATGGCCGAGATTCCAATTCAATCTGTTTTCACAATCCCCCCCCGCCCCTGGAAGATTGTCTCACCTCACATTCTTTTAACTCTGGGATGCAAATTTTCTCCATGATCAACTGTGCAATACGATCTCCTTTCTTCACTGGAAAAGACAAGGTACCAATTAAGCTTCAAAACATTATGATAGGGTCAAGTCGGAAGCAGGGTGTTCACCACGATTTGAAAACTGCCTGTCCAAATATCACATTTTGCCAAATTTGGACAATCTCTATCGCGGTTTCACCTATCTCACCCATGATAAATTTTCAACTTATTGCCTGTCCAAATTTGAAATCACCTGTCACGTGAACGGGTCTTTGGCTAACATGTTCGGAAGGGGTCTTTTTGAAATTAAAGCGAGAGCCGATGCTTCAACCATAACAATGTTGAATGGATGTAGGGGAAAGTAATCAGACACAAGGACATTATAATGGACAAAGCAGACATTGGTAATCATGGTTTGACCTTGTGACTTTTGTGATTCTCAGAACATGAAATATATAGAAAGAAAAGAATAAACTAACTTGACATTCTCACAAAAGATTTATAATCAGTTCGGGCCAGAAAAAAATGATGCATTCTTTAAAATTTTGCATTAATTTTAAAAATCTTAAATACATAACTGAAATAGGTAAAAGATCATTATTTATGTGTTTCTGTGGTGAATGCTCCAAGAGGCATCCATTTGGGTTATTCACTACGGTAATTCCCCTAATAATTCGATCACCGGAAGTGATATTTCGGGTGATAAAAAAGAGGGGTGATCGATTTATTGCAAATCATTGAAAGTGACAAATCCCGAAGAATGCGGGTGATCGAATTGTAAGTTTTAGTAATTTGTGTGATGTTGTTGTTGTTGTTGCCGTAACCCACTGTTGCTTCCAAACGCGGCTCGAAAAGATATAGTAAATTATAGTAAATATTATTATGATAGCTGGATAATTGTCTTTTGATTGGCCTGCACCCACGATTTTTCGGAAACTTATGATCGGATATGTAAAACAACGCTTTTATCGATAAATCGTCAGTTCACGAGTTACACTATAGGCTACTCGCGCATGTTGTCAGACTGCCTCTTCATGTTAGGCCTGCGTGCGTCCTCGATTTAGGTCATCTCGGTCATGAATGGAAACGTGTTCTAAGTAAAATACAGAAGACGTGTGGTGTATCGACGCAAAACTTTACTACATGCCATCAAATCATACAATACTTTTCACAAAATATCAGAGATGCAATATTCGGTTCAGAATAGTTGTTTTGTCATACTGGTAGCCGCAAAAGTATTTTGAGTTTTTTCTCAGCATGGCGTAAAATGTATACACATGGGACTCATAATTTTATCCTACAATGTAACTTGATCGCGTCGGGGGGAAATATACACGTTGATCCCACGGTTTTCTACACACGACACTTCATGGAATGCTTGTTAAGTTTCCTTCGTTGTATATCAAATAAAACACCTTGACCTATTCCCTTAATTGGTCAATACGGTGAATATTATTTGAGAGAATGCTACTTTTTTATAATTTGTAGCATGACACACTTGTAATCAACGAACTTTGCTCTGTAGAACAAAATCGTGAATAACGATATGCATTGACACAGAAATAAAACACTAAAGGTTCAGTTTTTGTTATTGCGAATTCTCCAAATGATAGAACTATGATCATAATTCACTACCTGGGTTCTCATTAGCAGGAGGTTGGATGCGAAAATGCCCGTCTACTTGCCATGCACCTACTGGATCATTGCTGGGACGAATATCGTCCCAGATCATTAGAACATAATTTAACGGCAATTTAAGTCGTATTTCCGATGTCTGTCATTTTCTTTAATAAACAGATGATATGGAAGGATAAATATTAAAAGTTTTCCTCTACTTGTCCCTATGAGGGCTTCCGCGTTGTAGTACTTTGTGGGCAAGTCCTATGTCGAGGGAGCCATTATTTCATTTCTTTAGATTTGCAAGATCTCTCCCATACGTTTTGACTGCAAAAAGGGAGTCGTTGAGTATTTCATTTGAGACGTCAATAGACATGGATGCTGGTCCCCCTCTGAATATCCCCAATGGAGCCTCTTTGTGCACACAGTCTCTGTTGAAATTCGTTCATCCCAGTTGATCCCCGCTGTGATAATAGTTTGTGTGAACGGGACAAATGTATTGCTTTGTTTCATTTCAGCAACAATGTGATGCAGGGAAATGAAATGAACACACACGCACACAAATGTTATTTTATTTTAGACGTCACTTCATTAATTCATTGCAGTGAATATAGCCTTCTGACAATGAAGTGAAAACCATATTGGGGCTCTTCAATTTGTATACAAGAGTTTAGACTGGGCCATTATCAACAAAATTGACCACAGCTTTGAAATGAGACAAGCCAGCCTGTCAATTAAGGGTTGTACAATCAAACCTGGCCCCACACTCTGCCTTGTTTGGCATATTGTAAACAATTTGGGCTAACCCTAGCTCTGGGTAATTTGAATAATAATGGACATGCTTGGAATGTGGTTTCGTGTAGTCTTAAATGTCACGGTCTCAATCCAAGATCAAAGAACCTTTTTTTCTCACTTGGCTGGAACTCTCAACTTGAGTTTTGGCCTTGTGCCAGACAACACAAACGGGACACTTCCAAGTCAGAATAATAGGGATGTCGGCTTCACCTTTATAGTAATATTGCCAGCCGTCTCAGAAAATCACTGGTAATTCAGACCCTGTTTACATATTAATGGGCAAGTCGCTCAGCTGGGGTGAAGAAGGGGTTTATCTTTGCTTGGCTTCACCAACTGCATGGGAAATTGCCAGCGAAAAGGGGTTCAAATGGGAACTTCTGAAAAGTCAAAGTCGCTGATAACCTGGCACGTCGAGTCTAAAAGTACAAAGCCCAGCGGGACATAGATCACCGTTTTGGTATATCGTGAACTTAGTGAATGAAGTTTATCATCGAAGGTGTAAATCATATCGCATGAACATCCCCGGTTCAGCAATCAATCAAGATTGTGATCCTAAAATGGGTAGACTGAGGCAGAATAATCAGATATGTTGTTTAATCCACGGAATTATCCAAACAAAGCCGGGCAAACAACAATGGCATTTTGTGGAATGAATCAGCAAGTGACCAGTTTTCAATACCAGTATTTGTGAAACCTAATCGGCATACAAGCGAGCTGTTTTAAATTATATTCATGCAAGGTGTGATTCAATACAATGCAGCTAATTGGAGTTTGTGAATACTTGAGCATGAGCTGAATAACACTGTTATCAAATGCGATCTCTGTTTGACCAACTTCAGCAGGAGGCCTGTGAGGTAAACAACAGACTATTCTCCGTCATCCGGAAGTGCATTCGTCTTATTTTATCATGAAACCCACTTAATTATTTTTGGTCCTGTTAATTAATAAGTCCTTTTTCTAGGTCTAAAGTTGTTTCGCCCGCCATACGTCTTGGTAATGATGCTGTATATATGTTTCTATCATGTCTCGCACTGTATTTTTCCAGTGTCAATGATATGTGTCAACGGTAGGCACATTTGGCGGGTGATCGAATTATTACAAACGGGATCTTCTGAAAATCGGGGGTGATTGAATTATTACAACTTCCGATCGTATTTTTCGGCAAAAATCGGGGGTGATCGAATACCGATAGGGTGATCGATTTATTAGAGGAATTACCGTAGTTACTGTTATGGGGCCTTCAAATGTTCAAAAATAAAATTAACTGCTGTGATATTCAACAGTTTTCCACTCAGAAGAAAGACAAATGATAATCTACTTTATAGAGATATACATGTAGATTATCCATACGTGTAGAAGAAAAAATCAGTGATAAAAAAAATAGTCCCCAGGTATTGTTTCCTCCAAACCAAGAAAAGTAAATAAAAAATAAAATAAAAAGCCTCATGCCTCATGAAGATTTCAACAATCTCCTTCTTGAGAAACAAACTTTCATATTTGAATGGCCTTATGCTGGTCTCAGTACTGACCAAAGGGAGAATACTACTGTGACGGTTGTTTTCTATGTGTGACCACACTGTCTGATTATTACTTCTTTACAGTATTTTCAGTGTATCTTATTGGGATCCCAAATAAATTTGATTAAAAATTGTTATGAAATAATTTACGAAGTGGTGTCCTACAATAATATGGTTCCTTGATTTTAATTCACTCATCCTACTCAACTGCCTCCATTAAATAGTGAAGTGTTTGGAGAAATTAAAATAATTTCTATCCCGCCCAAAACCTATTTGCCAGCCTTCTTTGATTTGTTGATAGAATCAAGAAAAGAAAGTAACAATGTTGAATCTTATATCCAGCATTGAATCTCCCTGTCTTTCCGCTATATTCTTATTAGGTCATGATTTATCATCTTGGACGAAGTCAATTATCAACACTAATACTTTGAACTATTCTTGTTAAATTAAATTCCATCTGCGAACCAACCAGAATTGTCGTCCCCCAGTAGCTACATAATTTCTCCAAATATGGTGACACTAACACTTTGAACTATCCTTGTTAAATTAAATTCCATCTTCGAACCAATCAGAAATGTTGTCCCCCAGTAGCTACATAATTTCTCCAAATATGGTGACAATAATACTTTGAACTATCCTTGTTAAATTAAATTCCATCTACGAACCAATCAGAAATGTTGTCCCCCAGTAGCTACATAATTTCTCCAAATATCGTGCTAGGCGTAGCCTGATATATCGGTCAACCAATCAATAACTTAATCTTGTGATGCATTTCGAAATTTCGGATGGATTCGAGGTCTACGACATGTACAACCTACCTTTGAAGACAACTGCTGGGCTAATATACCGAGGGTGGTTGAAGCGTGAGCATAGAAGTTGACTTACTTGGGGGGATATGGTTTAATGTCGCACTAAAGTTTGTTTCACTCATATGGTGATGGTCAGATTGGATGGTGGAGGAAGTCGGAGTGACAGTATGTATATGCTAGCTTAGAAGCAAGCTCTGCTATCTCTCAGATTGCTCCCATTTCCCTTCACCAACCAGGGCCTGATCCAGGCTGTTTTTTAGTCCATAAAAACAGGTTTGGGCGCCATGAGTTTGGGCACCCCAACTAAACAAAAAAAAAAGAATATTTCTTTTAAGCAAATTCCCTCTCTGAACTTGCTGAAACCAATAGTAATGCAAGTAATGTTGCTAAATATCTTTTGTCAGGCTGTATTTAGGCCATTTAATACTCCCAGAGCTTCCATGGGCTTCGACAGTCCCACATCACAGCCTATTTCACTATACTTACCACATTCTGCATCACGTATGGGCGCCCAAACTAAAAGTACAGATCAGGCCCTACTGACACCTGTGTTGCTCAGTCTGTAGATACATGGTTTGGGCCATGAGGCTTAGCTTATTCAGGCTTTGCAACCTGCAATATAATATATCCAGTATAATGAGTGATGTTGCAATATCATACCTGCTTTTGCTTATATCATGGCAAAATGATGAAAATCAAATGCATTCAACGATAATAATTTGGTGCATTGTGTAACAGTTGCCTTTTGAAAATTGTGAACTAGATTGGCACAGAATCATTAAAATTGAGAAATCAGAAGAAGAAAAGACTTCAGCATTCTGATTTGAGGCATACCAACAACGAATGCAAGATCTGTCAGCAGAATATGCCTACAAATTCTAAAAGAATACAATGCTTTGCTCTATTAATCATGTGTTTAGTGAAATGTTTACTAAGAGCAGGTCGAATCTTTCTCATATATCGATGCACAGGAAATCCTCTAATAATTCAATCACATGCAGGACGTGAAATTTGCCACCAGAAAATCAGGGGGGCATCAAATTTATTAGAACAGGAAGTTGACGAAATGATCCAAAATCATGCAGATAATGTATTATTACATTTAGCAAAGTGACTCTGACTTACAAAATAAATAGTCAAAACATTGAGATGGTCTAAATTTGGCTTTATAAGTTATTTGTAGTTAAGCTATTAAATGGATCAAGATAATGCTTGTTTCTTCAATACTTCAATGATTTTACAGGGTGATCAAATTTATAATTATCAGAACAACTGATTGAATTTTGTCCACATAATCTGCCTCTCTCACTTGGACAATGGATTCACACTAGTGACTGATGGGTACACTGATGCATGACTCCCCAATTAAATTTGTGGTTCGTACTGTCCCTCTCATTCCTATGGCTTCAGTATGGAGAATAGTGATAATTGATCTATTTTTGACTTGAAGTTGCCAAAATTGTCATCAATGTAAACTTAATGGTCCTTTCTTGGGAATAGTGAGATAATTTGCATATTGTGATGTTTACTTATCAATGGTTAACAGTCTGCTCTATGCTGTAGATATGGGCTAGAGAGGAAGATTACGAACCACAAATGTACACCAAGAATTGTGCTTCAATGCACCTGTTGGGTCACTGGTTCAAGCCTATTGTCTAGAATTTAAAGTGGGAAAGGGGGATTGGGAGTTACAATTTTAATAGGGGGTTGAATCATTGAAGGATTTACTGTATGTACATGTAGTTATATCAGATTTTATAGATCAGTAGTTTTATATCTCCGTGGTTTAATAACATTAATAGTATTCTCTTTCTCTGTCCATTTGCAGGGTTGCTCAAGCTAAAACCCCAACTTCAAACAAAAAGTGAGACTTGATTAATGGTGTGCTGGTCTGCGCTGCATTACAGGACTAATTTACTCAAGTGTTAAATGTTGTGAAGTCTCCTTGACTGAAATTGTGGTGTCAAATGGACAGATCACAGCTTGGATTGGCCAAAATTTATGTACCTGATCATCAGTGGACCAATTTGATGCTTCACTTAATGATATGACATTGCTGCAGTATTTATCCATCTTCCTGTGTGTTCTTGTACATGTAGCGGAAATTCGATGGAGAACTACGGCCAAGCGGTCAACAAATACTTTGGAGCAGTTCTGTTAGCTATCCGGTCTTGTTCATTTTGTCATCCCAGTCGTAAGACCGTGATAATAGACGAGAAAACAGTGGCAAATTTACAAATATTAGCACACGTGAATAATATGAACCAATCAGGTGCCTGCTTTTAAGATATTTGAGCAGTGTTCATCTGATTTAAGGAGCAGTGATTGTAAAACTAATTACTAAATGTACAACATTACCCCATCATTCTCATGACTTGTATACCATCCTACTGTCAGATTTACCCTCTGATTCCATTGGGGTTGAAACCGTGGCTCTTACCCAATCAGCATCATCTGCTTGTAAACGGAGCGGGGTTGGCTCAGCATATCACAGTCAAACAAGATGTTGTACCGTGTGTTCTTGTGGAATAATTTGGCCTGAAACTTGGTAGTTCTTCTACAACATATACTGGATGCATTTCCCATCTCTGTCATATGCAGATACATGCATGCCTCGATTAAAATGGAAACGAACCGAATGCGCATGTATGGTGCATTTTTCTGCACAGTGCAGTCAGAGGATGTTATACCAATCGATATATGATGACATTCAAACTTTGAAAATGATATTTCAGCGATTCTTCGAGTTGTTCTGTAGTAAGAGTGACTGGACAGAGATCAACCCTGATTACCAATGATATCAACCTGTAACCATGGTAGCCATCTGGGTCATCGATATGCGGTAAGGCAGACCCTGGGAGCGTTCATATCCATTCTCAGTCTACTTTTGGAAACTATAAGGGGAATCTCCAGAAATCAACATCATGTTATATCGTTAACCAATCAGCTAAACTCTACCGACGTAACCCGCCATTTTCCATTCATGTGATGTCCTACTTATTCAAAATTACAGATCTACAACAACTTGATCTTGGATGGTACGGAAGTTATTCAAATCTGTATCCTTTGTAAGCATAAACAATATATGTTTCAGATGTGGTATGAAAAGCCTGTAATTTATCAGGTTTTCTCCAGCCTGTTCTCTGACGGATGATTCAAGACTGAACAGTATACGATTAAGTATCGGATATCGCTCTGCAATAATGGAGACACATGGTCCGCAAGCCATCTTATGAATGGCGAAGTGTACGAAAATGCAATGATGTGGAAATCTCCCAACATTATTGATGAACTGATAATTGTCAGAAATCTAGTCTCCAAATATACATTCATGACATGTTCCATTCATCAGACGAAATCAATTATCCAAAATACTATCAACAATTTGCTGATCACCAGTGCTACGCGGCATGTATGGATGGACGAAGTGGAATTGTTTTCTGAATCAGCTACAAGACTGCTGATTGGTCAATTTGAAGTTTTGAAAATGATATGAACAAGCTGATGGCTGATTGACGAAAAGAAGGAAGACCATCCAGGCAACTAGTCTATTGGATATGGTAGTTCTGTTCCAAGGCATTGTTGATCCAAAATGCAATTATTTTTAGGTTGTCACTTTCTTGTTCAAGCACAGATACTATTGGACATCTGATGCCCAAGCGATTTGAAACGCAACCCTCAAAGTATGACACCATATTGGCATGTGTCAATTTTGTGTATACATGGGCCGAATCAGCTTCGTGATCTCCATGGAAATCATACCATACAGAGATGTCTATATTTCATCTGCCGCTTCAGTCCGCACATCCGAGGCCTTCCACAATGCACCAAAGTATACAAGCATTATCTTGGTGTAATCCCCTTCCAATCCATGCTCCTGTCTGGATAGCATTCATTCCACTCTCTGTTTGGATGGATTTGATTGGCTGGTTTGTGCAAATAAATTCTTTTGATTAACCCAGTTGGAAAAAATCATATCGCAGCCATTGTGGGGGAAACTGTATGCATTCCGAAAGGGACTGTGAATTTGTCAGCCAGTTTCATGATATATTGCATTGAATCTGGTTGACTATACATGTAAATGGAGTAGCAATTGTGAAGTACGATTGTATATATATACCTTAGTATATGTAGAGCTGAGAAGAATTTACACAGATTTCTATTATTCTTGTCTTCGACGAAAGTTTATACATTAGGAACTATTCGTGAAAGTGATATTCCCGCATGATAAGCTTAGCAGTGTATATAATGCAGTGTATTTGTTTTACACAAATGTACCAAGCTTGTTGCCAAATTTTAGTGTAAGCTGAGTTGACCTACAATGAATGCTTAGTGAAATAGTGTGACAGGCTAATTGTGACGGTGCAAGGACTTCTTTTCATCCATTTCCGTCTATTAATTAGTGATACTTATTACTTAGTACATTGTACTAAGTCATTTGACTGATATATTGATATAATAGAACATCTAAATTGTAAAGGGGTGCAATAAAAATATTGGGTGTAATGACATGAATGAAGAGTAAAAACCATGAAAGCAGAGCAAAGGTTTTCACAAAGCTACATTCTTGAACATTCCATGATTGCATTGCTGTTTACCCCATCTGGACTGGCAAGGAGTGGGGTGGGGTAGGCATTATTAACACAGCTCCAGGTTAAGAGAACAAGAGAGCTGACACTTTCTCATTTTTCTTCGGGTCTTTTGAGGTGCAAAGGATGATAGAAAAATTCAAAATGGCGGCCACAAGATGTCCTCGGGAAGTCTGCCTTTTCTGTCTTTTCTAGTCATTTTTTTGCATTTTTCATGCCTCAGATGCCATACAAGGAATGTATTTTGCGAAAACAAAATATTCTCTATCATAGTAATTGAATATTGAAAAAGTAATAAATTTGGAAAATTGGTCCAAAAAATAGGCGAAAAATGACCATCACAAGTTTACATTTTCTTGGAGAGCTTGACCCAAATATATAGTATGGAAAGCTTCAGCCCTTTACCCAAAGAGGTACGGAAAATAAATAGGGGTGAGGGTCACTGATCCCATGCATGTCTTAGAAAGTTTAATTGTCATGGAGATGTCATAGAATGTCCAAGTGATCATGGACATATCCTAGAATGTTACAGTGATTGTCCTAGAATGTTCCAGTATTCATTGGAGATGTCTAGAATGTTATAATGATCATGGGGATGTCCTGCATTGTTCTAGTCATCATGGGGAGGTTTTATAATGTTCCAGTGATCATGGGATGTCCTAGAATGTTTGTCATCATGGGGGTGTTCTTGAATGTTCCAGTGAATGTTGGGGATGTCCTAGAATGTTCCAGCAATCGTGTGGATGTCCTATAATGTTCCAGTAATCGTGGGGATGTCCTAGAATGTTCTGGCCATTATGGGGATTAGAAAGTTCTAATCACTGATGTCATAGATTGTTGTAGTGATGTGGTTGAATTTTCTAGTCATCATAAGAATGTCCTAGAAATTAGAATGTTCCAGTGATCATGTGGATGTCTTAAAATGTTTCAATGATCACTGGAGATGTCCTAGAATGTTCTAATCATCATGGTGATGTCCTAGAATGTTCCAGTCATCATGGTGATGTCCTAGAATATTCTAGTAATCATGTGGATGTCCTGAAATGTTCTAATCATCATGGTGATGTCCTACAATGTTCCAGTGATCATTAGGATATCCTAGATTGTTCTAAAATCACTGTCTGATGTCATAGATTGTTTTAGTGAAGACGAATAGGCTCGCGGTGATACAGGTTGTAATAACTTCTAATATGCTCATTATTTCTATGTAATCGGATGCATAACAGTATTGCTAGATAGGACATGGCTCTGTAAGTAGCATTGTCAGTTTGGAAGACATCGTAAGAACCATATTATTTGTGCCCATTTGAAGGTACACTAAAGGACTTGAATTTAATGCTTAATATATACATGTAAATGTTAGTTGGATCCCACTGGGGGTTGGCTATCTGTATCCCACGAAGATGGAACTGAGATCACACTGGCAATCCAAGTAAAACTTTAACAGAGTTTTTGGTCAACGTTGTCGATATAGGGTTTGAATGTGTGTGCGATAACGAGGATTGAATATACATGTAACATAGAATTTTATTCCAACTGCTGAAAGCATGAAATTCTCATTTCACATACCTTTTACCTGCACATTTAATGGGAAGGTAAACTGAAGAGCAACATTTTCGCCCAAGGTGTCACTTTCATGAGGATGTAATCTAAGTTCTTTTGCCATTTTAGGCTTTTCTCTAGCTGTTTCTATATGGGTTTCATCAATTTCTAACTTCTCCGGGGCTTGTTTTTCCACGCCCATCAGCACTTCGATCCTGCAAAGTAATTCACGGGAATCCAGCAGATTTACATAAAATCTTAGCATGTGTGTGGAAATGATGCAGATTGTAATTCAGATTCGATGAAAAGCATGGCCTGTTCTGTGTGGAATGTTTCTTGCTTCTTGTTGTACAAACAGTTTAATCAAGTTTCATCTAAATACCCTTTCATCTCAATTCCTTGATTGTCAAACAAGAATGGCATCCTAGGATTCATATTCTGATGGGTATCCATGCTACAATGTATATCCTTCTGGCATTTTGGATCTCACTGGGGTTCAAGTTTAATCCCAGTTTTATTTTCTGGTGAGGTTGTTAGGCCACACCAATTTTATTCGTAAGAATAGGCCTCAGCTCCTCAGACAGCTTGTCGTAAGATGTGATTAACTGAGGCACCCGTGGGGTTCCCGGGTGTGAAAAAGAATAGGACCCAACGTCTTGATGTGACTTAAATCATCTTCACTCACTCACTCACTAATTTTTTGGATTTTATTGTTTTTTTCAAGATTGGAGGCAATGCTATTTGACATTATGCACAGGGCCAGATAAGCAGAAACTCATCTACCTTTCAACTTTGCACAACGATAAAATAACTTCTAGGCCCTAACTAAAAAAACTGAGGCAAACTATTTTTATTCAAATGGTAAAGTTCATTATTCCAAAAAAGCAAATTTGTTCGATGAAAACAGAGTGAGTTATTAGCGCTTGATTTTGAGGACAATACTTTTCTGAATGACATCATTTATCTTTAAATAAATCGATTCTTGTAATCAATTCGAGAAAGTTATTTATTTATCTAAATTCCTTGAATCAAGGGCTTTCAGAATATGTATAGTTTGTATGGATACAACTTTGAAATCAACTTGGAAATTTCAAGCTCCATAATCAGGGCATGTAAATATCTCTGGAACTGGATAAAGCAGGAATTTGAATTTATTTTCAGTGTAATTTAATATGTTCCAGTTTGTGTAATATTGATAAAGTGCATTCAACAATATACTGTTCTAATTACTTTACTAATTATTTGTCAATACATGGTTATTAATTTGTTGATATTGTGATCATTCTTTGAATCAATACGCTTAAACAGTTTTTCTTTGTTTACCAAGTTTCCCAGAAGGTCACTTTTGCTATTGTTTGTATGTTGAAATCTCACTTTACAATTTCTTTTTGTGAATGAGGTCGTACTCTCAACATGGCTTAAACATTCTTAAAATTGTGATAATTTTGAATATTGCAGTAATATCATCCATGTGTATACATATCTCAATATTGTTAGAAAAATGTCAATTTAATTCCTCCTAACCTTCAAAGTGGACAAATTTATTAGGAAGACATGGGGGTTATGGAAAATAATAGTGATTGATTTATTATAATATTTGTCTTAAGAGGTGAAATTGGACGAAGACTGATTTTCCTGTTGTTTATAGATCTTTATTGCATTATTATGAGCCTGTTTTATAGATATAGATTATATTGGTATACATTTCCAAAGCTTGTTACAAAGCGATATTATTTAGAATTTATATATGTTACATCGATACATATCAAAGAAAAGGTTAAGCTTGCATATTTTGTTACCATGTTGTGTGATAATATTTCAAATTTCATATATAGGGCTGTATGCCTGCATGTGTAATGGTGTATATTTTGTTCTTCGTTCGAGGGGATGCGACATAGAAATAAAATATTAATTATAGAATGTAAAATAAAATTAAAAAATCCAGAATTTATAACAGTTTGTCTTGCAACTGAGAAAGGGGGGGGAAATCTCTGATAATCCCATGGTTAGGAAATTTTTGTATGACGTTGGGACATTTCAAGAATTAAGTTTAAATTCTCTTAAAAATGTTAACAGATTCTCAATTATATTCTCTCTCCATTAGAACTTCAAATTGTCTGACAATTGGAATTGCAACATTATTATTCTTTTGAAGACCAAATGTTAGCATTCTTTTGTTTATGATTTTAGTCAAAGCAAGTAGCAGTTTCCCACATGAATCCTTGAACAATGCTGTCTTGCTCAAGTCTCTGCCACGCTGGTGCACAGCACATGGTCCACCAAGAGCTTTGGGTTGTTCTCATGATCTCTCCCTTATGTTTATAACATGGAGCTGGTTTTTCAACTACTGCAAACTGATGTAAATATAATAATATGGATAAAATATTCCTACTATTCCAAGAAGGGACCAATAACGTTACATTTATGATAACCCTGGCAACCTGAGGTTGAAAATATACCAGTTATCATTGATTAAAAATATATTCTAGGTTAAAGGCATAGGGAAGCACTCAGAACGAAGAACCGGAGCTCAAGCGAACAGCCAGGTTCAGTGCACCACCTGCTGTCATCGTGGCCAGACAGCATTGTCCAGGGATTAACTTGAAGTATAGTGAAAATTGCCCATTGTCCAGCTCTGTCCGACTCGACTGAGAAGGACTGGGCTCCTTCACTTTCACTCGGTCATTTCACTCGGTCTCTCCATAAAACCAGACACTTTGACATACAGTCTTAACGAATTATTGATGCCTGGGATGAGACTATTCAGCGGAAACACTGATTTCAGTGTGTCAAATATGTCTGCTTTCAATTCCAAACGTTCAAATTTGGCTTTTTCTTTAGGGAAGGGGACATTTTTGTTGTATTTTTCTGGCCGTTTTTCATGTTTTCAGTGTTTTTCGACTTGAGCAATCCTCCTGCTACATCCTCTTTACGTATCTGCCGAGAAGTCAAGAGTTCCAGTCAAGTGGATTTAAAAATGAAATCCAAATCCGTGACAATAGACCTGAGGGCAAAAGCCCCACTGAAGAAATGATGCCCCAGACTGACTAGTTGTTAAATCACAACAAAAATACTAGTTTTATGCAACTTTTGGGGGGGTTTAAATTTTCTTCCTAAAATTAAAATTTATAAACGTAGAAAATGATCAAATCATACACTGATTTGGTTTCAGCGAATTTATTTACTTCTTTCGAACTATTCAGGAAATATTAATCAACTAATGACTTGTAAACTTTCACGTTTACATGTTGTCCAAGGTCGATGATCCATAGAAACGGTAATTTCCCTAATTATTGAGCTCCCAAATTTAATTCAAAAACGGCCGATTTTTCTCTGCTGTTAAAACGAAAACCCAGTATTTTTAAGATATTCCCGAAACTGCACCTCTCTGCATCGCTGATAATTAGAGAAATTATCATACAATGTATGACAATGAACTTTTGGTGACATCATTAGTATGCATGTATCTACTGTGAGATAACTTGGTGCACAATTGAGATGGACATTTTGGATTTCTTGTTTTTGAGCTTTTTCAGTGATGGGGCTTTTGCCTGATACCCCTTGCTCGGGGGGTGGGATACTGTATTGTAAGAATGAGAGTCCCCCCCCCCCCAAATAATATGAAGGTCAACAGATGGCTGCAGCCTGAAGTTAATGCATAGACCATCATGTCAAATATTTACCTTCCATTTCATTATTGTCCAAATGTCTTTGGTTTGTGGATTTCAGAATTTTGTTGTCCGCTAATAAAACATTTGCCACCTTATACAGATGTTTGTGTACGAGTTCTTTCTGCATTTATTTGCTGTAACATCTTTGTGCCAACTGAGGCTAAATACTGTGGCTTGGATATGTTATTTATCCCAACAACTGAAGAGCGAGTAAGATTTAACGTCATTTTCAACATTTTTTCAGTCATATCACGACAGCGCATACATTTGCTGTGAACACGAGAGGTCTTACAGCTCCTATTATCCTGGACACTGGATCAACCCAGCCAGTACAGCACCCGGTCATCCATCCAAGTATTGGCTGAGCTAAACGCTTGCTGGCCTGGGGCCCACTGCAGAAGCCACCTGCTGAGCTAAAGGCCTCAATTGCCTGTCACCCTCATGGGTTAGCTCCTCGTGGTGGAATTTCAGCGCTACTGTTGTCGATGAGCAAAAATGGGTTCACTGAATTGATTTCAGTTCCTGTTTAAAACACCTTTACGTCATGTGATCTTTCATGTGACCGGGCTCGCGTGAAATGTCCATTTCTGAACAGTCAGGTATGCAAAGCACGGAAAAGAAGCATGCGTTTCTGGCCTGTCGAATAAAACGAAAAGTTAGCTACGTCGACGCTACCGCTGAGGATTTGCCTCAGCGAGGCGAACTTATCAAACAAGTTTGGTATTTTTCTCCTGGCCTCGCGAGGCCAAAAACTCACCTAAAGCCGCCCGCATAGGAGAGCTAGCCCTTGAGTTGACAGGCAATTTAGGCCGTTAGCTCAGCTGATAGCTCTCGTGTGCGCCAGGCTTTAACGCCGGTGATCTGACGAGAATCGGTGAGCCCAACGTGATGCGCCGTAAAGATAGCTGGTGATATTTGAAGAATGTTAGCAGAATTTCTCTTCGCAGATACCTGAAGTTCATTATTTCTGACATGCTTTTTAAATCCCGTGCGCATTTCAAACTACATCTGTTAGCCAATCATGATTAGCTGCTCGAAACAACTTTAAAATAACGCCCCTTGTTCACACAGGAACTCGTGGACCAATATAGTAAATATTATAGAGAAACCGTATCCAAGTAAGGCATGTCCAGATATTCTGCTTACAAAATTGTTTGTATCCGTGAACTAATGCCAATTAATTTCTAATTGAAAAGACAGAATTTGTCGTGATTGGTTTATTATGAGATCTCGTAGAATATCGGCAATAGTTCGCACGAATTTTTCATAGCTTTACGTCCAGGTGGTATTTCCCTGATACGCCATCTTGGTTGACCTTGATTAGGAAAATTCCTGGGACATTTTGTCTGTTTTCCAATGTTATTCAGAACGAGAGTCTAGAACGCCCAATGTGTATACGTGTTAGAAAAACAAACCACAGCTTGATTGAAATATAACAAGTGGACTAAAATGCCTGTTGAACTAAATTTCCTTTTACACCGGCTCGTAGGTAATTCTCCCGTTAATTGTCTCAAAGAAGGCATTGCATTCTCCTGGTGTTGCAATGTGCATAACATAGCTTCATAATACAGAAATGGAGTTATGGAAGCATCCAGAGGGCGTACGGAGAGTTTTTTTTGTTGTAAATGTTGAAATTTCGAAATAGTATGTTAGGCCGAAATTTCGAGATACCAGTACTTGGACGAAATTTCTGATTGGTAAGTCAAAAATTTGAGTTAGTAAGTCAAAATTCCGAGGTACCTAGTCGAAATATCGACTTGATATTAATATCTCTACATTTAAAACAAAAAGGTTCTCACCATGGCCCCAAGTCCCTTCCCGAAGCATGAAGGGGCGTTTAGTAAGGAATTATTTTTCTACATATTATGTGGAGTAGTAACAAAGTTTTGGCTTACTAACTAAAAATTTCGACTTGCTATCTCTCAATTTCGACCAAGTATAAAAAATAAATAAATAAAAAATCATCATGGCCCCTAGATGCTTTCGTCCTAGTCCTGGTTCAAAAGATCAAGAGACTTTTCGCTGAAAAGCTGCATAACTATTCGTCTAGCAAGAACAAAAATGCTCGTTTCTCCAAGTCAACTTCCAGCGTAAAACCAACAACACAACATCGCGCATCATTCATATAAAAAAGTCGAATGTACAGGCTGCAAATAAAATTGCAAGTCCAGGGGTGTATGGTGTCAAACAGGACATCATTGGATCCATTACCAGTGTGCAAAACTTTCTGAAATCAAGAATCAAGAATTCACCTGCGTGAAACATCCCTCCAATACCTGCTTCCTCTCGTAACTCTTCAGTCATGTCTTACGGAAGAACTTGATGCTAAAGATCACATACCGTATAGACATGTATCCACATGGGATTTCTCGACTCTCTATACCACAATCCCTCATCAGGACCTTATTGACCGTCTAAGTTCATTAATAGTATCTGTGTTCAAGAAAACTGTGTTCATAAAGCATTCTTTAGCTCTACTACATACAAGAGATATCATTCATGGGATGTTTCTTTGTTTATAGAGTTGCTTGAATTTCTCATTAAAAATATCTATGTAAAATTTGGCAACACAGTATATCAACAGCATATAGGTATTCCAATGGGTTTGTGCAACCCTATTGGCTGACCTATATCTGTTCTCTTATGAATATGACTATATGCAGGTGCTTTCAAAAACCGATCCATTCAAAGCCCGTTCCTTCTCATTCACCAAACGCTATATAGACGATCTTCTCGCTGTGGATAATCGCTATATAAATGACGCAGTGAAGGATATATATCCACCTTCACTGGATTTGAAGGAAACTACAGATAACCCTACAGGCACATCGTATTTAGAACTATATCTCTATAAAAATGAAGCGGGCCTTCTCTCTCGTCGACTGTATGACAAAAGAGATGATTACAATTTCGACATCGTAAACTATCCGTTTCTGGACAAAAACATTGTTGCAGAAACTTATAAAACAGGGCTACACCATCAAGCGCCTCCACTCAAAGTTTCTCAAATTTGGCGATACATATCGCATGCTGATAGCAAAATACGAGCGTAGCGTGCAAGATCTATGGCGCTACGTTTCGTAACTTGTGTCTAATTCCGCTTAACCCGGGGCTAGGGGCCGTATGAACCCATGTACTTCAAGATCCTCCTGGTACTCATATGAACAGTCACAATCAAAGCGTGACTGAGATACATCATTCTTTAGATGGCGACTTTACAACGAATATTATGGATTAAGAATACTGATCAGCGATACGGATTTGATATTTTTGGAACATCATGATGTCTTGCCGGCATCATTGAAAACTGTTGACCGCTTCTCTCTTGCACGAAACAACACAAGCCTATGTTTATGTATACTATGATTGTCTTTTTGAATTTGGTGCTAATACTGTTATATGGAATATGGAATAGGTCTTTGGATTCTGGACGCGGATATTTTCTAATGGTTGACGGCTGAATTATGAATGACGGACCAGACGCTTGTAATGACAGTTCCCCCGCCATCCCTGCTCAAACTCTCTTCAACATCTTTGATGCATGTAGGAGGACTGACTACAGCTCCAACCAAGTTCATGTTAACCCTGGGAGTTAGCAGTTCCCAGATCCAACTGACTTCAAGTCCAAAAACTCTTATCACCCCTGCTGTAAACAACCATTTAGAGGTGAATGATCAACCACCATCACATGCCCAACGCCCTGTTATGGCTTCGTGTGTGCGACTCCCATCTTCTACTTCCACCCAATTTACCAACGTAGATAAGAGCTTTGCTAGACGAAGAAATGAATCCACCTAGCCAAGTCCCTGCATGCCAATATTGCTCATCTGGCATAGGCTCCAGATCTGGTATATTTTGCAAATCCTGCCTTTCAGCTTTCCACGTGAATTGTGTGACCGTCCCGGACATTGTTATTCTGGACCAAGATCAATTCATATGTCCGTCCTGTTGAACTGATTCTACTGGGCCTGTAGATCCAGCTACGGGTATTCTGCATCTGATTCGTCCTGCCCCGCTAGCACCACAGCTGTAACCATAAGTACTCCGCTCACTACAGGTAATCATACAGCACTTGTATCTCAGGAAGAGACAATTGCGAAGAACGTGTCGCCCCCTCGTGCACCAACGTCAAAGAACAATTCCAATTGAAACATACAACTACACCAACAGTAATCCGTCAAGAATCTGATCCTTGTACTTATCAAATGCATCCACCCCAACAACTACCACCCTGACTTGTTCAACACCCGCCACTATTGCAGCCACCACTGGCGACGTTACACCCTTCCATGATTTACTCATCGTCATGGACCCTGCATCGGGCAGGTACCTGGATCCCCAGTAACATTATGCCGCGTGCCCATCCCGGAAGACAACAAAAATAAATTAATGTTCCAAAACCTACTTTTTCTTCAAAATTCCCCAACCAGCAGCAACTGCCAAGAAGACAACCATCGAAACAACCTACCAGCGCCTTCTGTAGCACATCGTTGGCCCAGCCCACCAACAGTCAACACCTCTAGCGGTCAAGCTTCAGTACAATCCATCAACTTTAGTACACCTATCGTTGCAACCTACCGCCAGTCCAGCGGCCATACCTCTAGTACGGCCAGAAACACCCCCTGCAACCTCCCACCAATTCAGCTTACCAATGACCACATCTCCACCACCAGCAACGTCTCGTGCAGCCTACCATTAGTCCAGCATACTCCATTGCGCTGCCAGCAACGCTTCCAGCAGGCAAGCACCAATCCAGACTACCAACGATTACATCTCCATCACTGAAAGTAACGCCTCCTACAATCCACCACAAGTCTAGCCTATCAACGTCCATACCCCCATCATTGTCAGCAGTGCCTCCTGTAGCCAGCCTACAAACCATTCCAACCAACATTGAACCAGAATCTAAACCGTCTTGTTTAGGCCAGCGGCTATCAATAACCAAAGTGACCTAGCACAACCCGAAGCAACTACAAGTACATATAGCAATTACACCATCAAGACGAAATTAGATATCATCACTTTCAAGTGCAAGAGCATTCCGCCAAATTCTGATTGTATACAAAACGTACTCCAAAAGCAGATATTTTCTGTATCCAGGAGCACTGGCTCTTCAACTTTCAGCTACCTATCTTACAAGATTTTAACCCGTACTTCAACTGCCAGAGAAAAGCTGTTGATGGCCTCGAACCAATTAGTCCTCTTAGAGTTTATGGAGGTGTCTGTATCTTCTGGGCAAAAGGTATTGACCACCTTGTCAACCCCCTCACAGAAGCCAGTACCAGAATCCAAGCAATTCAACTGCTGATAGCACCGAAGCCCTTCCTACATGTATGTGTCTGTGTTTACGTACCAGCCAGGGCAACAGCGACATATGATTCTGATTGTAGTGAAAGTCTAGATCAGCTTCACGAACTTCTTGTTAAGTATGTATCTTCGCACAGAATCTGTATCGCTGGATACTTCAACGCTGATTCACTCTCCAGTACCGCTAATAGCAGAGACAACGTTCTGAAGATACTCACCAAAGAACATAAACTTACCAGTGTATCTGATGGTCCCACTTTTATCCATGACAATGGCACAGACTGCTCCAGCATAGACTACTTCGTATTTCCATCTCACGACCTGGATGTCTACAGTACTCCAAGACGTATAGATAAGCGCTCTTCCAACACCTCTGATCATCTTCCTTTGGAAATACAGGCTTCACTGGCTGTCTCTACGCGGAAACCTGTACTACTCCTCAGCCAAGAGTTAAGAATCCAAAGACCTAGATGGGGAAAAATTGACCTAGAACAGTATCTCACCTCCTTGACCGAAAATGTCAAAAGAGACGTTTTATGGCACTTCATCCGTTTTCGATCTGCATCAGCTATACACCAAGATATGCCCTTCCCTCGTTAGTGCGGTTCCTGTGTCCATCAAACCTCGCCCCCTCAAGCGAAAGCGCTTCAGAGTTGGGAACCATGCTATCCATACAGCGGTCCAAGAGAAAAAGAAAGCATATCAAGCGTGAAAAGAACTGGGATCATTCTTCGATTCTCAGAACCCTTTGAGCATCAAAGTAAGAGAAACAAAGAAGAAACTTCGTCAAGAACAAAGGACCACAATCGCTATTGCTCGTGATACTAGGATGCAAGACATCATGAAGGCCAATGAACACAAATCCACCTTCTTTAAACTGATTAAAAGGCAACGTTCTATAAAATCTACGCCTACGTCTGCAATCTTTGTCGACGATATCAGCTATGATCTGTGGCTGGCAAACTTACTTCAACAAGCTTGCAACACCCACTGATAATTCCAACTTCAAGGAAGACTACAACAGAAGAAACATCTTCGACCAACTAGTTCTGCTAGACCTCTGTTCAGCACAGGACACTCCAATCTCTGTCATCAATGAGAGCGATGTGAGAAATGCTGTCCTCAAGCTCAACTCGAGGAAAGCTCCTGACATTGTAGGTGTCTCTGGGGAACATGTGAAACATGAAATCGACAGTGTTGCTCCAGCTGTAGTGTGTCTTCTGAATGCCATATTAAAAGCGCGTCGTCTTTCAGGGGTGATGAAAAATGGAATATTAACTACTGTATACAAAAAGAAAGGTGCCTCTGACCAAGCAGCTAACTACAGAGAAATGACAGTGACTCCTCTTATTACAAAGATCCTCGAAGTCATCCTTCGTAATCATTTATCCAACACCTTATCTGCCGCCCAGCACCCACTTCAATGAGACTTCACTCAAAAATCTCTCCTCTTTGCATTCCCTCAATCCTCCAGGAAGCAGTCATTGAATCAAAGGCCTCCTCAAAGGAATCAGCAGTCACCTTCCTGGATGCCAACGCTCGGTTGATGTGGTATATGTGGTAAAGTCTATGGCTAACTGTTGCAGACCTCCATACCGACGCCCACACCCAAGTCAAATGGCAAGATTCAATATCTGGCAAGATACATTAACAACAAGGTGTCCGGCAAGGTGATATTCTCTCTACTGACCTATACAAAGGTAAATTATAGCTGCCAGTCGCCAGAAGGCATCATTAAAATATTGCTTTTACATGACTTGAAGGATGCATATTACTTATTTTCGGAGATATTATACAAATTCCGTTTAAGGTGGCTTAGTAAGCAAACATGCGTGAAGATTTTGGAAGAATGGTGTCTCCTCGTTTCCCTAGCATTAGCGTGCTGACAGCTGTAGATAATGGGGGAGGAGCGTGGGATTCTTGAAAGTGCTTTATATGAAAATTAGATGGAAAACAAGTTTTATATGATTAATCGAAGATACATCGATCGAGATAGTCAACGAGATGTTCAAATAGTCAACATACGTTATCGAACAATTTTTTTTATCTGTAGACAGTTTTGTACTCTACTCAACCTGCAAATTATTGTGCTTGGTTGCTGTATTATTGGATTTTTTTACACATACGCCACGTTTTCACCCTTGATCTGTTCTCTTGTCATTTACCGGTACGTTCGGTAATCCCTCTAATAATTCAGTCACTGGCCCACCATAAAATCTGCAACAAGAACAAGAAGTTGACAAAAGATCCAAAATCATGCAGATAATCCAATATTTATTTGATATTTCAATGATTTTAGAGGGTGATCAAATTTATTAGAACAGCCGATTGAATTTTGTCCCCAAAATTGGGTATGATTGAATGTTGATAGGTGGATTAAATTATCAGAGAGTGAAAGATCAAGTTTTTCCTATTTTATCTCCAAATTGTGGACCTTATTGAGATTGGCGAGCATGTAGAGAAATATCTTAAACGAAAAATGCTTATTTTTCCCCAAGTTTTCCTATTGGTAAACAACACAGTAAAGAGGTAAGAGTAGGTCACCAGGCAAAATGTTTGCCCTGCCATAAAACTAACAACAATGAATGGGTGAATTAATAAAACCAGTAAACTTCACTCTATTCATTTAGTGCATGGAGCAATGCATTCATCGAACCAGTCACTGCATATAATGCGTACCTGTAAAGTCTGTTCATTTTAATTAGTCGTCTACTTTGGAGCTTGTCAAAGATCAATAGTAAACTCTGCATAAATTTTCTTCTTTGCACCGTGTAGAACAAACTGAACTCTACAAAATGACTATGAAATAACTTTGATGCCGTATAAAGTAATAACAGGCGGTCTGTGGGAGTGCCGCTTATATCCCATCCCCATGATGCCCAGTGAAATTGCCGAATGATAACTCGAACACACCTCTAGGACCTTTGTGGTAGTGATTTACGTCTCCCTACGTAATTGAGCCCCGACACATGAAATAACTGCATGCACTGGAGTTTTATATGAAGCTATTTCAAGCGTGATATATTTTCGATATCACGGACTAATGGTGGTCATTTTGTAGAGTTTAATTTGTTCCACATGATTCAAAAAAAAAAATTGCAGAGTAAATTACTGAATTTTGACAAGTTCCAAATCAGACGACTAATAAAAATTTACATACTATAGTTGAGCGTTTGCCTAGATGATGGGTGGTAAAAAGGGAATTTCAATCTGAGTAGCTCCAAAGTATATAAAAAAAAGTTGTCGTTCTCGTTAATTCTAGAATTATCCCACACTCGTTTGTAAAATTGAGCATTGCACGTGCTAAAGACCATGTAGTGCCCAGTTTTCAAACTCGAGTGGGAAAAATCATCTAGAATTGAACTATTGGTGAGAACCTATTATTCTAAAAATATCCAGTTCATGAAAGGTTTTTCATTATTACTTGATATATTTGCCCTTTTCTGGTTAATATTTTTCACTGAGAAAAAGAAATATGGAAACTAACTGCTGAGCAATATATCAGGCATCATGTTTGTTATTCAACAAAGAGCATTTTGACAATTTCAGTTGCCAATTTTGAGATCTAGCGCACCAAAAATTGACAAGTTGACAAAGATTTCATTATTTTTCACAAGAATATTCCACGAAGCAGTCTAATATTTAGTTAGAAGACCCTTAATGAAACAAAGTTTCACATCTATTGCAGGTTGAGATATTGTTTTGGTTAAGACTTAGATCATATCAGTTATAATGACATATGAGTAAAAGCCCCATGAAAAAAAAAGCCCCAGCTGAATAGGCATGGCACACATGTTTACTGTAAATATGACGAACTATGAATTGAGAACTTACTGATCAACTTTGGTATGCCTTATTTCTGGACAATTTCAAACTTCTGTAATGTCAATACCAAAATCATCAAAAATACTTTTGGTCCTAGACACAATGTCGGTCTATCTGTAGCCAGTACTGCTAATGTTTAGATCTACATGTAGTTGTGAAGAGGACTAACGAAGATAAGTATACCAGTACTGTTGGTTTATCAATTCCTCCGAACCATTCTTGTTTGATTAAATGCTTCCTGTAGTATTGTTCAAACGTTTATTAGAAGTGGTTTTGTGTGAATCAACTGGGTGTTTTTTAGTTAATTGGTATTGAAATTCAATGTTTAGATAACCCAAACGTTCTAAATGGGAAAGGCTCCACATTAAAATAGATATTTGAAGTTTGAATAAAAAAATGATAAAAAATTAGCAAGCAAAAAAACATTATCCCACTATAATATCAATTAAGAAAATTTGATAATCGTATCTTTTTAATTGTCAATTCAAAAATCGCAAAAATAAATGTAATGTAATAAAATTATTAGTTAATGTAGATTTTTTTATTGATTTTTTTTAAATTATTTAATTAGAGTGGGACCTGTAAGACTTTTTGTCCATGGTGCTCTCTTTCACTGGTGTGTTTGTCCTGGGTTCAGATACAATAATAATGACCCAATAATGGTGACCAGAACTCAGCGAGAATTCAGTTACATGTGAGAATTCAAATCTGACTCCCAAAGTTATTTTTTGAACAGATATTGTCCTATGCAATTAAGGGTCATATATGCTCCTGGTGAAATATTTGGGGAAATGCTCTGCCCGTGTTTCACATGAGTGTTCATTTTATTTGGAGAGAACTAACAAAGTTATTTTAATCGTGATGTTCCTACGAAGTAGGCTCTCATTTGCAAATTGTCCGGTAATGAATGAGTGAGGCAGTCCATCCGAATCCTTTCGTCGGCAAAATAAGGAGAACTGTTGACATTAGAACCTTGATTTCTGGCATGAAGGTGTATTAGTGGACTGTTACCAGCAAGATCTGAGCTGACCTCCTTTTTATGAAAATTTCTGGTGATTATTTATGAAAATCACTCGTGATTCTGACTTGGGCAGTGTCCATCTTGGGGATTTCCAAGAGTTCAGTTCGCGTCGGAGTCCTAATGCCTACCCTACTTCGTTGGCCCTGTGACGTTAGTCACGCTGCCATGTTCCTACGAAGTAGGCTCGGACAATTATTCGAAGTAGGCTCGGACGAAGTATTACCGGATAATTTGTCCGGTAATGAGTCGGTCAGTCAGTCCATCCGAATCCTTTCGTCGACAAAATAAGGAGAACCGTTGACAATGCAACCTTGATTTTTGGCATGAACGTGCATTAGGGGACCTTTACCAGCAAGTTCTGAGCTGATCTACTTTTGATGAAAATTTTACCCACTTAGCTGACCTATAACATTACGCTTGGACCCCAAAGTCATCTTCCTCACTCTACTTCGTAGGTCCTGTGACGTTAGTCACACTACTCATGTATTATCACGCTGCAGCAAAAAAAGAAGAAGAAAATTGATGCAGATAACTATATTGCTTATTGACACGCTCCGCACTGTGAGAACAAAATGGTCGAAACGACGAAGATAAATTTGGCAGAAAGTAGTATGGTACAGACGTGACCGATCAAGTACCCAGCTAACACACAACGTTGTGGGAAAGTTGTGGTTTGGTCAGGTCAGAATTAACGTTATCACAACGATGCAGTTACGTAAAACACGGACGTTTCAGCGTAACGTTCCAGCAACGTTTCCGGTGAACATTGTCAAAACGTTGTGTGTAAGTTATTTAGGGACGTTGTTTCATTATAATTTGATAACAGGCAAGAAACCAGTACTAATCCAGTTAATGTTGTTCTACTGGTCCACATTGTTTGTTTGTTGTTTAACTTTAAATCTTTGCAAGTATATGATGACCTACTGTAAACATTTTATTATCTTGTTGAAAGTAGTTCTGTATCTGTCAGTCTAAGTGTTCACTGGGATTTAATCCTGCTTTAATTATCTTTGGGTTACCGTACTGTAATCTTTACCACTGGCACTTCCTGGCCAGGCCATCCCCTATTTGACCTCCCAGTCCCCTGTCAAGAGACCACATGCTATCCATCTGTGTAGTTATTTTATACACTGTTCTATAGTGGGAGTCATTCTCACTGCATCTCTCAAGTTGTACCTGGGACGAGTATATATTTAATATTCGTCCCAGGTTCTATGGATCTATAGATATACGGTACTCGTGTATTTCATGTACATGATTTCTTGACTAAATTACGTCTCACACAGTTTCGTTATCGTATTCTCTTGATGTTACCACTGGTCAACCTAGCCTTCACTTAACCCCGAATAATAAACCATACACATATATATGTATATTTTTACCTATGTGTGTGTTTTTTCTTCCATAGGAAATTAATTACATTGTTGTGACGTTACCATGGTTACAAGGACATTATGTTTTCCATTAGATCTAATTTAGAAAACAATGGAACTTTTGGATACCCCGGTACTTGGTTCTAGCCAATATATAATATTCACTCAGATTTTTATAGTTAATTTGCATATAAAATCTTTAATTCTGGTTTCGATTTTTAAGTTCAACCATTTATCATTTGGATGCAAAAAAAATGCATAATAATAATAGGTTACATGCAATTGAAGCTGAACTAAAGGATTGATTTCAGCTACCTATTATTAATTTGTAACCAAAGCCTTTGAAATCTATTCATTAGGATATAACGTGTCAGCTGCCACTGGCATGCATGGGTGGATGGCTGGATATCAACTTTGTACTTAAATATAGGGCCTACTGGCTGAAGCCTTCACAGGCTTAGTTCTTAACCGAACACGAACTATGACCCCAAGTGTGGCTATATTTAACCTACCTAATTTGCCCTGTAAGACCAAAAAGGCGGGAGATCCAGGATGTCTTTGTGTGGACGATTTCTTCCAGATGGTCACAAAGCCCTGAAATCAGTGCCCCGGTAACTTTGGTCTCATTCTATCGCTGTCTTAGTCATTGACCGAACATTTCTCCAACCAGCTCATTTTCCTGCCATCTTTCACAACCACCGTTTATATTCAAAGATTTGCTTTCTATCTGCTGTTCCTACTACTGAGGGTGAGTATAATTTTTTTACGAGTATGTCATTTAGAATTGATAATATAAATTGATAAAGATTCTTGTATTATCTTGTACCGGATTGTGTCGGAACTGAATTCAGACTGAATAGTAATTTCCAATACTGCGGAAACGTGTTTGGGGAGTATGTGAATGGCACTGTAAGTGTTTATGCTATTTTTCCCTTCCCATATTTACGGGGTACGGAATCCCTATACCAGGGGGATATAACACGAGTATATGTAGAGCGACGATGGTTGAAAACAACGATGGAACACCTGGTTCCGTCTAATCAACGCTCTATATATACCCCCCTGGTATAGGCATTTTACATGTTAAACAACCCAAAAAGGGGGTATAACACGAGTATATACATCCATTTTGGGTTATTTAACATGTAAAATGCCTATACTTGTGTTATACCCCCCCCCCCCCACCTTTTGGGTTATTTAATTATAATTATTGTAGTACAGCCCCCTTCAATTGGGTTATACGGCATTTCATGCCAATTTATTTCCAGGAAAAAGTAATCAATAAAAAGAATCAGTGGGTTCTATCACGACCACAGTCCCGCAAAACAAGAGATTTGAGGGGGAGGGGTATTAGGGTGAAGTGTCGAAATATGAAGTCTCTATATATAACCCCATGCTTTATATAAATAAACATAAAGGTGTGAAACGGACTTTGGGTGAATCGAGAATCAAATTGGTAAATTTGTGCAATTTTTTTACCTTTGCCGGCGATTCAAAATCCAACGTAACTGCCTGTCCATCTAGGAACAGTGAGATTAAGGCGGGCTTCGTTCTCAATTCTGATTGGTCAGTCGCGACAGCTGATCAGTTAGGTGCAGGATTGGCTTTTTTAAAGATACTTTTCAAATTTCCTATGCTTTAACGTGGTGCTAAGTAGCATACTTGGCAATATTGTGCAGATAGTTTTGCTAAACTCCGTAGTAGGCAGAAAAGTGAGTTACTTTAATATAATCTATATTCAATACTTAGCACTTCTATAATCTAGTGTAATTAGAATATATTCGCAATAAAATATCGGTACCACCGTGTCGGAGAAAGGACAATATATTCAATATTTAGCACCTTTATAATATCATCTAATTCGAAAAGATTCGCATTTACATATGTAGCTGGCATCTGGGAAAAGACAATATATTCAATATTTAGCACTTTTATAATCTACTCTCGTTAGAAGAGATTCGCATTAAAATATCTGTACCACCGTGTCGGAGAAAGGACAATATATTCAATATTTAGCACCTTTATAATATCATCTAATTAGAATATATTCGCATTTAAATATGTAGGTGACGTTTGAGAACACACAATATATTGAATATTTAGCACTGTGATAATATCATCTAATCAGAAGATATTCGCACTTAAATACCTATCTGGCGTCTGGCAAAAGACAATATATTCAATATTTAGCACCTTTATAATATCCTATAATTAGAAAAGATTCGCACACAAATGTGTAGCTGGCGTCTGGGAAAAGACAATATATTCAATATTTAGCACTTTTATAATCTATACTAAATAAAAGAGATTCGCAGTGAAATATCCACAAGATCCTTTTCGGAGAGAAGACAGTATATTCAATATTTAGCACTTTTATAATATACTCTAATTAGAAGAGTTTCGCATTAAAATATCTGTACCACCGTGTCGGAGAAATGACAATATATTCAATATTTAGCACCTTTATAATATCATCTAATTCGAATATATTCGCATTTAAATATGTAGGTGACATTTGAGAACAGACAATATATTGAATATTTAGCACTTTGATAATATCATCTAATTAGATGAGATTCGTAGTTAAATATCTATCTGGGGTTTGAAGAAAGACAATATATCCAATATTTAGCATCTTTATAATATCATATAATTATAGGAGATTCGCAGTTAAATATGTAACTGGCATCCGAGAGAGACAATATATTCAATATTTAGCACCTCTATAATATCATCTAATTAGAAAAGATTCGCACTTAAATAGGTAGCTGGCGTCTGGGAAAAGACAATATATTCAATATTTAGCACTTTTATAATCTATGCTAAATAGGAGAGAGAGAGAGAGAGAGAGAATTAAGGTTTAACGTCGCATTCAGCAATATTTCAGCTATATAGCGACGACTATGCTAAATAGAAGAAATTCGCAGTTAAATATCCACAAGAGTCTTTTCGGAGAGAACACAATATATTCAATATTTAGCACCTTTATAATATCATCTAATTAGAATATAATTTGATTGTTGCAATCAAGGACCAAAGGAAAATGTTGTTTTTGGCGTTTTGTTTCTTTCGAAATTACATTGAAAGTGACCGATTGTCTCCGAAACACCTTCGGTCATCGTTGAATGATTGGTTTGTTGTACCAGCAGGTCAGCTGTCTGCATCAGTGAGGCTGCCTTTATATTGCCCGTTCTGTGAAGGCACCAATCAAGCTTTAACTGGGACTTAAACAGCCTATATACCAGCACATGCGCGTTGTTTAACCAGGAACGATGATAGAATAATCTGTTATTGTCTGAGTGGGGTTGCACAGACCACAAATGAAAATGTACTTGCGACTGTCTTAAAAATCCTTATATACCAGCGCATGCGCGTTGTTTAGCCAGGAAGAACGATAGAATCATCCCTGTTATTGTCAGAGGAGTTGCACAAGCCAGCAAAGAATGTGTACTTGGGACTGCCTTAAACCTCCTTATTCACCAGCCCATGCAAGTTTGAAAATATGTAGCATATATATTTTCTTTAAGGAGAGGCATGCAGTCGAACATTTTGGAGCTGCGATTTAGAAGAAATATTCAGTATTTATCATGGCTGCAATTTGGAAGAAATATTCAATATTTAGCATTTGTGCTAATCATATAATATATTTTTTTTCGAGAGAGGCAGTCCGACAATTTGCGTTTGCGAGTTGTCATAAATATTGAATATTTCTTCTGGCTGCAATTTAGAAAAAAATATTCCATACTTAGCACTTGTGCTAATTATACAATATATTTCCTTTGGGAACAGGTAAGTCAAAGTGCTAACTAGCAGTAATCCTAGAAATTATCTTCAAAGTAGCACACCCCTTTCTAAATATCACTGATTTTAGAAATTATTTGCGAAGTAGCAGATCTGCTAAATAGCATGCGAGACAATAATAACCATTCCTGCACCTTAATGAAAACTTGTCCTCTAGCAATCAGTCCTACCTTTATCATAATTCATTCTTTGAGAGACCGACTTTGCTGACACTCTTGGGACACACAGAGAGATGACATCTCGGGGACAGTACACAGTTTAATATATTACTCGTACCTAAAGTTCATATTACAGGTATGGTACCATACTTCAAATTATAGAGGAACACTGATGGATAGTTGCTACAATATAAGATTATGAGTTATTGGAGTTCTGTATCCTTTTTTCAGGACAGAGTGGACCTTATGTTGGTTATGACCAGCCTTAGTTCTGCAGTAGGATGTGGAGATCATGGTGATGTTGATGAGTGCCAAGCTGATAATGATACAGGTAAATTTTCTTCAGTTGAGAGTTCTGCTGACAGTTTTGGGACTACATGTATAAGATTGTACTACTCCAGTCCTGTGTCCAAACTGCGCAGGGAGGGGGGGGGGGCAGCAATGTAGATTTACCTGTGGTGATCATAATAAATCCTGTTCTCTGGCAATCAGCCACACCTTGAAAACAATTCATATTTTATTTTCTGAGAGAGAGGCTTTACTTACGTCCTTGGGACAGAGAGAGATGAGATCATGGGACACGGTATGTTACTCATACCTGAAGTTCATATTACAGAATTGGTACATGTTTTATACTTTAATTAAGATAATCTGTAATAATTCAAACACAATTTCTGGGATTTTATGAATTATTGAGAGGAAATGTCTGGTAAAGTGACTATGTAGTCTTCTGTTAAAGCGGTAGTTTATGTGACCAACTAAGTGTCTGAATGAAAATTTCCATATAATTCTATTATATTCTGCTAGATGTTTGCTTTAAAGCCTACAATTTCTCTATGTACTATTACAGAGATTACCGTCTATAGAAACACTGATGGGAAGTTGTGCAATATAAAACTGCCTAACATGCTAGTTCTGTTTCCTGTTTTCCTTGGTGGGGGGGCTGAACTCTGTATCGCCGATGTTAAATGCTGGATTGGTGCCACCTTATTTAGGGCTTATAACATTACTGTCTCAAAAAGTGTGGGTGGGGGAGGGGGAAACGAATTTCGGAAGCGACTTTCAGAAAATAAATACTATAACAGGCTGATTGATAGGCGTTCAGTTTTGTGTGAAGGGTTAATGCATCGAGGGCGGAAGAAGTCCACCTGAGCAGGAAGAAATGTGAATCGCCATTTTCCTGAACAATTCAGTTGGTTTGACCACGTGTAGCGTTGTATTTCCCAAAATTTCAAGTAGGTCATTCTTGTTTGACCTCTACGAAGAGATCATGCAACGTTATTCGTGAGTTAAACAGTCGCTACATTTCTTCAATTTTCAAATTTTACTTCAAGAAATCCAGTACATTTTTGGTCAATTTTCCTCCACAAAGTCATTTTTTGGTCATTTCGCCCGCCCCCAAGCCCCTTTGCTCAGCTCTGCCTGTCAAATATAGCCATTCATATTTTCCAGACAATGCGTAAAACCGTTTTATCGTGTCTGCCAAATGAATTTGGAGAAGATATTATTCTTGGTTTGCCAGAGCAACGAGGAAACGGCTGTCAGTTTGTCCAAAGTCTGTTTTCACTGGTCACAGCTGACAACTGGGTGTCAGTTGTGGATGTCGTCGCTCCGACGCTACATCATTATTCTAAGTGAGTTTGTTGAATTTGTGATTAAGTGATTTAGGCACCTTTGCCAAGTTTACATGGCTTCGTAGTAGGAACGCACGAGGCATGTAAACTTGGATACGGCAATCCTAGAGCACTTGACTGCTGCTTATGTAAACCTTCGAGAATAGAATCTACGGGGAGATTAGTTAAAATCTGTGATTGTAATACCATTACTTTGATAGTTGGATTAAACATTCAATTTCAGAAATAATTCGAATAAAATAATTAAATTCGAACGAAACTGTTCGTAGTTTTGGTATCTCGACGGCACTCGTCTTTAACGTCTGTTGAATGTCCATTCATTTCAAGAGCCGGCAATGGGACACTCTCACGAACTGGGATAATGGGCTTTGTTGACCTGCCAGGGTGACATTTTATCGAGGAGTTTCCCATGTGAAACTTGTTGGATTGGCTGTATATTTGCAGGGAAAATTAGCTTATTAGGTGGTGTGCATGCTTGAGGGTTTTGTGTGTGTGTGTAAGACCGCGTATCAATTCACAATCTTTCACAGAGAGCATTCGGACCATCGCGAGATGCCCGGTATGCCGAAAGGTGAACGACGGCTTTGAAGTACCGAAATTCCCACCGTATCGGCGCTTCAGATGCAACTGGTGTTGGAACAGTGTGGGTCTTGGAAGAGCGGTCCGACACAGAGAGGTCTGCGATAGACGTCCAACGGCATCCCCGCTGTACAAGTGTGAGAAAATTCTTGCTGGAGAACTAGAGAAGGAGCTTCACCCTGACCCCAGGCCACCCTGAAGAACCTGGTACGCCCCCGGACACGTTCATTTTCAGTGCCGTCCAAATCTTCGAAAGAGGAACTTCTAACTTCTAACCAATTTACAACGCGAGAAAAACCCACACCGTCGAATATTATACATTGAAAAATCACATGAATAACTCGTACGATTTAGAAGTATATATTTCTGCTCTTTAAACACAGCAATCATTTTCTGTCAATGTTTCATGTCATGTGCTACACAGCCAAACTTTGACCAACCAGTACCAAGCTGTTCAGAACTGATTGGTGATGCAAGAAAAGGACATGGTTATTGGTTGGTACTGCACAGTAACTGTTCAGTATCAAATCACTTGGTTCCTCTTGGTAGTAGACTGAGCTATACCATTCAGTTTGAAACTGGTAGTTACCATGGTGTAACTGAGTGGTACCGTTTGGTAACAGGTTGGTACAGGTTGGTCACCATGCAGTAACAGTATTGTCAAGAATAGCTTGGTACATGTTGGTAATCTTGCGGTACATGTTGGTAACTGACCAGTACCGTGCAGTAACCAATTAGTAACTGATTGGCTTTAATTGATCAGTACCATGCGGGGTACGTTCCTGGCAGTGCTATGCAGTAACAGATTGGAACAGGTCGGTAAAAGTTTGGCTGTGTACCATCTGAGGTTTATGGTAAAATATCTGCTAATTGTTCCCCACCAGCTGGTCTATTTAGGATTGCAACTCGTATGGGAAGGTAGATCTCTATGGTCTATATTCTAATGATTGCATTTTCAAATATTGATCTATCCATTCTTTTGAATTGAACTATAAGCCAAGAAACCCTGTACAACAGTCTAGTCAACAATTAGAAGCTGGAAAGGATTTTATTATTTGAATCCCTTTGATTCACATAGATACATTTTATTGACGATTGCTAAATCTGGGTCTTGGCACAGGAGCTCGTTACCGTTGTTCATTGGATAATTACAATGTAATCAACCTAATTAACCAATTAACAACAGTAACGAGCCCCTGTGAGTTTTGGTATCAATCTGACTCATTAGTCAGTGTTTTATAGTGATATTTTTTTTATATGGATCTGTATTTGCAGCTAGAAAGAGGCGTTACGTGGACAGTGATGAGGAAGAGCAGGATGGCTGTCTCCAAAAAAAAAAACAGGTAAACTTCTCCTTCTAACTCCACCAGAGCCTAGAAATAACTGCACTAGACTAGATATCTGCCAGACCATTATCTGCGGGTGGTTGGGTGGGTTCAGGTTCCTGTTGCTTCGATGCATTTTTGCTGAGAAGTAACAGGAACTTGATAATGTGATGCACCATGTAAGCGTTCTGTCTGTGTCTTATGCGCTGTCCTCATTGTTTTATAAGGTGGATGGAGGGTGTCTGGTTCCATGCTTCTTCAAAGATTTCTTCTGTGAAGTATTGAACACAACTGGGCTGGGTAGTGCTTAGTTGGTTCGTCGTGATATAGCTGAAATATTGTTGAAAGCGACGTTAAATTCTATTCACTCACTCACACAGATCATTATCCTGCACTCTAGTCAGACGTTTCATGTGGATACATTTGGTTTAAGATGCGGGCCTAGTAGGTTCTTTGATTAATTGAGACATGCCAAAGTTATTTATAATGTGTTTCAGATGTCGATTTAGAGGGTTGAGCAGATCTTCATTTAGATCTCCTGAAAGTATTACATTTTTATTCCTGTGTACTTCTGTCGCATTATCAATGTTATCGGATAAAGCTTGCCATTTACTAACATCTGTTTTAGGGGGACGGTAGAGGGTACAAATAATATTACCTTTACATATGCGGACTGAGGAGACCATAACTACATAATTTAGCCACTTGGCGTGTCCTCCTCCTCCTCCGCTTTACTCACTGCACAGCGGGTGGCATAGGTGTGGCTCGAGATAGGGTGGGGCGAGTGACCTGGGGTTTTCGCTACCTGAGATTCCATGGGCCAGGCTTGCACCTTATAGTAGAATGGGTCGGCTGCGCATGCGCGATGAGTAGTAGTATAGAATGGGCACGCGATCTCCCTATCCCTATAGGTGTGGCGCGGGATAGGATGAGAGACCTGGGATTTTCGCTACCTGATATTCCATGGGCCAGGCTTGCACCCTACAGTAGAATGGATTGACCGCGCATGCGAAATGAGTAGTGAGCGATGAGTAGTATATAAACAAACCCATGGGGGTGAATGAGCCATGGGGGCGAATGAACACTCGTGTAGGATAATACCCAAAGAAATTGGAAGACAGAGTTTCCCAGTACTGCAAAACCTAGAAGTTATAAATGGCCCGTTATAAACACAAAGGTCATCCAGTCCGCCATCTGCCCACATGTGTCTGACTGGAGTGGGGTACCAGTCCTACATTGTGTCTGGACATGCACCGGTTCTTTTAGAGACAGTGCGATTTGCACCGGCGGATTATGCTCTTACAATGCTGTTTCTGTATGGGGAACATCATGTACAACATTTTGTATTGTTGGCAATGAACTGGGATATCCATAAAATTCCAATTTATTTCAACCGTCTATATTGCTAATGTTATGATTGTGTGAAACTTTTGCAAAATGTGAAACGTGTTCACAAACATTTTCATCGCAAAACTGTATTGCAATGGATCCATTTCCTTGATGTGGAAAAATAACATCCACAAATTTTTTCTACTCATTTCCTGTCCAAATTGTATTTTACAGGTAAACTAGCTCTCCAGCTCCCTTCGACATTGCCTGCCATATCGGTACAGATATCTCATAGTACACAGTGAGTATGACCCTGACAACCCACCTCGACCTATATATGCCTAAGGAGATACCACTACTGTGATGCTCAAAATCAGGCAGTTTTAATTTCATATAATGAAAAGTTATCTTCCTGAGTTTAACAAGTTTGTAATATGTGCAGAAATATTTGTGATTGACAATAATTTATAGCTGGGAATCTTAGCCATTGGTTATCTGATTCTTGTACGCTTAATGTGTTGTGGAATGTCTATATATTCTCCACGTGTTTAATTTGTCATGTATCAAACGAAAAAATGTGTATCGAATTTCAACACTTTCCTATACACATTTAGACCTAAACGTGCAATGAGGGTGTTTAAATCCTATACCCCACAATTACGGTGCAGTGAAAACATATCGTAGTTTCTGTTTGTTTTTCAGTTCAGAGGCCAACATGAGCGGACAAGAAGGTCAGTCGTTCACTTGCACAGTAATTAAAGGTGAGGAGATTTTTAAGCGTGCGTTATATACCGTTATTGAGATTGCCATTTATTGAGATTATTTGAGAGTAGTCTCGTGTGGGGCTTCCGGAATTGATATGGGATGTCCTTGTGCACACGGCAGGTCATGGTAAGAATAAGCCTCAGCTCCACAGGCAGCTTGTCGTAAGGGAAACTAAGCGAGGTACCCGTGGGGTTCCCGGGTGTGAAAAGGAATAGGACCCCACCCGTGTGCTTTCCGGGTGTGAAAAGGAATAGTGCCCAACGGCGTGATATGATTGAAATATAGTTGAAAGCGGCGTTAAATTATATTCACTCACTTACTCACTCTTGTTTCACAAATCTACACTCAAATATTTAAATGTTCCACAACTTGTCCCCCATTTGACATGTTATGGATTGGAATTTCCTGTTATATATTCCAGATATTCCTGAACAGGACGACACTCTACTGGACCTCAGTGACGTGAGGTCCGAAGGAGAAGACGAAAACACCACGCGGGTTGGAGAGGCCGCGTGTTCGAATCACCAATCCGAGGACCCGTGTACAGTGCGCATACCAGGGGACAAGTGCTTTAAGCTACGAGCCATGCGTCCTTCATGGTATGGAAGGGTTATATCTCCGCCTTCGTCTCCCATTCCAACGTCCAGCGATGATTCGGACACATCGGAAGACGAAAGTACTGAAGTGGGGTAATTACTCTTGCACATGGTCGGATAATATAGCTTGAATGTTAAGCAATATTATTTCTCTTATTTCTCTTAAATAATTAGATTGAAATTAATGACCAATCTATTCCGACTGAAAATCAATCTGTTAGATTGAAAATCCCAGTTTATTATGATATATTAGATTGATTTTTCAGTCTACGTTAGATTCATTATGTTCTTTTTCAATATTAAATATTGAGAATAAGTTTAATTGAACTGAAATATTGACATTTTAATCGGTGAAGCATAGATCTTGTCCCTGATTCCGATCGTTGCAGATTAGAAATGGTAATTTTCAGGTTCGATTGAAATTATTTTCAATCTATTAGATTGAAAAAGAACAGAATGAATCTAAGGTAGACTGAAAATTTAATATAATAGATCCTAATAATTTGAAATTATTAATCTAAAAGATTGATTTTCAATCGGAATAGATTGGTCATTAATTCCAATCTAATTATTTACATGTAAGAGTGTAAGAGAGGCCAACGTGCAGAGTGTACACACTGTACCCGATATGTCTACATCCTGGTAGTTTTAGCCTGCTGCTCATTGACTAAATTGACCATTGACAGGTTAAATTGGTTCTTATTGTCCTACCTCCGACAGGGGGCGCCATCGGTCTTGTGACGTCACTTCCAGTTCCAGTCACATGACCGAAAGTGACCTTAAACCCCTGAGCATGCGACACCGGATATTAACAATGGTGCGCAGGGGTCAAAGGTCACTTCCGGTCACGTGACCGGAACCGGAAGTGATGTCACAAGATAAGTGGCACCTCCTGTCACAAGTAGGTCAATAAGAACTAAGAACTAAGAACTAAGAACTACATGAACATGTACATGGATAGGTTACCTGTACATGGACAATGTATATGTGCCTGAACATGCGCATAGTACATGTACATGGGCATGAACAGAGTACATGGATGTGAACATGCACAAGGCACACAAGTATGTGGACAGGATGCACAGTACATGTATATGGACATGGGCAGAGTACATGTACATTGACGTGTATAGACCATGCACATGGACAGGTTACATGTTGATGGACATGCGCGATGTACATGGATATGCACAGACCCAACGCAGCTACCCCAGTGTGGGTATGATGTAACATTGGGGAGAATAAACTGTATGAAAACTTGTTGTTCTCTCATCTGTTATCCTTGTTTTTGTTGTTCTCTCTCCAGTCTATACCATAGCATCAAGACATTGTGCTAGGACGTTAAGGCGTAACGACGGGCGTCACTGCATTTCCAATGAATGAATGACAATTCCATGAAAATCAGACCTTTTGGGCTAATTCACCAAGAATTTGAAGCATTGAGCTCGGCATTGGTGGGCTTTGCTACAAGATGCCACTTCACATGACGCATTCAGACCCAGGACGATATGTTAGTCCCGTGTGGGATTACTGCGGGAGAGCTGTGACCTAGGAAAACATGAAACATGTCCACCAAGTTTTATAATCATCCCACGAAAGGTTCAACAAACTTTCCATGTACAGACCTACATGTAAATTTTTGCCCAACAAAAACCTTATCAATGGAAAGTTACAAAGTCTAAACTGCAATAATTAGGATTTTTTTTTATATTTAAGGTCATATTTCTTAAATAGCACATGCACATCGTAGAATCACATTGAACTTGGGTAGCAAGTGTCAAACTCATTCAATGAAAGCTGACAGGTTCAGAAAACGTTCCATGTACAGGTGTACATGTATATACATTATTATTGGCAGATTAAGACAAAATCATCAAAATTTGAACAAAAATAATTATTTCATCAAATAGCACAGGTACATCTTCTAATCATGAGAAATATGTGTACCAAGTTTCATAATCGTTCAATGACAGCTGACAACTGCAGCAAACTGTGGTGTACAGATGTACATGTGCACTTCAGCAAAACGCAAAACTCTTATCATTTGCCATAATTTGGAGAAAAATTAATATTTCATCTCAAAAATAGCACAAGTACATCCTCCAATCATAAGAAACATGTGTACCAAATTTCGTAATCATCCAATGAGAGCTGAGAACTGCAGCAAACTTATCATGTACATGTATATGTATACATGTAGAGGCATAATGTACAATTTACCTAAACAGAAAACTCATTTATTTGCCATAATTTTGAGAAAAATTTATATTTCTTCTCAAAAATAGCACAGGTACATCCTCTAATCATAAGAAACATGTGTACCAAGTTTCATAATCATCCAATGACAGTTGACAATTGGAGCAAACTCGCCATGTACATGTATATGTAAATTTACCTAAACAGAAAACTCATTCACTTGCCATAATTTTGAGAAAAATTAATATTTCTTCTCAAAAATAGCACAGGTACATCCTCTAATCATAAGAAACATGTGTACCAAGATTCATAATCATCCAATGACAGTTGACAATTGGAGCAAACTTACCATGTACATGTATATGTATACTTGTAGAGAGGCCTACATGTACAATTTACCTAAACAGAAAACTCATTCATTTGCCATAATTTTGAGAAAAATTTATATTTCTTCTCAAAAATAGCACAGGTACATCCACTAATCATAAGAAACATGTGTATCAAGTTTCATAATCATCCAATGACAGCTGACAACTGGAGCAAACTTTACCATGCACATGTATATGTATACATGTAGAAGCCTACATGTACAATTTACCTAAACAGAAAACTCATTCATTTGTCATAATTTGGAGGAAAATTAATATTTCTTCTCAAAAATAGCACAGGTACATCCTCTAATCATAAGAAACATGTGTACCAAGTTTCATAATCATCCAATGACAACTGATAACTGCAACAAACTTTCTAAGTACAGATGTACATGTGCACTTCAGCTAAACGCAGAACTCATTCATAGGGATTTTAACATTGGAGCACCCCAGGGGTAGTACCCGCAGGTGCCATACCCACCCCCCACATTTTTTTTATTTTTTAAATATTTTTTCTAATTTTTCTAGATTTTTTTTGAACTTGCTAAACCAAAATCCTTATCATTTCCAGGCAGGGGACACCGACACCGACGACGACATCCTCTTCCCCCCTCACAATATCTCCCCTTTACTTCGTAAGACGAGATAAAAACTTGTTGTTGTTGTTCTCTCATCTGTCATCCTTGTTGTTGTTGTTGTTGTTCTCTCTCAGGTCAATATCATGGCGTCGTAATGCTAGGGTGCTAAGATGTAACGATGAGCGTTGACGGGCGTCCCTGCATTTCCAATGAATTAGTGACCATCCCATGACAATCAGAGCTGTTGGGCTAATTCACCAGGGCATTGAAGCGTTGAGCTTGGCATTGGTGGGTGTTGCTACAAGATGCCACTTCACACGATGCATTCAGACCCAGGATGGTCCATTTCTATCCAAATTACAACACATATAAGGCCTGCTTTCTATACTACGGCCAATCACCTTCCTTCACACCACCAAAATGTCCACTTTGGCTACTCCCTCCCTCCCTCACTCACCATGGTTAGTGCATCCATGTGTTGAGATGGGCGTTGGGCACGCCTCACGGGCGTTGGGCATGCCTCACTCACTCTCTCTCACACCCCCAAAATGACCACTTATTGCACCCAAGTCACTCACTCACCATCGTTTAGTGTGTCCATGCGTTAAGACGGGCATTGTGCATGTCTCACTCACTGACTCACCATCATTAGTGCGTCCATGAGTTAAGATGGGCATGCCTCACGGGCGTTAGGCATGCCTCACTCACTCATTCACTGGACTCACTCCCTCACTCTCACACCCCCACACATCCCCAAAACGAAACAGTTTACTTACTACGCCCAGCTGCGCATGCGCATATTGACGCGACTGGCAATAAAAAAACACGCAATTCTGACTCTACCCTACAAAAGCTTCACTTTGACACCCCCCCAAGACCCATTTGGACCAATAGTGTCCATCTCTACCCCCAAACACCCCCATGCACCCCCAAAATGCCTGCCTTCTATACTACGGCCTGACTGCGCATGGGGAGAATATTGAAAACGGACGATACGTTAGTCCAGTCCAGATGCTCCTCCATAAGAGCTTCAAAATAAGACCAAAACGTCCACCCAGCACTATTTACCCACTACGCATGCACAAAGTAACTTTGTCAAAGTTTCAACCAATCCCTTCGGGACCCCGCCCATCATGTTCTACAGCTCGAGACGAGAAAAACAAGACCCACAACTCCTACCGCAAATGTCCAGGAGCAAATTTCCCAGTGGGAACCATATTGTCCACTGAGCCAGTATGGGCCTATATACAGACATACCCGGTACCTACAGCTCTATCAAGAACAAGAGCCCAAGGGGCTTCAATATACGCCCGTATATCTGGAATTACATTGGTCCAAATTTCAAGGTTATTTAACAGCCTTGATTCCAATTGGTAGCACCGCACTGCGGTGGCCTAATGGTTAGAGCGTCGGCCTCGTAAGCGGTAGGTACTGGGTTCGATCCCAGGCCGGGTCATACCTAAGACTTCAAAAATGGAACTTGTTGCTCCCTCGCTTACGCTCAGCATTAAGAGGATAGAACAAGGACTGGTTCGCTCGGTGTCAGTATAATGTGACTGAGTGGGGTGTCATGTCTGCCTACGGCATGATATTTCAGTGGGACAGCACTATAAAATGGCAGCATTAGATCTGCTCTGTTACAAGTAGGTTCCCCTGCCTCTCCCCCTCCCCTCCCTTCCCTTCCCCGTCGTGATATAGCTGAAAAAATGTTGAAAGCGACGTTAAACCCTATTCACTCACTCACTCACTCCAAATGGTAGCTAGCAATCCAGAGAAAGGTCTACAATTTTGTGCTTCTGAAAATGTAACATACATCACATCTTATATTGAATCATAAGCTAAAATGGGCTTAACTCTTGGTAACTAGTTGACCTTGAAACAAGAGCCGAGAGCTCACATATTCCACACTGAAATCGACAATAGTCAAACTCAAGAAAATAGTAATTTTCCTGCAAATGGATTCCTTTCAACCGAGAGAATTTTTCATGTAGGAAGAAGAAACTGATGAAGCAAATCTTTGTTCTTGAGTTAATAAACAGGTATGAAGTTCATTAAGGACCCCTCTCCTATTTGAATTAGTAAATGTATGGTTCTTATTTCACAACAGTTCAACTAAATGTAGCTGTTTCAAACATGACAGAAAACTCCACAGGACAAATGCCATAACCATGTAGGGGAGAGAACTCCGAAAACTTGATTCAGTTTTGGGGGACTGTGACCTTGACCTTTGACAAATTGATCTCAAAATGTATGGCTCCTCTTTGCCATGCGAGTAAGGCATACTCAAAGTTTGGTACCAATCATACCTTGAAACTAGAGATATCACATGGACAATTTGTGTTAATGGATGTATGGACAGAACGCAACATCGCATTACATGACCTCATCTTCGACAGGCATATGAGAAGGTGACTTTTTATGATTTCTTGATCTTGGGGTCACAGTGACCTTGACCGTTGACCCACATTTTGGTATGTAACACATCATGTCCCTCTAATGTATCTACTGACAGAAAAGTTATTTTTAATGATTTCCTGATTTTGGGGTCACAGTAACCTTGACCTTTGACCTTGACTTAAATTTTGGTACACCACAGTCTTCCTTCAATGTATCAATGGACACAAAATATCTTGATTTTTATGAATTTCATGATTTTGGGGGTCACAGTGACCTTGATGTTCGGCCTTCACCTACATTTTGGTACGTGACACATCATGTCCCCCTAATTTATCTACGGACACAAATAAAATAATTTTCAAAGATTTCTTGATTCTGGAGTCCGTGACCTTGACCTAAATTTCGGCACATCACAAACCGTCTCCCCGTAATTTCTCTGTGGACAAAAAAATCATGATTTTTAACAATTTCACGATTTTGGTTCAGTGACCTTAACCTTTGACCTTGACCTACATTTTTGTATGTGACACATCGTGTACCCCTAATGTATCTACTGACACAAAAAATTGTTAGTTTTAATAATATCCTGATTTTGGGGTCAAAGTGATCTTTGACCTTGACCTAATTTTTGGTATGCCACACTTCATTTCCGCCTATTTTTAGGTCATACTGACCTTTGACCTTGATTCTGGGGTCAGAGTGACCTAGACCTGGATCTAAATTTTGGTACATGACAAAACGGTTCCCCTGTAATTTCCCAATGGACTCAAAAAATCATGATTTTTAACAATTTTATGATTTTGAGGTCACATTGACCTTGTACCTTTGACCTACATTTTGGTAGGTGACACAGCGTGTCCCCCTAATGTATCTACCGACACAACCAAATTATTTTTAATAATTTCCTGATTTTGGGGTCACAGTGACCTTTGACCTTCAACCTTGACCTATTTTTTGGTATGTGACACTTCATTTCCCCTATTGAATCTACTCACATTTTTTTTTAATGATTTCCTGATTTTTCGGTCTCACTGACCTTTGACCTCGACCTACATTTGGTATGCAACACATCGTTCCCCCTAGGGCAGCCACTCACCAAAAATTAGAACTAGATAAAAAAACTGTCCATGATCGACGATTTCCTGATTTTAGGCAATGGTGACCTTTGACCTCTAAACTCGACCTCAATTTTGGTATGCGACACATCGTCTCCACCTAGCGTATCCACTCACAAAAAATTTCAACTGTGGATAGAAAACGTTCAGATATAGAACGGACACGAACACTTCCGTGATTTCCTTTTTTTAGGTGACCTCTGACCTCGACCTTCATTTTGGTACGCGACGCATCGTCTCCCCGTAAGGTATCCACTCATCAAAAATTAGAACTGTAGGTAGAAACCTGTTCCAGATATAGACCGGACACGAGGGACGGACAGACGGACCGGCAGACGGAAACCGCCATCACATAGTGGCGCGCGTATAAAAATAGGTCAAGGTCATTCAACTCCTAGCACACCTCCAAATCATCGCCAGATGTATACATAGTAATTATTTGGAAAGCCTAGCTATATTTCTTCATGTTATATCATAATGAACAGTATACGACCTTGAAAGAAAGAAAATAGGTCAAGGTTAGTCAACTGAAATTAGGCTTGCATCACCAGTTGCATATGTAATTTGGAGACCTAAATAACATTAATCCTTCAAAAAATAAAGCAAATACTAGAATTTGACCTTGAAGAAAAAAGGCAAGGTCCCTCATTTTCAATAGGCTTCTGACCCTTCACCAGATGCACAAGTGATATGAATTTGAAATGCCTGGCTAAAATCCTTCTGGAGATATCGTGTCCACCGACAGACAGACGAAGCTGACGATTATAATACCCTTAATCTGATGAAACAATGTTAAATCTGTGGTTTTGGAGTTTCCCTTTGTAGCCTCCAGCTCAACGAAGCCCCATCGAAGCCAGGACTGACAGAGGCATTCCCAGTACAATTTACCAGTGTTAAAGGTGTGTTAGCTAGTGCATCGTAGTGCAGTGCATTGTATTAAAATCCTGAAGCCAGAAGAAATTTTTCAATACATGTGAGACTCAATAAACTTAATGATTTTACCATCATCAGTTCGCCAAGATAGGGGGATGGGCAGCCTGGTGAAATTTATTCTTATTAATAGTTGGACACAAGGTATTCTATATGAAATACGTGTTTGAAAAAAGACTGACGGCTGAACCATTAATTCCGTTTGTAGAATAAATAACATATCATTATTCTCTAATTTTTGAAGCATAAACAGCTTTAGCGACAAAAATTGTCTCTCTAAATCTCTGGCGGAGAATGTGAAACAAGACATTCCAAGCTTGTCAGCACCAAATTGCTAAAACAACGTCTCTTGGACACTGCAGAATGAAAATAACATTAAAAAAAAAAACAGCAGGCAGAAACAAAATTGGGGGTGGGTTGTGATGATAAAATATCTATTAATTTCAATGAGCCTAACATGAACTTATCTCACATGTCACCAAAGAGACAATGAACCCAGTTGCACAGTTGAGAGGAACCAATTAAATTTCAACAGACACAACAAGGGCGTCGGAAGCGGTACGGCAGGTACGGCCATGGCCGTACCGCTTTTGAACAAAAAAAAACGAAAGAAAAGGAAATAAAGAAAACGAAGAAAGAAAGAAGAAAACACAAAATAAAAACTAGAAATGTAATCAATTTTGATAGCTTCCAAGTTGAATAAGACTGATCGGCCCAGAGCGCCATTGAATTCGTTAGCGGCTATGAGCACCGGCTAGCCCTCTCGGGAAAATTTCGATCATGCATGGAAAGTAACATGTACGTTCATTGGCTGGTGTTCACGTTATTTTATCAACGAATTTTTTTAAATTTTCTTCATATGAATTCCGTTGTTCGCTTGTCCAATATACGGCCTAATGAGCTATGATTTAAACAGGAGTTCAATAGCGCCTTATACTCTTTTAATGTTGTATCACCTGAACACACTATTCACACTGTTCTGATGTATATCCTATCGGGAACAAACACTGCTCAGATGATCTCTGTAAGCGCCATTTGGCGACACTTTTTGGAGTGCCACCGTCTCGGACTCTCCCCCCTGCTTGGTCGCTTTGCTCCTTCGTGAATTGGTCCTTCGCTTTCTCAGAGAGAAGCGAGAAGAGAGTGTTGGAAATGGGAAGTGGGGCGAGGGGTCTAGTGGGACTTTAGCTCCTCCCTCGCGATAATTCTGCCGCAAGTACTTCGTTCTCCAAGAAATGCCCTGCAAGTAACTGTAATGACGGGCGGGGTAGAGGGGTTTTCTCATATTTTGTTTCTTTTTTGCGTCCCTTGTCCATGAGATAATTTACTGTTAGCAGTCATGGCCCGTTTACAAACTACGAGCACCAGCTTTATTATTGTAGAATTATGGCTACCTAAATTATGCGTGTAGATGGCGTTACTTCTGCAATGAATTTATCAACACCTCATTGCCTATAAGAATTATATCGGTTACGTCTACACAATGTGTCTAGGTTACGGTACTTCACTATACATATCTTTTCTGTAATTCAGCATCGCAGAAAACCACCATCGATTGCGTTTTCATGGTAAAAGGTTTAGGAAAGAACTAAAAATACACTTCAATGCCGAGTGATTTTATTCGCCAGAAATCGCTCAGAATGCGTCTCCGGCGATCTAGAACCCAGGAGCTTCCGGGGCCTAGGCGGCCCCTGGACCCTCCCCTAAAGTGCTATGATAGTGGCCGTACCACTTTGAATTTGCTTCCGACGCCCCTGCACAATTTGTGATAAATTGTTGGGGTTTTTATTACATACAAATGACCTACCTCTTTAAAGCATATCAATAACAACAATACATGGTAGAAATATAAACAAAAGAAATATTCATGGCAATACACTAGTGTCATACAACTGTATAGGAAAATACAAAACATCAAAACAATGAGTTTAAACCTATAACAAATTCTGACCGCAAATGCCAGAAAAAGTGATGGTAAGTTCATGAATAGCGTAAGATCCATGGCAAATTTGATCGAATGTTTCCACTGGTGGTATTAAATAATCTTACTAAATGCATTCATAAGGCAGCATATAAGTAAACGGAGAATTGCTGTACCACTTAAACAAGAAAGTCGGCAGGAATTTACCCACAAATTTAGCATTATACTGAAGTGTGTGTACAATTCATTTTTCACTCAATGTGCAATAACTGACTTTACACAGCTCAAGGATTTCTCTCCTTGTCAGAGAAACCTCCTGCCATCAGTTTAACACCCCTGGCTGATTTCCCCACAAGTATATTACTGACAGTTTCGAGGGCAAGTGAGTGAGTGAGTGAATAGAATTTAACATCGCTTTCAACAATATTTCAGCTATATCACGACGAACCCACTAAGCACCATCCAGCCCAGTGGTGTTCCTGCTACTTCAAAGAAGAAATCTTTGAGAGCAAATAGTCAAGCACACACAGGCTGCACTCCAGGTTTTCAGGGGTTAATTAATCAGAGAGTGAAAAGAGATAGGAGATAGAATTCCTGAACTATCCAATACTATACTGAAAGCACATCTACCACATACAATGCATCAGTGTTATGATCACTGTTACCTACGTTAATACAAAAGCATTGGTGGTACCGATATGCTTAATATTCAGTCCAAGTTCAACATATAGTGTAAATGTCTCCAAGAAACATTGTTGAAAGATTCACTTACAGAATACGTTCACTCAGGTATGTCTGTCTGGCATTGGAGAAGCTGCATATGCAACTGTACATTGCAAAGGCAACAACGGTGAATATAGTTAAAATTGTTAGAATAAAAGATGTAAACTTGCAATAACATGAACAATCAACCTAATAAATGATTACAAGTTTGAAATATGAAAATTTAATGTAAAATGCCTACCTTACTGTTTACTTTACTCGATCTCTACACTTTTCTGAAGAAAAAAAGACCAGTTATAATTGGGCAAAAAGCTTTTCAGGTAAGCCTTATGTACATCCGTACAGATACATTGAAGATTTTAATGGGTATAGTCGTAATGATCCTCGATGTAACACATATTTGTTCCGTCTATTAATTACGGTATGTCACGGTATATAACATTTTAGATGTAGATGCATAAATCTAATTGCTTGGACGCATTTTGTCAAATTTGACATCTGGAAAATCGCCACAAAATTGCACTTCATCATGTTCATGGTAGCCTACCATTATGTTAGAAAAGAATCTGAATTCTTTTATAATATGGCATGTGAAATAAAGTTGCCGAAATGTTGCACGCCAAATTGTCATGGCGAAATGTGGCATGCCAACATGTAGAGTGCTGTTGTGTCTTGACACGATGAAGAGTTAGTGTATGGGTATTTCATGTATTTCGACCTGATCTTCAGATACCTTCCCCATTCCGAAAACGAAACAAACATTGATATGATACCTTACCATTGTTGTAAAATAATTTATGGGAATGCGTACACGATCTCGCTGCAACTGGTTTAAAATAATTCATTTTTTCAAACGCATCTTGCGATTATGATTTGTTGGAATTCATTGTGGACGTCAGATATATAATGAATGTCAGATGTCAGAAATATATATGTACGTGTACTGTGCAGGCAATCTGATTAAAACTCAGACTTAATAACCGCTCCTCCATCGGACATGTCGCCCGATAGAGGAGCGGTTATTAAGTCTGCGTTTTAATCAGATTGCCTGTATACACACATGGGCGTCGCTAGGATTTTTCAAAGGGGGGTCGATTATCATAGCACTTTAGGTGAGGGTCCAGGGGCCGCCTAGGCCCCGGAAGCTCCGGGGTCCTAGATCGCCGGAGATGCGTTCTAAGCGTTTTCCCGGAATTAAATCTGAACATAATGTATGCAGATTTAGGGTTATATTATACAGCTCTGAGACCTTAAATGGCCCGAGATGCATTCCGAACGATTTCCAACAATTAAACTAACCCGTCATTTGTCAAATATCAGTATTATATTTTATTCTCTTGTCATCTTGAAAACACAATAATAAAGCTTTGGGCCTATATACCTCGTAGGCTAACTCAGTGGCGTCGGAACGTAATTGAAAGTGGGGGACCACTATCATAGCCCAACAGGCGGGAATCCAGGGGCCGCCTAGGCCCCGGAAGCTCCGGGGTCCTAGATAGCCGGAGATGCGTTCTGAACGTTTTTCCGGAAATAAAACTGATCATACTGCATGCACATTTATGATTCTACTTTCACGACCTCATGCCTTCATCCATTTGACGTTCTAGTTATATTTAAAACATACAAAATGATGACTTATAGTTCTTGGGAGGGAAACCAATATGCCTACAGATAAGATTCATTCACACCAAGATAAAACAAAGAAATCCTCACAGCCCAACAGGCGAGGGTACATGAGCCGTTTAGGCCCCGGTTCTAAGAGTTTTCCCAGAAATAAATTCGAACGTAATGTATGCAGATTTATGATTCTATTTTCACGTATTTTTCGCATTTATAAGCACTCATCGATATTGAAAAAAATCATACTTCATGCCTGAATCCATTTGACTGTTTTTTATCACATAAAAAGAACACATAAAAATCTGATGACCTTTACATCATGGAACATTAGAACCAATATGATAGCGATTCATTTACACAAAGCTAAAATGAGCGATCGTCACAGCCTGACAGGCGAGGGGGCCCCGGAAGGTCCGGGGTCTCCGGTTGCCGGAGATGCGTTTCACCCGTTTTCCCGGAAACAAATCTGAACACAATGTATATAGATTTATGGTTCTATTTTCACATTTGTTTCGCATAAACCCGCATCGATATTGAAGAATATACCGGACTCCATTTGACTTCCTTGTTTGACACAAACAAAACGGGCCTATAACACACCACTACACGTCCTGGCACTCTATCTGTAATTTTTATGTGGGGACATGGTCAGTTAGGGATGCTGAACAGTGGGTGACCAAAAGATATTCGGGCCCCCCTAAATCAAAAGTGAGGGGTGGTGGTGGGGGGGGGGGGAGGGGCCTGGCCCCTCCGCTTCCGACGCCACTGTAACCATGTTAAAATGATTAAAACTAAACATCATCAGATCACTTTCCGATCCATATGTCATTTCATGACTGTGAACATTAAACTTTTGCTGAAGATATCACAACAATATTGTGTTGAATATCAAACTGTGTATCATGGACTATATCTCGTGGCCATGGTGAAATACTGACTAGAAAAATTAAACTAATATCATTTCATGACTGTGAACATTAAACTTTTGTTGAAGATATCACAACAATATTGTGTAGAATATCAAACTGTGTATCATGGACTATATCTCGTGGCCTTGGTAAATTACTGACTAGAAAAAAAATTAAACTGATATATTTTCCGGAAATGAAGTATCTCGAATGTAGTATAGCCTTCAGCAAAGCTTATACATATACAGCTTTCAGTTTATTGCCCGTTTCACTTCGCCAACGGTAGACCGAGGCTGCCGATGCTTCATTATCAAATCCACACGCATCGAGCAGAAGGAAAAAAATACACGAGTTAGTGCTAATGATTAATTGAATAGTAAATTCGCCTGCCTTAGGCTATCCGTCGAGGGTTCCCCTGCAGTATCCGTCAAGGGTGGAGTCTCATGAACAGAGCTACAGCTCTTGCATAATCCACTTTATTATCATAAAACGGAAAGTCGTGGTAAACCCATTATTGAGCGAACTGACGCGTCACTACTGGAACGGAACATGCTTTCGTGCCTGGAGACGGACATTTTTTATTTCTTTCTTTTCCCTTTTTCTTTTTTTGTTTTGTTTTTGTTTTTTGGGGTTTTTTTTTGTTTTTTTTTCTCTTTTTTTTTGGCGCGTCCAAAGGGGGGTCGTTCGCACCGGACGACCCCCCCCCCCCCTAACGACGCCCCTGCACACATACATACGCTGTCTGTTGATGGAGAATACAAGTGAGTGAGTGAGCAGGATTTAAACGTTGTTTTCAACATTTTTTCATCATACCACGATGGTGCCTACATGTGCCAGAACACGAGAGTCTCCACAGTTCCTATTATCTTGGACACTGATCAGCCCAGCCGGTACAGCACCCGCTCACCCATTCAAGTATTGACCGAGGTCAACGTTGCTAACTTCGGTGATCTAATGAGAATCGGTGTGCCCAACGTGATACGCCGTACCCAGAGAAATACAAGGCAGAATACAGACCAACACATCTGTGGTATCTTACTCTAGAATACACCATTGATGATGCCAACGCACAATGACAATGATGATGAGGAGGAAAACAAGAAGACAGATCAGCAAAAATAGCATGACTAATGGAGTACCGTATACCGGTATATGTAGACACGATTAAAGAAATATGATAAAAACTGGTCATTGATTATCATTGCCTTCTGTTAACTTTTTTCAATGTGAACATCAGGTTAGATTATAGTCTGTGGAACAGTTCCATCTCGTATATTTCCATGCCTTCCTATATGTATCTTCGGAAGGAAAAGTTGCTGCACAAGACAAAGTTATCCAGGAGAATGCAACCAAAAAAAGCAAAATATAGGCTTATAAAAAAAGAAAAAAGGCAACATTTTCTGTCGATAAAACATACATACATCGGTCAAGCAATGACGCTATGTCAAGACGAAGTGACAGACAACATGACTGGACTGGAAGGTAACAGGGAAGATTGGTGTATCCGTAATATCCCTGTCTTGACAATTTATTGAAAGAAATTATATATTTCCATCTGTATGCATTCATGGGGCAAAAACCACGCACTCAAACGTGACCTTTGATTTGATGCTCCAGGGATCCAACAGCTGACTGGGTGGCCATGGTTACTATTAATGCTGCTTAGTTCATATTTGTGAATTTCCAACTGTACCGGTATCAATCTCTTCCTATTGAAATATAATCAACATGACGTTCGGAAATTGCCACCATCCATACCAGTTACATCAGTATTGTTTTCCCACCACCTTTGCGTTTTAACTGGGAACTAGCCAAACAGCTGTTTATTTTGTTAGTGTTGATAAGCTTTGACAACTTTATAAGAATGATCTCGCTGAATATGAGAACAAATTATAACATTATACAGGGATTCACTCAAACAGAACCGGTATACAAAAATGTCACCATTTGCTATTACTCATATTTGTAATAGAAACAGAATTCATAGGTACATGTGTGCATGATGTTATTAATTTTAAATTAATTTAAGGAATTGAGCAGATACAATTATTTTATTTTTAAAATTCGCTGAAGAAGGTTTAGAATTAAAAAAAAAATTGATTCGAGCTATTACAATGATGGACAAACGTAACACAATGACCCATGAAATATTTTCACGTATTTTTCGCATTTATAAGCACTCATCGATATTGAAAAAAATCATACTTCATGCCTGAATCCATTTGACTGTTTTTTATCACATAAAAAGAACACATACAAATCTGATGACCTTTACATCATGGAACATTAGAACCAATATGATAGCGATTCATTTACACAAAGCTAAAATGAGCGATCGTCACAGCCTGACAGGCGAGGGTCCAGGGGCCGCCTAGGCCCCGGAAGGTCTGGGGTCTCCGGTTGCCGGAGATGCGTTTCACCCGTTTTCCCGGAAACAAATCTGAACACAATGTATATAGATTTATGGTTCTATTTTCACATTTGTTTCGCATAAACCCGCATCGATATTGAAGAATATACCGGACTCCATTTGACTTCCTTGTTTGACACAAACAAAACGGGCCTATAACACACCACTACACGTCCTGGCACTCTTATCTGTAATTTTTATGTGGGGACATGGTCAGTTAGGGATGCTGAACAGTGGGTGACCAAAAGATATTCGGGCCCCCCTAAATCAAAAGTGAGGGGTGGTGGTGGGGGGGGGGGGAGGGGCCTGGCCCCTCCGCTTCCGACGCCACTGTAACCATGTTAAAATGATTAAAACTAAACATCATCAGATCACTTTCCGATCCATATGTCATTTCATGACTGTGAACATTAAACTTTTGCTGAAGATATCACAACAATATTGTGTTGAATATCAAACTGTGTATCATGGACTATATCTCGTGGCCATGGTGAAATACTGACTAGAAAAATGAAACTAATATCATTTCATGACTGTGAACATTAAACTTTTGTTGAAGATATCACAACAATATTGTGTAGAATATCAAACTGTGTATCATGGACTATATCTCGTGGCCTTGGTAAATTACTGACTAGAAAAAAAATTAAACTGATATATTTTCCGGAAATGAAGTATCTCGAATGTAGTATAGCCTTCAGCAAAGCTTATACATATACAGCTTTCAGTTTATTGCCCGTTTCACTTCGCCAACGGTAGACCGAGGCTGCCGATGCTTCATTATCAAATCCACACGCATCGAGCAGAAGGAAAAAAATACACGAGTTAGTGCTAATGATTAATCGAATAGTAAATTCGCCTGCCTTAGGCTATCCGTCGAGGGTTCCCCTGCAGTATCCGTCAAGGGTGGAGTCTCATGAACAGAGCTACAGCTCTTGCATAATCCACTTTATTATCATAAAACGGAAAGTCGTGGTAAACCCATTATTGAGCGAACTGACGCGTCACTACTGGAACGGAACATGCTTTCGTGCCTGGAGACGGACATTTTTTATTTCTTTCTTTTCCCTTTTTCTTTTTTTGTTTTGTTTTTGTTTTTTGGGGTTTTTTTGTTGTTTTTTTTTCTCTTTTTTTTTGGCGCGTCCAAAGGGGGGTCGTTCGCACCGGACGACCCCCCCCCCCCCTAACGACGCCCCTGCACACATACATACGCTGTCTGTTGACGGAGAATACAAGTGAGTGAGTGAGCAGGATTTAAACGTTGTTTTCAACATTTTTTCATCATACCACGATGGTGCCTACATGTGCCAGAACACGAGAGTCTCCACAGTTCCTATTATTTTGGACACTGATCAGCCCAGCCGGTACAGCACCCGCTCACCCATTCAAGTATTGACCGAGGTCAACGTTGCTAACTTCGGTGATCTAATGAGAATCGGTGTGCCCAACGTGATACGCCGTACCCAGAGAAATACAAGGCAGAATACAGACCAACACATCTGTGGTATCTTACTCTAGAATACACCATTGATGATGCCAACGCACAATGACAATGATGATGAGGAGGAAAACAAGAAGACAGATCAGCAAAAATAGCATGACTAATGGAGTACCGTATACCGGTATATGTAGACACGATTAAAGAAATATGATAAAAACTGGTCATTGATTATCATTGCCTTCTGTTAACTTTTTTCAATGTGAACATCAGGTTAGATTATAGTCTGTGGAACAGTTCCATCTCGTATATTTCCATGCCTTCCTATATGTATCTTCGGAAGGAAAAGTTGCTGCACAAGACAAAGTTATCCAGGAGAATGCAACCAAAAAAAGCAAAATATAGGCTTATAAAAAAAGAAAAAAGGCAACATTTTCTGTCGATAAAACATACATACATCGGTCAAGCAATGACGCTATGTCAAGACGAAGTGACAGACAACATGACTGGACTGGAAGGTAACAGGGAAGATTGGTGTATCCGTAATATCCCTGTCTTGACAATTTATTGAAAGAAATTATATATTTCCATCTGTATGCATTCATGGGGCAAAAACCACGCACTCAAACGTGACCTTTGATTTGATGCTCCAGGGATCCAACAGCTGACTGGGTGGCCATGGTTACTATTAATGCTGCTTAGTTCATATTTGTGAATTTCCAACTGTACCGGTATCAATCTCTTCCTATTGAAATATAATCAACATGACGTTCGGAAATTGCCACCATCCATACCAGTTACATCAGTATTGTTTTCCCACCACCTTTGCGTTTTAACTGGGAACTAGCCAAACAGCTGTTTATTTTGTTAGTGTCGATAAGCTTTCACAAATTTATAAGAATGATCTTGCTGAATATGATAACAAATTATCAGACATAACATCGTATAGAGATTCACTGGTATACAAAAATGTCACCATTTGCTATTACTCATATTTGTAATAGAAACAGAATTCATAGGTACATGTGTGCATGATGTTATTAATTTTAAATTAATTTAAGGAATTGAGCAGATACAATTATTTTATTTTTAAAATTCGCTGAAGAAGGTTTAGAATTAAAAAAAAAATTGATTCGAGCTATTACAATGATGGACAAACGTAACACAATGACCCAAGAGGGCCTATCTATATCAGAAGTTCATGTCCATTATGGACTTCTGATTATATATTTGAAGAACATAACCATGAAAGAACCCTAATTGGGGTGAATTATAGTGAATACTGATATTTACAAACTAGATTTGATTCAATTTGTTTCTAAAATAAGGAATGTTACTTTCTATAAACTTCCGTGTTATTGTTGTATTTGGCACTCTGTCTAAACAATCATACGATGCATACCGGTTTAGGCCTACTAGAACTGAAGAATAATCTATTTGACGCTTTGCAAACATATCTAATTTATTACCTGATTGATATAGAAAATATGAAACTGCAGAAAATACATATATCTCCCGCATGAATGTGTGAAATTCCTACCGGGTAGTTTGATTTCGCCCCTTTGGTTTGACGTGAATTGACCACGTGGTCGTATGCGCGCTCCAACAACAACAACAACACGGTTTTCGTCGATGTTTGCGCGGGGTACGCTTTTCGAAAATTAAACACACCGTCGCTCGTGGGCATTATCAGGTAAACTCAAATAGTCATTTCCACTCAAAAATGACTGATCTTTTCAACTCCGAGTGACGGAAATTTCCAGAAGGAGGTTTTATGGGCCAAAATCGTGCAAAGTTGTCTGGCAAATGAGTTTTGACTTCAAAATCCGTTTATTTCGTTAATACTCTACCCACAAATTTCCGTCACACGACTTTCATAAATTTGGGATATGTTGATTACAAGTTCATTCAATATACATGTCTTTCATACGTAACAGCGCCGGTGCCTAGCGATATTTTCACCCTAAAAATCACCCAAAAACTTGAAAAAGCGTGTGCCATCGCGAGAGGCTATGATTTTGACACCACCGCTCGGTGTTCAATCTTTCATTTCTAGTCAACGACGGGTCATTTTTCTACCAAATTTCAGATCTGAAAAGCCTGATAAATAAACTTTTTAATGATATGAGCTGTCTATAGCTTTTTTGTATTATGGAGCTAAATTTTATAAAAGTTCTGGACTGTTGTGCCGTTTTTGCTTCAAAATATTGTTGTCCCCGCTATAGGTCACGTGGGGTAAACAGTCTACCTGTAGGATATTGGATGGTCGATGCCTACGTATAATTATTTCAAATAAATTATGAAAATTAATGAATATAAAAAAAAAATTTAAGTCGATTTTTTTAAAAATATTTTTTCTAAGTGTATTTTTCTTTCATCTTTGGCTCAATTAAAGTCATTCTCTATAATGTCAAGCCGAGTTACTACAGTTTTTAATTATCTACCATACCCTGCCCTCTATGAGATTTTATTCTATGTCATTGTAATGTATTAGGGACAGATGATGGTGGATGATGATAGATTACCATCTATCAAATTACAACGTGACAACCATCTTTTGGTAGGAAACCGGAAGTGCTTTATTCAGCGGGAATGTCCCTTACGTATCACCAACGAAGTCGCTTACGACAATAACAAATACATCACATTTCCTCCCACCTTATCTGAAAGTTATTTTTCTTTACACATTATGTGTTGAACAGAAACTCTGGCAATTAACTCGAAACAACAATACTTCAATAACCAAATATCTAAATCTCAGAGATGTACATAACACTGTAGGCCATCATACTGACCATGGTACAAAAGACAACTGTAACTTATATTTAATAAATGCCTTAAAGATCCATTCTTACTATTTGTTTGCGTTCTCTTATTGGGTATCGCCTGCTATCTGACAGTGATCTTATATCAGTATCATCGCCAGCAGAGAATGGCACTGGATGACAAATTTGAACGCTTGTGTTACCCTGTTCAGACTGGGTATTGGACATATTTGGGGTGTTTACATGGTTGTTTGTGTCATCGTGTGTTGGCGAGTTTCTACCACGGATTTGTTCAATGCGGCGTCTGTGTGTTTGTTTGGATGTTTGTACTGTATATGAGAGTGGTCCTTGTCTGTCAACAACCTTTCCAGGCACCCATTTATCCACTCCGGCATAATTTCGGATCATAACTGGGTCATCACTTCGAAATTCACGAGGTTTGGCTTTGTTTTGACGCTGCAATACGGTGTTTGTTTGACTGTCATAAACCTTCCTCTTCAAATCTGGCCGGAGAAGATCTAATCTGGTGCGGAGGTTAGCACCCAGAAACAGCTTCGCAGGAGTTTCTCCAGTCGTGGTGTGAGGGATGTTCCTATAGGAGAGTAGAAAGTTGGCAATATTCTTTTTCAGAGAGAGGTTTTTTCGGTTAGGCTTCAAACCTGCCTTCAGAGTTTCTACGAACCGTTCTGCCTGACCATTCGTGGCAGGATGGTAGGGTGCAGACCGAATATGGCGGATTCCATTTGACTGCATGAACACCTCAAACTCCCTAGACGTGAACTGGGTACCGTTGTCGCTAACAACTTGCTCTGGGAGTCCATATCTGGAGAACGTTTCTCGAAGACACTCAATGGTTTTCTCAGAGGTTGAGGAATCTGTGACAAAAACTTCCGGCTACTTGGAATATGCATCCACGATCACCAGAAACATTTTGTTCAGATATGGACCAGCATAGTCAATGTGAATACGTTGCCATTTCCTATCGGGGAAGGACCATGGGTGCAACGGAGCAAGTGCAGGTGCATTCTGGATAGCTAGACATTCAGTGCAACTTTTGGCCACTTGTTCGATGTCCTCGTTGATTTTGGGCCAGAAGACATAACTGCGGGCTAGGTTTTTCATTCGAACGATTCCAGAATGCCCACTGTGGAGTTCGTCGAGTACAGTGGCTCGGTATTTTGAAGGAATCACTACTCTGATGCCCCACAACAAACAACCGTGGTTGATGGACAATTCCTCACGACGTGTATGGTATGGTGTTAACTCTGGGTCTGTATTGTATTCACTCCAGCCATTTTGAGTGTTCAGTAGAACTTTAGACAAAATCCTGTCATTTCTGGTCTCTGCGGCAATCTGTTCAGATGTAACTGGCAAAGTCTCCATCTCAGTTATGGAGAAAATGTCCGCTTCCATTTTAGGTTCAGGCACCGGGACACTAAGAGGAAGACGGGACAAACCGTCTGCGTTGCTATGATTCTTTGTGTTCTTATACTCAATCGTGTACTTGTGGGCTGCAAGTATCAATGCCCATCTTTGCAGTCTTTGCGCCGCTAGAGTGGGTATGTTTGTCTTTGGACCAAATATTGTAACTAGTGGCTTGTGATCTGTAATGAGTGTAAAGTCTCGTCCGAATAAGTAATTGTGAAATTTCTTCACGCCGTAAACTATGCTCAAGGCCTCACGTTCGATCTGTGCGTAATTCTTTTCAGCCTTGGAAAGTGACCTGGAGGCAAATGCTATCGGTCGTTCCTCTCCATCTTGCGACACGTGTGAAATAACAGCTCCGATCCCATATGCTGACGCATCACATGCTAGGCGGACAGGCAAGTTTGGATCGTAATGCACCATAACATCTGCTGAAGACACCATTGTTTTGGCTAGCTGAAATGCTTCTTGGCATTCAATCGTCCAGTGCCATTTTTTGTTCTTCTGTTGAAGCTCGTACAGTGGATGAAGAGCTGTAGCAAGGTTTGGGAGGAACCTAGAATAATAGTTTACCAGACCGATGAATGATCTCAGCTGACTCAAATCGGCAGGTACTGGGGCGTTCACAATAGCGGTAATCTTGTCTTCCGAGGTGTGGAGACCGTCTTTATCAATGACATGACCCAGGTACTGCACGCTGGCTTGAAAGAAGGAACATTTATTCCTCTTTAAACGGATCCCGTTGTCCTCAAGTCTTTCCAGGACCCTCTCTAGGTTTTGCAAATGTTCGTGGTCATCTCGGCCGGTCACCAAAATGTCGTCTTGATAGACCTGGACTCCTGGGAGGCCTTGAAGAATCTGTTCAATCGTGCGTTGAAAAATAGCTCCAGATGACGTCAAACCAAAGGAAGACGATTGTAATGGTACAGGCCTTTCTGAGTGTTGATCGTAAGGAATGGACGCGAAGACTCGTCTACAGGAAGTTGCTGATAAGCATGGGCTAAGTCCAGTTTTGTAAACTTCTCTCCCCCAGACATGTTGGCATACATGTCTTCTATCTTGGGCAGGGGATACTTGTCAACTACTAATGCCGGGTTTACTGTTGATTTGAAGTCTGCACATATACGGACGGATCCATCGTGTTTCATCACAGGTACAATTGGACTAGCCCACTCTGCATGATCGACCTTGCTGATGACCCCTTGTCTCTCCAACCGGTCGATGTCTTCGTTCACTTTACTCTGTATGGCATATGGTACTGATCTAGCCTTCATGAATTTCGGCTCAGTTTCATCGACATTGATCTTCACCTTGATGCCCTTAACTTCTCCCGTGTCATCATCAAATAAGATCTTATGTTTCTCAAGTAAGTTGTTGAGTTTTGCTGAGGTTTCAGTTTGTGATGTTCTGATGTGTTTGATTTCAGGCCAGTTGAGTGTGATGTGTTGCAGCCATGAACGACCAAAGAGTGCATGCGTGTGTATATTTGTGTCAATAACATACAGTGGTAACTTTTGTGACTGACCATTATACACTACATTTACATCTGCAATGCCCTGTGGCTTAATCTTTTCACCTGTGTATGTGCGTAATGTGAGGTCACACTCTAACAAAGCTACATTTGGGAACAGGTTATTATATACATTCAGTGGAACAATGCTCACAGCGGAGCCGGTGTCTAATTACATTTTCAGTTCCTTCCCTTCAATAGTAGGATTTACCCATATCACATCATCAAGTTTGTTCACCTATTATCTAATGCATTCATCACAAACACATCTTTATCCAGCTTACTGCCTGGAGTTTCATTTGGCACAATGCCTTGACTTTCACTTGGCACAATGCCTTGACCTTCACTTGGCACAATGCCTTGACCTTCACTTGGTCTAATGCCTCGACTTTCACTTGGCCTAATGCCTCGACTTTCACTTAGCATAATGCCTTGACTTTCACTTGGCATAATGCCTTGACTTTTACTTGGCATAATGCCTTGAGTTTCACTTGGCACAATGCCTTGAGTTTCACTTGGCACAATGCCTTGACTTTCACTTGGCATAATGCCTTGACTTTCACTTGGCATAATGACTTGACTTTCACTTGGCATAATGCCTTGACTTTTACCTGGCATAATGCCTTGACTTTCACTTGGCATAATGCCTTGACTTTCACTTGGCACAATGCCTTGACTTTCACTTGGCACAATGCCTTGACTTTCACTTGGCACAATGCCTTGACTTTCACTTGGCATAATGCCTTGACTTTCACTTGGCATAATGCCTTGACTTTCACTTGGCATAATGCCTTGAGTTTCACTTGGCACAATGCCTCGACTTTCACATGGCATAATGCCTTGACTTTCACTTGGCATAATGCCTTGAGTTTCACTTGGCACAATGCCTTGAGTTTCACTTGGCATAAGGCCTTGATTAGTATTTTGGTTTTCACCAAAAACCATAGAAAGTTGATTCACAAAAATGTCATTGTTTGACTCCTCACTATCACAGTCATCTTCAACATAGTGAAATTTCTGCTGTTGTGGGGATTTTCCAGTTTTTGTCCATTTCTTGTAACCCTGGGTTCTTGGTTGTGTTTGTCCATTCGAATAACATGTGCGTTTGATGTGTCCCTTTTTACCACACCGTCTGCAGGTTTCATCTTTGTACCAGCATTGATCCTTGTAGTGCGTAGTTCCACCACAACATGTACAAAGTTTGTCTCTGTATTTTCCTTGCCGCGGAGCATTAGCTGATATTTTATTCAGCTCCTTCGAAGAAGTTGGGTTCAGGTCTTTCGTATCCTGTGCAGCGGCCTCCATGGATAATGAGATTTGAACGGCTTTATCATAGGAAAGGTCTTTTTCCGTGAGAAGTGCTTTCTGTATGACATCACTACTAAGTCCACACACTAGTCTGTCACGAATAGCGTCGTGTAAAAATGCATCAAAGTTGCAATGTTCAGTGAGTCCCTTCAGTTCTGCTATGTATGTAGCTACAGATTCCCCCTCTTTTTGATCTCGTTTGTAACAACGAAAGCGTTCAGAAATGACAGATGGTCTGGGGGACAAATGTTCTGTTAAAACTCTCACTATGGCGTCAAAACTCATCTCAGATGGCTTGGTAGGAGATGCCAGTTGGTTCAATATTTTGTAGATTTTGGATTGAACCCATTAGACTAATCACAGCGGCTGCCTGCTTTTCAGGTTTCACGCCAGTTGCCAAGAAGTATTGACTGAGTCGCTCAATATATGATGGCCAGTCCTCTTCAGTCTCGCTAAATACTTCTATGCGTCCAATAGTCGGCATTTTCTTCAATTATTTGTCAAATTTACAATAAAACTGAGGAAACCGTACCGTACTGCAAATTTGTCCACCACGTGGATCCCTTCGGCTCCAAAACAACAACAACACAGGTTGATGACAACACAGACTTCCTGGCTTGCTGTTTTTCTCAGTTTGTGTTGTTGCGATCGGAAAAGTAGTTAGACTCGATCGAAAATTCCCCTCGTCGCCAATTTGTAATGTATCAAGGATAGATGCTAGTGGATGATGATAGATTACCATCTATCATATTACAACGTGACAACCATCTTTTGGTAGGAAACCGGAAGTGCTTTATTCAGCAGGAATCCCCGTACGTATCACACCAACGAAGTCGCTTATGACAATAACAAATACATCACAGAAATCACACAATTTACTCAGAATTTTTTCATTTAGATAGATAGAATTTATTTGCATATTTATGCGCGAGAGCTAAAAGCAATACAATACAAACTAAGATTCAGCATCTTATGATAATTGGTTTTCTACAAGTTATTGATGGAATATATTAAATATTGCATGATAGTCTTGATGTCATATATGATGCCTGCCTGTATGGTTTTATAGCGTCGTAATACCCCGGTAAATGTTGTCATTTGTTTGACGTTTCAGTGTCCTGTTTGGAATGTTAAAAGTATGGAGGAATGTTTTTAACCACATTTATTTGTGAGAATCAATTGTGAACATATAAACCGTTTATGTAAGTTTGAAGAATGGTTTATTCAAGGTGACAGTTCTGTGATATGTCTGTCCAAATAGTACTTAAGCTAAGTACATCCTTGTCGGGTTAAACTGACATTGTAAATGTATAAAACGGAATGAACGGCATATTACAGGCAGATTGTAACACCACATCTCCCTGATGGTAGTCCCATCTTGTATCATAGAAGCTCATGCTTCCAATAATAGTGTGCTAACTCCAGTTTCGGAAAAATGACTGACTACAGAATAGTCTGGATGTTGATGTGGTTACCCTAGTCTGCCTACCAAATAGTGCCGGTCGTTCCTAATTTAGGTGGACTGAATCTACAATAAATCGGCTTAATATTCAGCAGACGTTTTCGTTGTATCCTCTCTCATTTAAAGACGTTGTCAAGACTTCGGTATCTTTAGAAGCCGGACCTTTCGGAATCTATTATTGTTAGGTTTTGTGAAGACGATCCCTGTGTCTTGAGGCGACTAATGCGTTACAACATCTTAAAGATCACGCGCACAAGCCCCGTCATCTCCTCACCGCAAATTTCACAATGGCGAGCCTTGCAAGGATAAAGACAATTGTCTTTTGGATACAACTACAAGACCGTGAGACGACAGCCAGAAGACGAGCTGCTGACGTCCCTTGGCGACCGGTCTTGATGCTGGATCATGTTGCCCTCCGTTCCTGGACCCACCGTCTTCCCTCTTCCTTCTTTCTTCTGCGGTCGGTGCGGGGAGCCCATGGTCCTTAATTATCTTCCAAACTGATGTCAACAACTGCCATGAGTGATGTCCATCTCAGTGATAAAATTTCGACCCAAACACCGTTCATCCTATAACAGCGACATGTTTTCCTCTTCCTTGGTGACGTGACAGCGTGTGCCAGAAACCTCTGGAACGATTCCATTCCATGGAACAATATCTATACAGGTACAGTTTGTTTCATCTATCTATTCGTTTCATTTAATAGGGCCTTGTAAATGGCCGTAGTGATTAAAAAAATAACTGTGTTGTGGTATATTCTCTGCCTGGACTTCCTTGAACTTTCTGTCTGACGTTCTGAAGTTCCCGCTGGTTGACAATAGCGCGTGTGGACAGTGTGTAATTTAGAGAAACGGGTCATGCCCTGAGAACTCAAAGACATTGTGCTCTTATAATTTTCTTGGAACATTTTGGACTGAATCCTCAAACAGGTTGGTGAAATGTATTGAACAATCATGTTATATGTGCCATAATAATGCCTTATATGAACTTTTGACATTTCTCATACATTGTGCATGTTTGATGTATTGTTGATAATACTGCAATTCAATTCAATTCAATTCAATGTTTATTGTACTGAACACCCTAGATAGGGCAGAGTACATAAAGAACCAGTGAGGTTGATGAATCAATGATAAAACCGATAGATTGAATGAACCTTTGTGACTGATAAATTTAGTGATTTGCAGATTGATAAATCTAGCCTTTGAAGTTCGTATTAGAAACTTGTAATGTGGATTCACAATGATTTTATTTTATTTTTTTTTTGTTAGGATATTTGTCGCGATCAGTTTCCATAATAGCTAGTGTTTGAGCTAAATGAAACTAGGATAATCGCGGATACACTGAGTACTTGACGTACTAGTGTTTGTAGCATATGAATGCTTGGAATAGGCTGTGAAAGCCTGGTGGATGTGAGCTGATGAGCCCCCACAATTCCTGATTAGGCCATAGAAGTCTGGATATTTGATTATTTGTTTTTTTTTTGTATTGTTGTTTGGATCCTCAGATATATAATGATTTCTCTTGCACTGAATTGGTTTGATTTTCATGAACATGTAATGTGTTGATAACCTATTTTGGATTTGAAGCGGATGTATGAATTTTGCAGCAGTTGTTTTGATATTGTGTTTTGAGCATGCACATTGTTTTGACATGCCCACACTTGTCAGTGACTGGCATGTGTCCCACATACCTAGAGTACATTCATTGAGCAATGATAGTAAATATGGCCTTGTGGCCTTGCGCAATGAATATGGACTACGGTAATTGAATAAATTGTTTCCGGTATTTGTCCGATATTTCTGATAACGACCTTGGCTATTCATAATGGACTATTCTTCGACATTTCCTTATTGTTCTTGCTGCCTTATTGTAGTTGTATGGCACTTTACAAGGTGCCATTCAACTTAGAATAGTGGAGATATGTAAGATTCAGCATCTTATGATAATTGGTTTTCTACAAGTTATTGATGGAATATATTAAATATTGCATGATAGTCTTGATGTCATATATGATGCCTGCCTGTATGGTTTTATAGCGTCGTAATACCCCGGTAAATGTTGTCATTTGTTTGACGTTTCAGTGTCCTGTTTGGAATGTTAAAAGTATGGAGGAATGTTTTTAACCACATTTATTTGTGAGAATCAATTGTGAACATATAAACCGTTTATGTAAGTTTGACGAATATGTCTGTCCAAATAGTACTTAAGCTAAGTACATCCTTGTCGGGTTAAACTGACATTGTAAATGTATAAAACGGAATGAACGGCATATTACAGGCAGATTGTAACACCACGTCTCCCTGATGGTAGTCCCATCTTGTATCATAGAAGCTCATGCTTCCAATAATAGTGTGCTAACTCCAGTTTCAGAAAAATGACTGACTACAGAATAGTCTGGATGTTGATGTGGTTACCCTAGTCTGCCTACCAAATAGTGCCGGTCGTTCCTAATTTAGGCGGACTGAATCTACAATAAATCGGCTTAATATTCAGCAGACGTTTTCGTTGTATCCTCTCTCATTTAAAGACATTGTCAAGACTTCGGTATCTTTAGAAGCCGGACCTTTCGGAATCTATTATTGTTAGGTTTTGTGAAGACGATCCCTGTGTCTTGAGACGACTAATGCGTTACAACATCTTAAAGATCACGCGCACAAGCCCTGTCGTCTTATAAGACCGCAAATTTCACAAAACGTATAAGATATTATGAGACCATTTAGTTTATTGAAGTTGGTTATTTTTTTCCGTGTTGTCGGGCAAATGCCGTAAATTGTTCGTTGAACCATAGATCAGTCATTCCGTTGTCAAATATCATGTAACGGTACGCATTATTCTTTCGTGGAAGATCAGAAAAGTGTGGATAGTAATCATTTAATGTCGACAAAATTGAACTTCCACTGTAGACTTAACTCTCTTTGTCCTTTCTACTTGACTTACTGTTGTAACTTACATACGTAAAAATGATTTCATTTGCTGATCATTTCCTATAAATATAAAAGATAAACTGTCAGCGATAACATGTGGTTTAAATTATCGTATTACCGTAAATACTGCTATGGGTCGTACGGACAAGTCGGATGTTCAATTTCAAGCTAATCCGAACTGATCTGCTTACGTTGAATAATTTTGCAAACTAACACTAATTAATACTAACTATATTCATCTCCTACTTAGTTCTTAAAAATAACAATGGACAAAATACATTATTTTTCATCCTAAAGCGCCGGCAATAGTTCAATTTTATTCTGACCTATACTTTACAGCGCAATCACGCACAGCGGCGTAAACAGACGTTAGCCTGATAATGACGTCATTGTATTCATTCATCTCTCGATGGTTTCGCGATATTCTCTCGACGCTTTCTCGATCAATATTTCTCAACATTCTCTCGATCGAAAAAAAACCGATTGATTCTCGATGAGTCGAAAAGAAAGAATAAAAACTGATATCGAGAAAATCAATCGAGAATTTTGAAAACGATTTGGGTTTTTCCATTTTATTTTCTCGACATTCTCTCGATGAATCCCGATAGGATCGGGATTTTTTTGAGAAAACCAAAGAAAATTCGCGATTGAAGGAAAAAAGATAAATGGAGACCGTTCCTAAGATCTTGGCATCCATGGCAGCCATATTGGATAACACTGGTTGCCGGAAAACAATCCCAGCCATCGATCCTCCCACTCATACCCACTGTCCAAGTTTGATGTCAATTAGAGTTATTGCAGTCACAAGCTTAGACAGCATAGATGAATACATGTATGCCGGCCATATTGGATTACGCAGGTTGCTGAGAATCAATCCCAGCCATTCTCCCATTCATACCAACTCACTGTCCAAGTTTGATGTCAATCAGGCAAATTGTTTTTGAGTTATCAGCGAGACGGCGGTTGGTATTGATTTTCACTGAGCTGCATAATCCAAGATGGCTGCCATTGGCCAATCTGGATTTTTCATACCCATATAGTAGCCGTTTGTATTGTGAATGCGATATCTTGAGAACAACTAAACCAATCAACTTCAAACTTGACAAGTTGATTCACATCAGTGAGATGGTGGTTGGCATTGATTTCCACCGAGCTGTGTAATTCAAGATGGATGCCTCCCACTTCCAACTTATCTATATCACCAAATTTACATCCCCGACACTTGTATCATGACTTCTTCACAATCAAACAAGTCCCATCAACATTTGCCACACAAAATTTCTTTGATGGTGAGACAACTGCAAATACTTGGGGGCGGGGGGGAATCTGCTAGCTACTCAGCTTGTTTTATGAAAAAAAAATGAACAAATACAGTACCAGAACGACTTTATATCCCAGGATTTCCAAGTGCCGTTTCCTCATCTGTTCATAGCCGAGGGGTTGTTTATTGTTAACGAAGAACCTGTGCTCTCTGAGGATCAGAATAGCCACTCTGAAAAACATAAACATGCTTGATATGAACCACTAGCATTTATGAAGATAATTGGGTGCGAACGACTCCCTCTCAGGGCTCGACCATATGTTAATTGGGTGCGAACGACTCCCTCTCACTGCTCGACCATATGTTATTTTTCTATGTCGGACATCACAGTACTCAGTTTTCTATGAGCAAGCATAGATAATTATAGCGACCCCCTCTCAAGAAATCCTGGTACTGCCCATGATGTTATCAGGGTGCTTCGATCACCTCCCTATTCGTTTGCCCAAATTAGAGAAAATATTTCCCTGAATTACAGCAATTTAGGTAGGCTTTGACTCAATTAGGATGCTTAATTGATGAAGAATCTCCCTGAACATATCTCAACATGGGTTTTAACATGCTAGAATAATATCCAAACACAATTTATTTTTGAAGATAATAATTCCTATTGGTGTATTCGTTCTTTGGCCAGACTGTTTGTACTGTATTATGTCGACAGACTACTGCATGCCTATATAGTCATTTATATATTACTATTTTGTTGCTTTTCCCCGCTAAAGTATGGACAATCGTAATGCTCACTCTCCAACAGACTGGCTTCAGGAGGTTACATGTACTCTATCATACACAAGGACGTCGCTACCCATGGTGCGTGTGGTGCGAACGCACCCCCTTTTTTGCCCGTAGATTGAAAATACAAAATTAAGTAAGATATCAAAACCCCCAGTTTAGCATTAAACTATGCCAAAATGCAGGAAATCAAGCGTAAAAATTCAAAATTTCCGACGGGGGCACGCATGTAAAATAAACGAATATGGATCATGTAATTAGAGTATAAGTGTTAAACAGACCATCATCTATTCATATGGTTTGTGAGCGTACTATTTAAGTTGGGGTTTCAATATGTATATGTACTGACACAAAAGTAGTTTGTTGAATACGGAAGCGTCTAGGGGCCATGGTGAAAAATTTTCTAAACCTGTATCTCGTAATTACGCGTTAAAAAGGCCTGTTTTGTATGTTAATTCAGAAAGTCAAATGGAGTACGGCATAAGGTGTGATATATTTTTTAATATCGAGGCGTGCTTATGAGAAGCAAAAGTGAAAACAAAACCTTAAATCTACATACATTATTTTCAAAAAATTTCCGGGAAATGCGTAGAAGGCATCTCCGGTAACCTAGAACCCCGGAGCTCCCGGGGCCTAGGCGGCCCCTGGACCATCGCCTGTTGGTCTGACAGGATTCGCTTATTTAAGCTTTGTGTAAATCAGTCATATAGGTACGCGTATTAGTTTCTAATGTTTCATGACGTAAAGGTCATAGTTTTGTATGTATTAAATATAACTAGAAAGTCAAATGGATTCAGGCACGAGGTGTGGGTTTTTTTCAACATCGATGTGTGGTTATAAATGCGAAACAAATGTGAAAATAGAACCATAAATCTGCATTATGTTCAGATTTATATTCGGGAAAACGCTTAGAACGCATCTCCGGCGATCTAGGACCCCGGACAGAGCATTTCCCCGAATACATGTGTAGTGCTGCGTAAATAGAAATGTGGGCATAAAATGTGGGAAGAAAATTTTTTAATTGTATACATCGACCATGTTGTGAAGTTTCAATGTAACTGGTGGTAGCACTCATGAAACATTGGCAATACAATAGAGATCTGAAACTATTTTTCTTGCGGCAATTCAGTCTGGCTTCATACATGTAGCTAAATATCTTGCTTAAATTGAAACAAGAGCGCAAGGGGCATCAATATATGCCCGTATATCTGGAATTCGATTGGTCCAAATTTCAAGGTTGTTTAATAGCCTTGATTCCAAGCAATCCAGAGAAAGGTCTAAGATTTTGTGCTTCTGAGAATGTAACATATATCACATCTTATATTGAGTGATAAACTAAAATGGGCTTAACTATTGGTAACTAGTTGACCTTGGAAAAAGAGCCAAGAGTTCACATATTCCACACTGAAATCGACAATAGTCAAACACAAGAAATTTACACAACACACAACAAAACATGAGATTGATCTAATCAAAACCCCTCGGCTTTCCCCAAGTGATTGTGACCCATGTGTAGTGTGAATTGGGGAAGAGATAGTTCTATGTGGGATGATCAAGATATACTGGTTGTACATTCAGGCATATAGGACAGAAATAGAAAATTATATATCTGTAAAGGGGAATAACTCTGTAAAATATGGGTCGAGGCAGCCACTTTCGATAGGCGTCTGACTTAGCACTCTGTAAAATTAGAACCGAGACGAATAAGCTGTACCGAACATGGATCTGCAGATTTTAACTTGTACATTCAGCTACAGATAACAAAATTGGAGATTATTACATCCGAAAGGGGCATAACTCCATAAGCCAAGGCGAGTTATCCTTTGTTGGCTTGTAGAATACAACAAAATAAAGTAGTTTCCAAAATATAGTAGCTATACCGACCACAGTTCTGCAGATATAGTTGGTTACATTCAGGCATAAAGGACAGAAATAGGAATTAATATATCAGTAAAGCGGCATAACTCTGTAAAGTATGGGTCGAGGGGAGCCACTTTCGGTAAGCATCCGATTTTAGCACTACTGTAAAATAAGAACCGAGACGAATAAGCTGCACTGAACACGGATCTGCATGCAGATATAACTTGTACATTCAACTACAGATAGCAAAATCGGAGATTATTACATCCGAAAGGGGCATAACTCCATAAGCCGTTTTCCAAAATATAGTAGCTATACCAAACACAGTTCTGCAGATATAGCTGGTTACATTCAGGCATATAGGACAAAAATAGAAATTAATATATTTGTAAAGGGGCAGAACTCTGTAAAATATGGGCCGAGGGAAGCCACCTTCAATAGGCGTCTGACTTAGCACTAGATAAATAAGTGTTGAAAATTTGGTGGTTGTATCTGAAGCGGTTTTGCCTAAAATGCATTAACGGACGGACGGACGTACATGGCAATGACAATACCCCGAGGCCAAAATGGCCGAGGGGTAACTAGTAGTTATATTAATATAGTTTATTTTGGCAAATAAGGGGTTGCCAAGCGCAACACCGATTTCCTTGTACCAGCGGTCCATGCTACTGTGGTAGGCAGGACTAGCAATGAAGCAGGGCTGCGCATAAAGTTGGTCCATGCTACTGCGGTAGGTAGGACTAGCAATGGAGCAAGGCTGCGCAGTTGGTCCATGCTACTGCGGTAGGCAATGGAGCCGAGCTGCGCATAGAGTTGGTTCATGCTGCTGTGGTAGGTAGGACTAGCAATGGAGCAGGGCTGTGATTGAAATACGGTCCATGCTACTGCGGTAGGTAGGACTAGCAATGGAGCAGGGCTGTGATTGAAATACGGTCCATGCTACTGCGGTAGGTAGGACTAGCAATGGAGCAGGGCTGTGATTGAAATACGGTCCATGCTACTCCTGTAGGTTGGACTAGCAATGAGCAGGGCTGTGCATAGAGTTGGTCCATGCTACTCCTGTAGGTAGGACTAGCAATGCAGCAGGGCTGCGCATAGAGTTGGTCCATGCTACTCCTGTCACCTGTAGGTAGGACTAGCAATGGAGCAGGGCTGTGCATAGAGTTATATGGGTGTAACTCTGGTGTCTGCAAGACAGGACTGAAATACGGTCCATGCTACTGCGGTAGTAGGACTAGCAAATTGAAATAGAGGCTGCTGCTTATGCCTAAAGAGTAAACTAGCGCTGCATTTATCATGATTTGGGAAAGAAAGCCAAGCCCTCTTGGCGTGATTCCCAAGAGAATGATAAAAATCAACCCAACATTGGTAGCAATGTTAAAATTAAACCAATATTGGTTGCAAATCATAGTGACAGTAGTGAAATGTCCATAGATATGTTGCTTGGTACGTGATGTGATATACAGTTCTCTTTACACAGAAGATGGACTATGAACCATATTATCATTTAGAATTCCACAATCAGAATCGGGATAAAAGTACGTAATTATAACTGCAATTAATTTGTGACACGATACACAGCACATCAATGTATTTCATCAAGAACCAATTACTACTTTCCGTATTTGATCCCAACTGTTCAAGTTCTGGTATGCCGGTGTAGAAATGAGCATATAGCGATCATTTCATAAGTTTATGCACCGTACTACATTATACAGCATTGAATTAAACACATACATATGGAAGTACATATAAAAATTTTAAAATGACTTGTGTACGACCTAAATGAACTACTGGGAATGGCAAGAAATACAAGAAGAATCACGCATAATTCCAAATACAAATTACCATTCCTGAAGGCCTATTCGCCATGTAAGGAAAACATAATATAGGTGACTACACGCAGGAAACCGTTGCTGAACTTGGAAAAGCTACCTGGCATGCCTGGTGTCCCCGATTCGAAAATCCTCAAATGACGAACTGCCCTCGCTGAATGGGAAAATAAAACTGTCATGTTTAAAGTCTGTACATAGAAATGTCCAATATACTGATGGCTTCTACTGTTTAAAACACTGCTTGACTGACTACTGTCAGCTGGAAAATCTTTGAAAAGACCTGATAGAGTGGTATTAGTGAGACATGTATAACAATGAGAGTAATAGGCGCATGAAAGCGAGGCAATTGCTGAGCTTTGTCAGGCATGGATCGCATAAGAAAAAGCATTGAATCAAATTCCACTGTAGTCTTTTGGCCTACATGTATCATGAAAAACATTAACAACTGGCCTCACAAAGATCTAACTAACATGACCTGATGACCGATGAATTGGATCTTAGATAGATGCGTGATCACACACATATGGTGGCATCGTGCTTCAGAGGGATTGCAATAACAAAGGTGTATCGACACGTAGTCGAGAACACAGATGTGAGAAGTTAAGATTGCTAGAACTGGCATTTACATGTAGCTGCCAACTTCTAATTGAGGTGGTCCGCAGATGCTGCTAATGCCATTGCGTAAGTGTGAACTATCCGCTGCTGGGCATGGATTGGCTGTTGTGCCAGGACTGACTATGATTCAATCACTTGCCAATGCGAGACAGTATACACCTAATATGGGAAACTGATGTAAAATACAATTTCAGAGAATGGAGCAACACTCGACAGAGCGTGTAACATAGCCTGTAAACAATTACCACATATGATCGGGATGTATACAAGCTCAGGGGTAAGAAAAGCTTACATGTACAATTGGAGTATAAAATCTACAGCAAGTATGTGGCTGCTGACCATATCCAGTGATACAAGAAGATTATTTTAGCATTTTATTGCAATAAAGTTTCACTGGAGACTCGTCTAGCCCTTATACTGAACTACTGGGCATGGTAAGAGTGACAGTAGAATCAAGCATATTACAAATGACAAATTACCATCTCGGAATTGAAATTGAAATTAGGAAAGTGCTGCAGATCAGTAACAGATATGCCCCAGTGTACAGCAGTTAACTACTAAAATAAGAGCAGACAGGTATGGTAAATTACATGTACATGAAGCCATCTCAAAATGGGCAACACGATGCACAAAATTGTCAGGGAGGTACAACAATAATAACACTTAACGGAGTACTGTGACTGGTGTAATAAAGGAACAGATTGACTAAATAGCAGTGTCTGGATATTCTGGCCAATCCGCTGCCAGGTATGAGATGCGACAAGCTTGAATCTCATCACGTGCCAAACTGCCCCGATGTCCAGCCGAAACCGACACTGCAGGCTTGGGATACCAACAGGCTTATTCAAAAACAAGCGTGGGGGATAAAATGAAAGGGTTTTTGTAACCCCCCATGTTATGAAAGACCCTTATAATTACCTTGTGCATAATATTTAATATTATGCAATACTGCTGGGTAGATTCTAAACCTCTTATACCAAATTGCCAGAAAAAACGGACACCCCGCTCTAGGGCCTCCATCAACTCCGGCGACCTTGACCGCTTAAGTTCCCGCCTAAAACTCAACTCCTCAGTTTGATTCTATAATAATTATAGCATGTAAAAAACAATAACATTTATGTACCTCCCTCAGTCTTTGATTAACAGTGTGGGTGGGAGGCGGGATCGCAAGGTAAGTATAAGGGTCTTTCATAAAATGGGGGGTTACAAAAACCCTTTCATTTTATATCAAGACTATGATCGGAAACTATGAAACTATTTTATACTTACCTTGTGCATAATATTTAATATTATGCAATACTGTTGGGTAACCCTAAAATTTGTGGGAACCCTGGTGGGTAGGCTAACCAAGGACAAAAGGTAGATACCTGTATCAATTTTAGAGCGTAAAGGCCGTCATTGATATGTGTCCTCTCCGTTACCTGATAACTCGAGGGTCCGAGCTTTCTTTTGGTACAACTGCTAGGGGAAAACCCTAATAAATCGAGCAAATATACAAAGGGTAAACACAATTGTGATGATTCTGAGATACTCACTTAATGCTTTCTTGACTCCATCCGAGGCCTGTTCCCAGAGGATGCATCGGCTTTGGATGGGTCCCTTTGGACAAGAGTGCTCGAAACGCGCTTTCTAACGGAAGGTACCGGAATAGTATGCGCGTCATTGCTCAGCCTTATAATGAGAGTAGCCATTTAATTGCTAGCTGTCGACGTAGAAGGGTCCAGGAGATAATACTTGATGAAAGTAGCCTCAGATCTCCACTGAGCAATATCCATGATGTCACTAAGTGAAGCTCCCTTAATAACGCTTACGAAGTGACTACCGCTCTGGTCTCATCAACTTTGGCGAAAGCAAATTCCTTAGTCTGGGCAGCTGCATAGATCATCTAAATGGTTTCAATGATCCATCAAGCGATGGTGTCTTTGGAAGCCGGATGTGGTTATTGATCTGATGGGTAATTCACAAACGATTGTCTGAAGTTTGAAGATGTTTGGTAGCTTCAATATTGTACTTCGCAGCACGCACCAGACATAAGAATTTATTGTCAGGAGAAAACTTACCTAGGTCAGCTAAAACCAAAGGTTTTGCGCCAGAAGTCTCCGTTTTCTTCACAAAGTCAGCCCGCGGCTGAAGTAGCAGACATTCGCCCATAAAACATAAGCGATCTTCTCAGTGGAGAGAGCATGGATCTCAGATCTCCTCCGAGCGGACGCCATAGCGACGAGAAATACAGGATTATGAATGACGGACTAGACGCTTGTAATTAAGTGTCAAGATCTGAAGGCTGGCCTGACCCATGGGCTCAAAAGGTGGTCTCGTAAGAGCATTAGGACCAATTCGAGATTCCATGCAGGAGGCAGTTTCTTCACCCGAGGTTGTAGGTGAAACATGCCTTGGTCAGGTCGTCTAATGGTTTGCTCTGCTAAACCTTAGACCCGTCTCGAAAACCAGGGTGGATTGTCGCTATGGCAGACCGGTAACCAGATATTGTGACTGGTTGTAGTCCCTTTTCTTCGTATAAGAATACGAAGAAGTCTGCTACTTCTCCCGGATTTATTTGAGAGGGATTCTTATAGTTTCTCTTGCACCACTCCGAGAACAGACTGAGTTTAGAGTTATAAACCCGTCTGGTGGAGGGCCTTCTACAATGTGCCATGTAGATTGGCAGCTTGTTGAGAAAAGCCCTCCTGACGTCGAGATTCGATGACAGATTCCATGCAGATGTTTGAACATTGCTGGATTGTCATGAACTCGACTCCCCTGGCATTGTGTGAGGAGATCTGGACGGTCCGGCAGAATGCGTGGGTAGTCTTTGACAAGATTGAGGAGACTCGTGAACCACGATCGTGTCGGCCAGAAAGGAGCGAATAGAATGACTCTGCAATTCTCGCTCTCGATCTTTTTGAGAACCATCGGAATTAGTATGGTCGGAGGATACGCGTAAGCGTACATTCCTGACCACGGGACCGCTAGTGCATCCACGGCGTGTGCCGATGGATCCGGAAACGGGCTCACATATATTGGGAGCTTTTTGTTGTCCTTCGTGGCAAATAGGTCTACATGAGGAGTCGACCACTGAAAGAAGACTTGTCTGAGTACCAAGTCGTTCAGCTGCCATTCGGTCGGATGAACCCTCTGCTGACAAGACAGAGAATCTGCAAGCACATTCCGTATCCCCAGAATATGCGCTGCTCGCAGGGTCACCTGATCCTGCGGGGTCCACATTCCTTGTGCCAGGTTCTCGTCCAGATGTGCTCCCCAGCCGTCCATGGAGGCGTCCGTGAATAGGACCAGGACCTCTCCTCCAGCAGATCTAGGGCAGCCGGCGAAGGCCGAACCCGCCCGATCCGGAGATCGAACTGAACCCCCAGGTGTATGAACAACTGTGACGGGGTCAGCGCTGACTTGGGTACGTTGACTATACAGCCGCTGAGAAGCGCATGGAATAGTGTCAACCTGATCGCATAGGTGACTGCCGTTTCCGACGGTCCCTTGACCAACCAATCGTCGATGTAGGTGCTGATATCCACACCCTACCTCCGTAGGACGACCGATAGGGCATCCACTGCCCGTGTGAAAACTCGAGGGGCAGATGTAATTCCGAAAGGTAACGCTTGAAATTCTAATATCTTGCCGTCGATGGCGAACCTTAGATACTTTCGTAGTCCGAATGGATCGGTACGTGAAAGTATGCGTCCTTCAAATCTATTGATGCGGCCCACATGCCGACCCGAAGGCCGGCCCGTACAGATCGAAGAGTTTCCATCTTGAATCTCTCGATGCGAATGTAATGGTTGAGGGGCCGTAGATTGAGGACCGGTCGCCATCCCCCAGTTTTCCTGGACACCAAAAACATCCTGGTGTAAAACTCCGGATCCATTGCCAGATCTTTCACCTCTACTCAGGGTTTCATACACATCGTGTTTTGACACCGGTATTCGGTGTCAAAACTCCGGTAAAAACTCAATTTTGCCACCAAAAAACTGAAGTCTGAGTGTTTTCGAAGGGAAAAACTGAAATTTTGGGAAAAAACTGAAGTCTCCAAAGGCCAATACTTCGTAATTTCTTAATTTATAATCGAAAGATATTGCGGACAAACAATCGGGAAATGGGGAAAAAAGAAAAAATAGGTCGGCATCTTCGGTCATTTCCGTGTGATTCGGTACCGCTCAGTTAAACTTGGTTTGCCGACCGCTAATTATTCATGTCCGTTTCCCGAACTGTTATCGGGGTCATGCCGTCGGTAACCCTAAAGCCTGTAATCATACTAAATGTATGTGGAGGTTTCCGAAGTGCGCTGTGTGGTGGAAAAAAAATAGCTGGGAAAGTTTGACACGTGGGAATGAATAAGCCCCCAAAGACGTCTAACTCTCCTTGGAATGGACTGGTAAATATCTGACCATCGCTGAATAGTATTTATGATAAAACAGACGATGTAATCTTCGCATAGGGCATTTGTTTTCACTCAAAGTTGAACGATCTTGTCGTGTTGTTGTTGTAAAGAAACTGGCATGTCGTTCGCATGTACGCATTGTACGATGTTGAAACTGAAACCAAAGTTTCATTGTACCGTAATTTATAAAGTTTAAATGGATAATTCAAAGACAGCGAACTGATTTAGCCACAATATAAACCTGACTAGATCATTCTGTGATTTGAAGATACATAAAGACTTGAAATTTTTTTATACTGTCAGAACTTTTTTAAAATTTAATGAGATGGTGCAAACATGGAGGTAAAATCGGATCAGATTTTTACCTCCATGGTGGAAACAACCAAAACAACTGAAGTTGATTTTTAAAATTACTAGACTAGGCATCCATTTTCTGGCATTGAATTTAACTGATCTGTCTATTATCCTGAAACAAGTGTCCCACATTAGGGCAGCACAGAAACATTTCAAATGCTTGCCCCATCAACAAAAGTCTGACGTACTGCATTTACATGATTTAGGTCAAACGACACGTTATGGGCAAATCCATTCTTTCAATAAGGGTGGTCAAGTCAAACTGTTTGGCACTTATTTGCAGCCTTCAATAAACCAGACATGGTAAACTTATGTATCTGTCTAGAGTCCGCATTATATCAAAAGTGAGCCAGCTGCCTTCGCGCAATAGTTTACAAAATTGTGCGCCTTTTCAAGCAGAATTCTCTAATTCATTTCATTTTATGAGTTTATGGTCGCCAAGGACTAGCTGCAGTTATGACAATTGCTTGTCTTCAATCGTGTAATTGTTTTGGCATTGTCTTTTCATCTCTCTTTTTTTAATTTCTCTTTTCAATCTGACCCTGGAGTTGTACTGGACTTTTAATTTTAGTCTGAATATTTGACAAATTTCACATCAAATCTTTTGAAAAAGTTGAAATTCCCACGCAAAAATTATAATGTAAGATTTTGAAAGGGAAGTCTGGTCCAGATCCAAGCGGTTTTTAATTAGCGTAGCTGAAACGTTTAAAAACTTGCATACTTAAATTGGACATCATTTGCAAGCCAGGAACTGATACATCGTGATTCGATTTCATTCAAAATTACTAAGTTTGTAATTTTAAAAATTAATTTGAATTGCCTTGTGCAATCTTGTATTGTTGACATTCACAATGTGACATAATGTGCGGAAAATAGATGGTATCTTAGACCTTGGTAAATTAAGAACATAAAACCTGGGACGAATATTAAAGGGATATGAAACGTACCCCGACATCAAAGGCGCCGCCGCGAGCTCACGCTGAACGTATGTCTCGCCTGCCAGGTCTCGCGCTCTACGCGCGTGAGCCTTGCATCGCCTAGTTTTCGTCACGAATTCATTCCAGATTTTACCAGATTTATAGACGTTCTTCTGCAGTAATTTGCGTCAGATTATTTGATCGAGACGGGTACTATTTTGAGAGAAGAAACTTTTGATGGATTTTCATCGAAAAGATGCATATTTTCATGACAACTTTCGATCGCTCTGCGCTGCCGATAACTGAGCGGCTGGAGCGGCAAGGAAAAACTCATTTTTCCCATTCTTTGTGATCAAACTTCTCATTTATCTCAATTTTTTAAGTATATCTGTGCTAGTTTTTGCAAAATATGCAAGCATGTCACTGACAGTACGCAAAATGTTTTAATTTTCCATTTTCGTTTTTGTAAATAATTGCTCGTGAAAATCGTAAAAAGGCCAAATATGTAGAATTCTGAACAAATCTCACAATTCTTGTACGTTTTTGTGATTGAACTACTCTTTTGGGTCATATGTTTTTTTAGTTTTTTTTTCTCTGTCCACTAGTTTTGTTTCTTGTCGTTTGCATGATGTATTCCTTTTGCCACTCGTTAAGCTGTAAAGGATTGTTTTTTGTCATCAATCTTGGCCTAAATTGAGTTGACTGGCGTTCACGTTAATGGAGCCTTGTTGACAAGCACGTGTATTCGCCCAGCATTGACCAGCGAAACAGGGCGGGACTCACAGCAAAGCACACGTGACGGTCTTTTGTGCACAAAAGCCAATCAGTGACGAGGCGTACTAATTAACCAATCACTAATCACTCATTAACATATCAATTAGCGAGACAAACCCTAGTTCAAAGAGAGGAGCCGCGTTTCATATCCCTCTATACTCGTCCCAGATAAAACTGAAGATGTTAAATTATCTGTTTGTTGCTTTATTTTCACAATTCAAATACATAGCGGTATTGACAGGCTCCATTGATGGTCGTATGAAAATTTGTTATATACATTACTCATGGCGGTTGCAAAATTAGAAATAAACTCAATAGAAGTCTGTCGGCGGGCGACAAAAACGTAAAAATACTCAATTCAGGTGAAAAAAATATTGAATTTTCAGTATCCGGTGGCAAAAATTTGGACTTCTAGCAAATCCCTACTTGGAATTGTTGGAGTACCGAAACACTCCACAGGGCCAACAATCAAGACGCTAAAAGGAAACTCCATTTTATTTTCAGTTTCACATTAGTTTCAACAAATTTTCTTCATGCACCAAACATACCAATGTATATAGGTATTTCAAATCAGTTAAAACCTTCATCTGGCAAACTTTACTCCCACTTCAACACAAGTTTATTCGACAAGGGATTACTATTGTTGAAGTGTTTGCAATAACTAAAGCATGCCAGATAATCTCATTTAAATCCTTAATATCAGTGTCTTTGGTGCATGACGAAAATTGGTTATAACTGTATTGGAAATGTCATTATTGAGGCCAAACAAAATAATGTGTGTTTACTGTTACATGCATTTTGAAAATCGGGTAGGTAGGTAGCCTTTTTTTAAATTATTTACTCCCCAAAAAAATTTTCCCCATATATGTAGGTCAGTGTAAATGGAGGTCGAATATTCCGTCAAATGCTCATGTTCTCATCATTGATTAAACCGCAAAATTATCTACAAATTAACAAACCTTCGCCACATGGATGCTACTGCAGTGTTGGCTGCATCGGGTGACGTCAGATGGAAGTAGATATCTGATTGGTGGAGGCTTGTGAGTGATCGACCAATCACAGCGGAGGTCTTTCAGCATTCTATGGATGTTTAAAAAGTTAAACCTGAAAAATAAGGACTCGGCCGCGAAAACGAACTGGGTCGCCAGATTTCAGTCTTTATTTTTGCCCAAGTCACAAAAAGATGGAGGATTGGCACATTTTTGCTAGGTAGGGTCGAGTAACAGTAAACACACATATTACTTTGTTTGGCCTGAGTGAAAATGACTTCAACAGGTTCTGATTAATTTAGATCTCAATTTTCTACACACTCATGACGTTGTAGTCTTCAATTACCCTGAATTAATAGAAATGGAACATGGGTTCCATAAGAACAGGGCTTATTATACTTTCAACCTGATGGTAATAAGCAGCCAGTGATAAAGGGACAAATTCTAGTGTTATTGAGAAAATGGAGACATATGGCCGTGCATGACGACAATACCTCAAGGTCAAATTTGGCAGAGGGATAACATGAGATTGATCTAATCAAAACCCCGCGGCTTTCCCCAAGTGATTGTGACCCATGTGTAGTGTGAATTGGGGAAGAGATAGTTCTATGTGGGATGATCAAGATATACGGGTAGTACATTCAGGCATATAGGACAGAAATAGAAAATTATATATCTGTAAAGGGGCATAACTCTGTAAAATATGGGTCGAGGGGAGCCACTTTCGATAGGCGTCTGACTTAGCACTCTGTAAAATAAGAACCGAGACGAATAAACTGTACCGAACATGGATCTGCAGATTGAACTTGTACATTCAGCTGCAGATAACAAAATTGGAGATTATTACATCCGAAAGGGGCAGAACTCCATAAGCCGAGGCGAGTTATCCTTTGTTGGCTTGTAGAATACAACAATATAAATAAGTTTCCAAAATATAGTAGCTATACCGAACACAGTTCTGCAGATATAGTTGGTTACATTCAGGCATATAGGACAGAAATAGAAATTAATAAATCAGTAAAGGGGCATAACTCTGTAAAGTATGGGCCGAGGGGAGCCACTTTCGATAGGCGTCTGACTTAGCACTACTGTAAAATAAGAACCGAGACAAATAAGCTGTACCGAACACGGATCTGCAGATATAACTTGTATATTCAACTACAGATAACAAAATCGGGGATTATTAGATCCGAAAGGGGCATAACTCCATAAGCCGAGGCGAGTAATCCTTTGTTGGCTTGTAGAATACAACAATATAAATGAGTTTCCAAAATATAGTAACTATACCGAACACAGTTCTGCAGATATAGTTGGTTACATTCAGGCATATAGGACAGAAATAGAAATTAATAAATCTGTAAAGGGGCAGAACTCTGTAAAATATGGGCCGAGGGAAGCCACTTTCAATAGGCGTCTGACTTAGCACTAGATAAATAAGTGTTGAAAATTTGGTGGTTGTATCTCAAGCGGTTTTGCCTAAAATGCGTTAACGGACGGACGTACATGGCAACGACAAACCGGTAAAAGTTTGAAAATTTAACATCGGAGAGATTCGAAAACCAGTAGGAAGTGGACCGACAAAATCTGGTGAAAAGTCATTTCTGGGGAAACATTTTTATATCCTGGCTATCAAACACTCTGCTCTTAAGTTCCTATGAAGAAGGCTACCATTTGCAAATTGTCCGGTAGTGAGTGAGTGAGTGAGTCCATCCGAATACTTTCGTCGGCAAAATAAGAAGAACCGTTGAATTTAGAACCTTGATTTTTGGCATGAAGATGCATTAGGGGACTGTTACCAGCAAGTTCTGACTTTCCTACTTTTGATAAAATTTCTGATGATTTTTTATGAAAATCAATGTTTATAAAAATCAATGGTGATTCTGACTTAGGCTGTGCCCATCTTAATATAGGCAGGATTTCAACTTAGGGGAAGGGAGATTTCCAAGAGTTCAGTGCGCTTCGGAGTCCAAATGCCTACCCTACTTCGTAGGTCCTGTGACATTAGTCACACTGCCATGTTCCTACGAAGTAGGCTACAGATCGCAAATTGTCCGGTAATGATTCAGTGAGTCCATACGAATCCTTTCGTCGGCAAAATAAGGAGAACCATTGACATTACGTCATTAGAACCTTTGTTTTTGGCATGAACATGCATTAGGGCATTGTTACCAGCAAGTTCTGATCTGAAATAATTCTGATTAAAATTAGATTTATAATTAACACTTCAGTATATTGTTATAGATATATGTAAACTGCAGCCTTTAACGTGTATCCTATTTCACATCCAAACATTTCATCATTGACCACATCAGGCTTCAAATTCAGGTCAAATTACCCACTGATGGTGAAGTATCCTACATCAACCAATTAGCCTCGTGCAATAACCCAGCAGAAGAAAGAAAGATGTGGTATCATCCTTCAGATTAGTCTGTGTGAGCAACAATGATAAAAGTTTACTGGGTGAAACAAAGCCATGACGGCTGTTTAAAGGGTCTTAATTTATTTTCTTTGGGTAGAATTTAACTAGATAAAGTAACTTTGATCATCATGCCAAGAAAATTGTGGTCTGTTTTGCTCCAGCGTTTTATCGCGTTTGATGAGTATCAGTTACCACCACCGAGTCCTGTCCGGCTAAAAATACATTCCACTGTATGCCACATGGCCCTATTACTGAGGTTAATCTTAACGTGCATCTGGGACAATTCCACAATTGCCCGACAGCATAGGCCTATATACCCTCAAACAATCAGCGCTGTTTGCATAACTTAAATTGTTAAACCATATCATTGAAATAATATAGCAGAAAACATTGATGTGAGTTATAATATGTACACTATGACCAAAGACATGTTCATAATGTGCTAATCGGATAGTTAGGACAATCAATACTTTGCATCAGAGAGTGTGTGACTTGGATTCAAGGGTTAAGACTTTGGAGGGAAATACAATTTTGACAGCAGAAATATGACCCCGCCATTTGCTGATTAGAGCGATAAAACAGGGTAGGCTAAATGGACCCTTTTCAATGCAGTATTTCTTGGCATGGATGTGAAAATATGAGGACATACTTTGGGTTTTTTTGTACCTCTTGAATATTGACTATATATCACACTTGGATATAATTTGAACAAAAAATTACATGTGTAAACAAAATATGTCTAAATTTCTCTTGTCATTTCAAATCTTGATCCATTTTGATTCCTTGATTAGGGGATACAGAATCACTGCCATCAGTGTGTTGGTGTGTCACAGCAATGCAATTCCGATTCACACAATGAAGCTGAGGTGGTTTAACGTTTATCAATGAAGAAAATCACCGATCAACCGCCATAGAATATAATGTGAAACAAGAAAACCGGAATAGTACATTCATCAGATTGCCGATACCCAAAATGTGTTCTCATATATCTAGATAACAACGTGATGTAGAGACGCTATTTATTCGTCTTTGTACCGGTTATGCTCAGGAGAATGACATAGAATCATTATTATCTTGTGCATAGAAGGTGTTGGTCTTGAGTTGAATTACCGTAAACTACATAAATGCTACCTTTCTACCATAGTACTATATATAACTAGAGCCTTAGGCACTGAAACGGGGCTATTTGTCCCCCGCCGCAACGCGGCCGGGGACTTTAAAATGGTTCTTGCTTCTATGTGTCCGTGCATGCACGGACATGTCCGTGCAAATACTTGGTAAGCAATAACTTCTAAATGCTTTGTCGGATTCCTCCGCAATTTGGCATCTGCATTCTTTGCGACAAGACGTCTCTTGGTATTACGTTTCAGCAAGATCCGCATGTAGGTGGCGCCACTGGGGTCTTGCTTCTATGTGTCCGTGCATGCACGGACATGTCCGTGCAAATACTTCGTAAGCAATAACTTCTAAATGCTTTGTCGGATTCCTCCAAAATTTGGCATCTGCATTCTTTGCGACAAGACGTCTCTTGGTATTACGTTTCAGCAAGATCCACCTGTAGGTGGCGCCACTGGGTCTTGTTCCAATCTTTAGTGCATGTCAGTGCATGTCCGTGCAAATACTTCGTAAGCGATAACTCCTAAATGCTTTGTCGGATTCCTCCGAAATTTGGCATCTGCATTCTTTGCGACAAGACGTCTGTTGGTATTACGTTTCAGCAAGATCCGCCTGTAGGTGGCGCCACTGGGTCTTGTTCCAATCTTTAGTGGATGTTCGTGCAAATGCTTCATAAGCGATAACTCCTAACTGCTTTGTCGGATTCCTCCGAAATTTGGCATCTGCATTCTTTGCGACAAGACGTCTGTTGGTATTACGTTTCAGCAAGATCCGCCTGTAGGTGGCGCCACTGGGTCTTGTTCCAATATTTAGTGCATGTCCGTGCAAATACTGCGTAAGCGATAACTCCTAAATGCTTTGTCGGATTCCTCCGAAATTTGGCATCTGCATTCTTGGCGACAAGACGTCGCTGGTATTACGTTTCAGCAAGATCCGCCTGTAGGTGGCGCCACTGGGTCTTGTTCCAATCTTTAATGCATGTCCGTTCATGTTTGTTCAAATCCTTCGAGAGCGATAACTTTCGAACAATTTGTCAGATTTCTTTGAAATTTGGTAAATGCATTCCCTGCGACAAAACACCGTTGGTGATGCATTGCAGCAAAATCCACCCGGAGGTGGCGCCACTAGAGTTCACTCCATTATTCCATGCTGCAAGTGATAACTTAGAAACACTTGGTCGAATTTCTTTGAAATATCCTACATATGTACCTTTCTGGGTAACATGAGAAACGTTGCGGCTCATCGGATTCTTCTCAAATTTGGCATGCATTTACCATGCCAGGAGCTGTTGCTTGGGATTGCCTTTCGCTCACTTGCACTCACAGGTGGCGCCACCTGGTGGCAACATCACAAATTCGTTTCCGGGTAATAACTTGAGAACTGACCATCGGATTCTTCTCAAATTTTGTATGAATGTACCGTGACATAAGATGTCGCTTGATAATGCATTTCACTGACTTGCGCCTAGAGGTGGTGTCACCTGGTGTCAAAATCTAAATTTGGTTTCTGGGCAATAACTTGAGGACCCTCATCGGATTCTTCTCAAATTTGGTATGCAGATGTCCCCACGATACCATGTTCCTTGGGATTGTATTTTTCCCGCTTCTGCCTACAGGTGGCGTCTCCTGGTGGAAAAATTTGTTTCCGGGCAATAATTTGGCAACTGCTCATCAGATTATTCTCAAATTTTGTATTCATATGTGACCCGCCCCAAGTAACATGAACACCGGTGGGCATCTAGTACCGGCAATAATTTGAGGACCCCTCTTCAGAGTCTCAAAGTTCATATGCCGATACCATGACATGAGATGTCATTTGGGATTGTGTTTTGCCTGCTTGCACCTATACATGTAGGTGGTGACTCCTTGTGGCAAAGTCTAAATTTGGTTTCTGGGCTATAGGTTGAGGATGCCTTCATATTCTTGTCAAATTTAGTTTGCAGATAATATGCCATGAGTTGTCTCTTGGGGTTGCATTTCGGTTACATAATTTTCATGCTACATGGTAAAGAAAATATATTACAGTAGCAATCAACATTCAGTCAGCCATTCGGAGTTGATCTCAAAACCTGGGAAGGTGGAAAGACCCCTCTGCTTCTTACGCCTGTGAAGTCCCTTATAAAAAAAACCCGTGGTTTACCATACATTACCATAGGGTAAAGTATGGTAATGCATGGTAAACCACGGTTCTGTATGGTAATGTATGGTAAATCCGAGGTAAAATATTGTATGGTAAAGTTTACCGTGGTTTACCATACAACGAACCGTGGTGAACCACGGTATTCCAGGCTGAACCATGAACATCCATGGTAATGTATGGTAAATCCGAGGTAAAAGATTGTATGGTAAAGTTTATCGTGGTTTACCATACAACGAACCGTGGTGAACCACGGTATTCCAGGCTGAACCATGAACATCCGTGGTAATTTATGGTGAGTGAGTGAGTGAATAGGGTTTAACGTCGCTTTCAACATTTTTTCAGCTATATCACGACGGGGAAGGGAAGGGAGGGGAGGAGGAGAGGCAGGGGAACCTACTTGTAACAGAGCAGATCTAATGCTGCCATTTTATAGTGCCGTCCCACTGAAATATCATGCCGTAGGCAGACATGACACCCCACTCAGTCACATTATACTGACACCGAGCGAACCAGTCCTTGTTCTATCCTCTTAATGCTGAGCGTAATTTATGGTGAATCCATGGTAAAAGATTGTATGGTAAAGTTTACCTTGCTTTACCATACAACGAACCGTGGTGAACCTCAGTATTCCAGGCTGAACCATGAACATCCATGGTAATTTATGGTGAATCCGTGGTAAAAGATTGTATGGTAAAGTTTACCGTGGTTTACCATACAACGAACCGTGGTGAGCCATGGTACTATTCCAGGCTGAACCATGAAAATCCATGATAATGTATCGTGAATCCATACGGTAATAAATATGGTAATAAAATGTATGGTCAATTTTACCATGGTTTACCATACAACGAACCGTGGTCAACTATGATGTTCAATGGTAGACCGTGAAACTTCATTGTTCAAATCCGTGGTAACAAATCATAATAGTAAATCAAACATCAGACGAACCGTGGTAATTCAGGTTCACAATACCCAGCAATTTAGTGTCACATGTATGTACCATACACTTTTCTGAGACAATTTGTGTTTCTTTGAAATGTTCCCTAAAAGTTGATCTTTGTAGAAAACAAGAGTTTCTTACAATAATAAAGTTTTATTTCATAATTATTACTTTCGAAATATCACACAAAATTGCCAAACTATAGGTTTACATACATATTCCATTACAAATAATGGCTCATATATCCATATATCCACACAGTAAAACCACTGATAAAACGTAGGTCTACCATACATTGACTGTAAAAACGTCCTGTTGAGTTCACACCTTAATCACACTAGCTCGCGCTAGCAGACAATGACACCGTTCGATAAGCCATGAAGATACTTCATATGTACCGGTACATCCGACTTAATCATGGATAAAACAACATGGTGCCACTGCCATCAAATTTGCTTGCTGTTTCAAATGGGCGCATCAACAATGCAAGGCACGTCGTGAGCATGCATACGACGTTCGTAAGTCTTTGTTATATTCTCCGTTTCAGAACCACATAGGCACTTTAATAAAATACACCATTTACACCTCTGCTTGGAGACTGTCATTGTAAAGATCATAACTTGCCTTTTCTTACGGCTGAAAAAGGACTTTTTGTTTGGTTAGTAATATATGCCGATCGTATACAGCTCATAATGTGATGAATTATATAGTTTCAATCAAAAATAAAACAACAATCTATTAAATAACCGATATATTCATACATATGACAATACTCGCTCTGATAAATCACCGCCAGGCCGTAAATTATAAAGAAGAGTTGTCTTTCTTATTTGGCCGATAGATGGCGCGCTCATCGTGACGGAAACGAGGCTAAAATGTCGGGCAGTTGTGTACTGTTGTTTCATGGTTTGTGTGAGAAAATTCGCGTTGTTTTGACTCTTCACTGTAACCCAGCTGGCCTACTGTGTGGTCAAGCAAAGTTGATCGTTTGATCGACTAAACTGAGTAGCTCAACAATGACTATGTGTGCAGGACATCTCAAATCCATGCAGTGTGTAACTTTCCTTGTTGGCATGCATGTTGTGTTCATGGTGTTACTCGTCGAGCGGACCGGGGTGGCGGATTATGGAAATGCCGCAAACCTTGATGTTTTCTTTCACTGCTGCATGTTTGTTTGGCTTTAGCCACCTGTGGTTGGACAACGATATCAACCAGATGTCCAGGGTATTTAAATATTCAATGAACGAACGATGAGACAGTATTTATCCACCGATCCAACAAATCTACGATACCTGGGGCATTGACACTGTGTGTCATTGTCAAGTCAACTGGCCAATGAAGAATGGCAAAGTCCAGAAAGTTGCAGCCCGAGTTTTGAGATTTAGCAGTGAGTATTTATTTTGTCTGTCTATGTAATTGTTTTATGATACAAAAACTTGCTGAGTCAACATTTTTTTATTGTGCACAAAGCCGGCATTGGCAAAGGTTGTGTTTATAAATGAAACTTGATTGCGAAACATGTATCTTAAACACCAAAAATGTGCAAACATAGAGATTATAATATGGTTCTATGATATCGACAACTTCTAAAAAATGAAAATTATATGTTAGTAAAAACATTTTGTATCTCTTGATTGTTTGACTAATTGTTTGACTGAAACTTGCAGAATAATAATTATCAAGTTTTGAAAATAATGATTTAGTGGTTGCACCATTTTATAAGGAGAAAACCAGCATGCATACATGTAACATTGGTAAAAAGACATGAACAGAGAGAATTGATGTCACAAATATTTGGGGTTTTTTATTAGATAACAGGCCAGGTACTTGACTACATGAATAATAGATCTTCAATCACCCAAACCATTTCCAAAACCTTCAGTGACATACTGTACATGTTAATAATTGTAATATTGTGAAACGGTAATTTCTACATGTACTGAAACAGTAATTTGAATCAAAATATGTATTTTGTATTATTGTAAACTGTATATACAAATTGTTTGTCCTTTTCACGAACAGGTGACATCGCAATCACAGTCAGAGGTAGCAGAATTGCGGAAAGAAGTAGCTGATCTACAGCGGGCAGTCGCAGACCTCCAGGAAACAAAAAAGGCCCTCAGGGCAACGAATGAATCCTTAGTGGCTACAGTTTCTTCCCTTGCCGGTTAGTTGAATTTGGAGGAATTAATCGAAAGTCTTACCAAGTAATTCTCCTTAAGTAAAATTTGTATCGTAGTTAGCCCCGTGGGGCTGCTGGGTGTCGTTAAAAGGAATAGGGCCTCAGTCCCAGTATGCTTGTCGTAAGACCCGACTAAATTGGGGAATAGCAAGCTCTCTTATAGTAACAAATTTCATAAATAGTAAGCTCGTTATATTTAGCAAAGTTAATAAATTATCAATATTGTGAAAGGGGTTGTCGTCGCCGTGTTGCTGAAATATAACTGGTGCGACGTTGATTTGAACTCACTCGTATCGTAGTTAGTAAACACGCGGGCTCTATAAATTATGTGAACCATAGCAACCGGGGTATAGAATCCAGCATATTTACCTCATTATGCCTTGGTTTGAATTCTTAATTGATTTTAAGTTTGGAATGTACCCATATGGCATATAAATTATAAAACCATGAATATTTCTCTTTTCAGGTCTTCCATCCTTGGTGGAAAAGTTATCCGATTTACTTCAGCCCCAACAACGAACCAGTCTGCCAACCCAGCATCTCGCTACTGTAAGCCCCAGTGAGTGAACGATCCACCACCAAGACGACCACTGTGTCACAGTGAGGCCATCCTCCCCGACAACATCTGACATCAGCCCAGTCGTTGTCGATGTTTCCAGAGATGGAATGGAATGGGTGACCACGGAAGACACATCAGGGGCAGGTGAAGAATCTTTGGTAAGCTAGCTGTTTTCACATTTTGGAAATGTAAGCTTCATAACATTGATAAGCATGAAGATTGTCTGCTATTTGTTACTTAAACATTGAATGAGATGCGATAATGTTTTCTTATGCATACAACATAAAATCTGCAACTTATTTTCCTCAAAAGTCTCATTCATCTGGAATTTTAAGACTCGAGGAAGATGATGAACACCCTCCTTCAAGCTCTGTATCGTGACGAGTTTCTATCCATGCATTCTGTTGGCGGGGGGAAGCGAGCCGGGGGCCTTCAAGCAAAGCCAGGCATGGATCCCAGTCATGTCCGGGAGATTGCAAGTAAGTATAACAGACACTTTTTTGTGAAAATTAATTGGTGGCAATAAAAAAATCAACCTGAATAAAGCCTATATGCACATCAGCTTCTCTCAGTTGATGTCAGTTCCTTGTAGGGGCCATTTCCATAGACTGGTAATATGCATAGGGTCCATTATAATTACACTTGAACTCATGGCAACCTGGAAAAAGTTACACCAATCGCACCCCGTCCCACAATTTTTCCTCAGAATCATTATGCGTTTATTACTCTGCTCCCATCTTTGTAGACCTGGTTTATGTCCCCATCAATTATATTGAACCATCTCTATTGTTGACTATTCAGTCAATGTTACCACTTTAATAATAAGCTGTATTATTTTACTTGACAAATATCATAGACTTGAGTTACCTCCCTTTGAAAGATGTAGACTTGGTTGATGTGGCCATCTTAACATGATAAAGAACATTCTCTTGTGTTGATTATTCAGTCAGTGGTACCACTTTATTTATACGCTGTATTATGTTACTTGACACGCATCATAGAATTGAGTTACCTCCCTTTAAAAGATGTAATTCTATGTTGGTCAGTTTACAGCTTGGGGTATAATATCTGCAGTTTATCTATAGTATATATTTCTTTCTTTTTCAGGTTCAGTGCAGCAACAATTCCACCAGAAGACATTGTCGGAGATAAAGTTCTTCATGCGAGAGAAACTTAACAACGCTGCAAAGAATTTGAAATGAAGACAGCTGAAGAAATGAGGGGATAACATTGATTGTTACTTTAGTATAGGAAACAGACACACAAAGAAAGACCGACTCACATATATTATGCTTACTGTATAAATATTTTGTCTTGCTTCATTAAATCAGTTGAAACTTCACCCAACCATTTTTTCTTTTATTCGTTCCTGGGAAATAAGTCTGCACTTTCTTATCCGATGAGTTGCATTTGCAGTGAATTCGAGAGTTGCTGTTGCAGAATCACAGTTTCATTGTTTGTGGAACCCCACTTTATCTCCACACAGCCATCATTTTCTTAAAAGTTTACCATTAACAATACTCATTCTGATACAGTTCTTTTAGAGACCATTATATTCGATTTTGAACAACTGTCTGTAGAAAATTGCATGGCGCAAAATATGATAATTTGTTAATTTATGGGGAGCGTGTTTTAGATACCATGGTAATTTGTTGACTAATTGTAAGGTAAAATACCACAATGAATCCTAAGATTGGATGATTACCACGGTTAAAAAGCCATGATAAAAGTACGGTAAAAAAATTGTATGCTAATTGCATGAGGCAAAATATGATAATTTGGTAATTTATGGTGAATGGTTTGTAGATACCATGGTAATTTGTAGGTTAATAGTAAGGTAAATACCACGGTGAATCCCAGGATTGGATGAATAACACGGTTAAAAACTATGGTAAAAGTATGGTAAAAAAACCCACGGTTACCACGGTTTTGTATGGTAATTTGTATGGTAATTACCACGGTAATTTGTATGGTAATTACCACGGTTTTGTATGGTAATTACCACGGTTTTGTATGGTAATTACCACGGTTTTGTATGGTAATTACCACGGTAATTTGTATGGTAATTACCACGGTTTTGTATGGTAATTACCACGGTAATTTGTATGGTAATTACCTGTCCCAAAAACCCGTGGTTTTTTTACCATACTTTTTACCGTGGTTTTTTTTTATAAGGGGTAGCTGTTGCCATCCTCATGAATATCTTCTGAAACCGACAGCGCTTATAAATATTGCTGCCATTTTGGCGGGGGACCTAGCATCCTCTGGCTGCTTGTTAAATGTAAAATAGGCTGTTGGAATAATTCCACTAACTCTTTGATGATGTTCCATCTCATGGCGAAGAGCCATACTTGTAGTCTCACACATTCCTCTCAACAAGGATCTCTAGTGCATTAGTGTAATTGTACACGTATATATATTTTTTTAAAAAACCGCTGGGACAGACATTTATTATGAAACCAACCTGATGAAATGATAAAATAATGTCTTCACTGCATGTTACCAATATTTGTAAAAATTTCACTTTTTTCAGATAATCGAAAGCATATCCTTCAGCAGTAAATAACAATACGAAGCTGCACATCTGAAAACCCCTCGTCTCTCGGTACATTCATAATGTATTCAATTTGAACCAAGATGTCAGGAACACCAAGCAGTCAAGTCACAAATATAAAGATTATCAAAAAATTTGCAATTCAGAATGACCCCCAAGGTTTCCGTCCAATCAGAGAAACCGGTTTTCATTACATAAGTTTCTTGATGCATCAATGATGTATACCAAATTTTACATCGAGCATTTAAACAGTATCAGAGATAGAGATCATTAATGATTTAGCATAAATTAAAGATGGCCGCTCATCCTTCCCGCCACTCAGAGGAACTGATGTGGTTATTAATTGAAATTCTCTTGATACATTGATGCTGTATACCAAGTTTTGTATAGAACACTGAAATGGTATCTCAGATATACATCATTAAAGATTTTGCATAAATTAAAGATGGCCACCAAGGTTTCCGCCCAATCAGAGAAACCAGAACTGTCATTTGTCGCGAGTATGCATCGATGATGTATACCAAATTTTACTTCGAGCACTTGAACGGTATCAGAAAACGAGATCATTAATGATTTTGCATAAATTAAAGATGGCCACCCATCCTTCTCTCCACTCAGAGGAACTGATGTGGTTATTCATTGCAAGTCTCTTGATACATCGATGCTGTATACCAAGTTTGGTATAGAACACTTAAATGATATCAAAGATATACATCATTAAAGTTTTTGCATAAATTAAAGATGGCCACCAAGGTTTTCAGTCAATCAGGTCCCGATTTAAAGTATCTGTATGCACCGATGATGAATACCAACTTTCATATAAAACAATTGAATGGTAACAGAGATATGTATCATTATCGATTTTGCATAAATTAAAGATGGCCTCCAGGATTTCCAACTAATCAGAAAAGCCGGTTTGGTAATTCATTGAAAGTTGCTTAATGTATCTATGATGTATACTAACTTTCGTATTGAACAGTTGAATGGTTTCCGAGATATGGATCATTATCCATTTTGCATAAAATTAAAGATGGCCGCCAAGGTTTCCACCCAATCAGGTCCCAATTCAATAGGCTTCTGGTCCTTGACTAGGTAAATAAGCATACCAAATTTGGAATTCTTCAGTGGAACCGTTTTCCGTCTATCTCGCTCACGTACGGACGTACGAACAGACGGACGTTCAAGACGACAATACCCCATGGCCAAAATTGGCCGAGGGGTAAAAATGAGTATTGAGATACAATGTAAAATCCTCATGGTTAGATGGACTGAAGCTATGCTGGGATGCATCCTCTCATGGCCTCATATTGTTTCATGTACCTCCTCCCTAGTATATTACAGTTCTATTTGGTTATCTCCCCTGTCACCTTACAGCTTCAAAACTGATATGCAGAGCTCTTTCTGTAGATCAGGGGAAAATGCTTGCAACATTTCATGAATATTTCAGAAGTAGAATGAAAAGAAAACATTTCTGAATACAGGGAAATTATTACGTAAATGATTTGACCACCACTGGATTTTAGAAACTTACTATAAAAAGATAATGGAGAGGGTCTTGAGGGGTGAGCTTAAATGGCGAAAATTCCAAACTGTAACTCAACACACATATTTCATGAAAATGTAAATGAATACAGGCGAAGTGAAATATCCCATTGTTTTCTACAATGAATTACACTTATACTGGTATTATTTAATACTAAATTACTGCCCAAACACGCTTTCTAATGAGAATGAGTTAGTCCCACAAAATCACTCAACATGCGCCTCTCAAAATCTGTGGTTTAGCAGACGACATATTTTGAGCACGAAAGTAGTGCCACTGGAAAATGAACTAAAACACGCATAAAATTAGATAAATGGAAATGTAACTTAAACATATCAGACCTGCAACTATACGCGAACATTAAAAACACAGAAACCTGGACATTCTAAAGAAGGAAGTTTCAGACCTCTTTCTTGTCGTGTAAGAACTCTATCTTTTGCTGTGTTAGCAAGACACAGAGCTGCAGCTCAATTTTTCCTGACTACAGAACAGGACCATTAGTCCCTACGGGCCTACATCGCCCGGTGAAAATTTGTTGTATTGTTGGGAAAATAATGTGATTCAAAAAGTTGTTTTGATCCTGGACAAGGGCACTGAAAACCATTAAAGAGATGTAAATGTATTTTCACACGTAAAGCTTGAAATCTACTGAACCTATATTATTCAATCTGTTTCCTTTAATTAAAAAATTGTAAAATTAAATCGGCGATCGTTATTTATTTTTGGAATGAAGGCGCATTAGGAGACTGTTACCAACAAGTTCTGAGCTGACCTACTTTGATGAAAATTTCTGGTGATTTTTGATGAAAATCACTGGCGATTCTGACTTGGGCGGTGCCCATCTTAATATAGGCAGGATTTCAACTGGGGGTGGGGATTTCCAAGAGTTCAGTTCGCGTTCGAGTCCTAATGCCTACTGTACTTCGTAGGTCCTGTGACGTTAGTCACACTGCTCATGTGTAATAGAAGGCCCACATATTATTATAATTAAGACTTTAACCATGATTTCATGTTGATTTCCTGTAGGAAGCGCTTAGAATATACAGTAATTCCTCTAATAAATCGATCCCTCTATCAGTATTCGATCACCCTCAATTTTTGAAGAAAAATACGATCGGAAGTTGTAATAATTCAATCACCCCTGATTTTCAGAAGATCCTGTTTGTAATAAAAATTTGATCACACGCCACCAAATGTGCCTACTGTTGACGCGTATCATGGACAGTGGAAAAATACAGTGAGAAACATGATGAAAACATATATACAGCATCATTACCAAAACGTATGGCGGGCTAATCAACTTTAAACCTAGAAAAAGGACTCATTATTTTCAGATAACATAAATTTGATGTTGTCGAGACACGTGGTGACGACTACCGATTTTGATTTCCGGTGGATGCAAGATCTGTCGAATTTTGAGGGATGTAAAAAAAAGGGAAAATATATTGTGAGCAAAATCATATACGTAATCAACAGGACTAAAAATAATTAAGTGGGTTTCATAATAAAATAAGACGAACGTACTTCCGCATAACGGAGAATGCTCTGTTGTTTACGTCATAGCTAGGCCTCCTACTGAAGTTGGTCAAACAGAGATCGCGTATGATAACAGCGTTATTCAGTTTATGCTCGAGTATTCACAAACGCCAATTATCTGCATTTTATTGAATCACACCTTGCATGAATATAATTTAAAACAGCTGGCTTGTATGCCGATTAGGTTTCACAAATACCGGTATTGAAAACTGGTCACTTGCTGATTCATTCCACAAAGGGCCATTGTTAACTGCCCGGCTTTGTTTGGATTAATCCGTGAATTAAACAACATCTCTGATTATTCTGCCTCAGTCTCCTAGAATCACAATCTTGATTGATTGCTGAACTATGGATGCTCATGCGATATGATTACACCTTTCGATGATTAACTCCATTCACTAAGTAACTCTCTTTGATACCGAAAATTCAAGAACTCTTCCATGACAAACAGGAAGTTTTGGACAAACAACACTGCCGTCATCTTTGTTAATTAAATCATAATGAAAATTTTGCTGTCCCAACTCATCAATACATGTATATCCAAATTTTACTATTATCTTTCGAATTACGAAGGACGAGCACGCAGTTGCTGTGAAGAAAGATAGAAAGACTGCAGGTCCAGGATCCAGGATCATAAAATTCATGATTGGAAAAGGAGGCGTTGTCTGTAGAGTGACGGGAAAGAAACAACGATCGAAAACTTTGCCACAAGGTGGAGTGGAAGTTCCATGTGTATACATTTTCCGCCATGCTGAGAAAAAAATGATCAACAAACTCAAAAAACTTTTGCGGCTACCGGTACATGACAAAACAACTATTATGAACCAAATATTGTACCTCTGATAATTTGTGAAAAGTATTGTATGATTTGATTGGTATGCAGTAAAGTTTTGCATCGATACACCACACGTCTTCTGTATTTACTTTAACACGTTTCCATTCATGACCGAGATGACCTAAATCCAGGACGAACGTAGGCCTGACATGAACGGCCAGTGTTCGAATTTAAGAAAAATTTGAACCAGTCCGCCGGACTGATGAGCCAAAAATGTAACCAGTCCGCAAATATTTTTACTAGTCCGTTAAATTATATTAAATAAAAGATGATCTGGAAACATTTGTCATCATGAATATTTTGTTCTCTGTGATGGTTGCTACTAAATCAGAAATTAATAATTGTGCATTTCTTGAATTTCTTGAGCGCGTATGAAGATTATCACGAATGACAAACCCCGTCGGCTAGACTTTGACTGCACGTGTCGTCGCGAAACATTGCTTCAACAAACGCCATTTCAAGCAAAAAAAATCAGTAGATTTCTTTCGAAGTTGATGAAGAATACGTTTAAGATTGTCCTGGTAAACATGATCAGGTCGTCTGAAGCGTAATCATGTTGCTGATTTCTCGATTCCCGACCTGGAAGTGGGTACTTTATTTTCTGAAAAGATCGCCAACCTGCTTTGCCATGCTGCAATAAAGTCACACTTTACGGTATGCTGACAGCACTCGCGCCACTTTACGGTTGTTGTTGTCGTAAAACGCAGCCGTGGTCGTGATTTCGTTGGAATTTGCTGAATTTTTTTTTAGACTCGCACGATTTATTTAGACTCTGTCGGGTAACCGAAAACAGACACGTTTTTCATTCTTTACAAATTGTGCGGAGATATCCAGAGAAATAGTTTACACAATGAACTGAGAGCTTTTTTGTTACCAGTCCCACGGACTTGTTGTTCAGTCACTCACATCAGTCCGTTTGATTTTTTACCAGTCTCGGACTGACGGACAGGTGCCAAATTCGAACTCTGACGGCCCACATGAACAGGCAGTTTGACAACATCCGCAAGTAGTGTAACTCATGAACTGACGATTTCTCGATAAAAGTGTTGTTTTCATTTAAATATCCGATACTAAGTTTCTGAAAAATAGTGGGTCATAATAATATTTATTATAATTTATCGTTTGGAGACTCGTTTGGAAGCAACAGCGAGTTACGGCAACAACCACAACATCACACAAATTACTAAAAATTCGATCACCCCGCATTTTTCAGGATTTGTCACTTTCAATGATTTGCAATAAATCAATTACGACCATTTTTTTTTACCTCAAATATCACTTCCGGTGATCGAATTATTTGGGAATTACCGTACCTGGCTTTCAACTTCTCCATCAACTACTTCCTCCTCTTTCATGGTATAGCTGTAAGGGGTGACCAGTGGACTCTCCACAAACACCTGTCCTTCCTTCTCATACTCCGGTAATGTTACACCACCGACCTCAATTCTGAACGTGAAATCTGCATTGGACGGCATTGTGAAACTTCACGTAGAGGGGGGGTAGGTGTAGTAAGAACCTGGACTGTTACCTGAAATACACAACAGTACAGTTACTTGTACTCATGAAGCTTTAAAGGTTATACAAAATGATCTCAAAATCTGCTACTTTTTTGTGCTAAATTGTTGTAGAGGTGATTATATAGACTTGTTTTACATTTTTGTATGTTTCAAACTGCCCAAGGTTGGAAATAGCAGCAGTAAAGTGCGACAATTTCATGCCCCTTTCTAAACGGCGAAAGCTGTGACCGCTTGACCTGTGACGTCACAACCTGATTACGATCTCGCTCAAATGCCTGTTGTGACGTCCAAATGTCAGCGACGTCACGCTAGAACTCCCACAGTTGGGTGAATCTTTTGTAACAACGCCCGACGTCATAGACTATGACGTTTACGGCGCAATCGTAATCAGGTTGTGACATCATGCACCAGAGGTCACGGCTTCAATACGTTTTCCCCCACATGTGTGCTATTCGTGTCCTAAAACCCACTTCGACAACATTATTCGAGAAAAAAATACTAATTTATTGTTTGGAACACTACTGGGTATGTTTTAATGCAAAGTAGTATAGAGTCATTTGGTATAACCTTTAAGCCTCATAGAAATATTTAATGAGTACATACACATGTAGAAATATTTAATGCTGTTCTCAATTCAATCAGGTTTCTATCCCGAAAAATGGTGTACTGGTTTAATTGTACCGATTTATAAAAGTGGATCTCCTTTGACCCTAAAAATTATAGAGGGATTACTTTAACGAGTTGTTTCGGGAAATGGTTCTGTATTAATGCATGTACTAAATAACCGACTGACAGCCTATTCCCTGAACAGAAAGTTGTTATCCAAATTTCAAATTGGTTTCCAAAAGAATCAGTCACACACCATATTTTTGTGTTAAAAATGCTGGCGGATAAATACAAGGTTTGCACGCCTTTTCTTGCTTTAAATTTAAGGACTTTTCAAGGATCTACAGCAACTATTCAAGGACCCAATTCAAGCCAATTATAGAAATACGGACATGTTCGAATGATCATTTTTTTGACAGTAACTTTTGACACGAGAGGCTAAATGGCGGATTTCTTCGTCTTCGATCATATTCAGTGAATAATCCATTGGCTCTTGCATTTTCCATCATTATTTTCTCTCTTTGAAGAGCAAATGCATTCTTCCTGCTCTTTAACCATTAAATTAGGTTCGAGTAATTGACCGCAATGATCGGCTGACAATGAAGAGATTAGTTACACTGGACGCCCGGCCAATTTACATCATTGTATTAGTACATACGGGACAAAAGCATATTCTGTCACTTAGACATTCTGATACTTAGACATTCTGGTACCATTTTTAGTTCACTCAGTTATTTTTGGAAAGGCATGCGTGATCCATTATTTTTTTCAATGTCAGAGACAGAGGACGTTTGCTTACAATATCTCTTGGACGGATTTCGTGAAAAATAAACATCACAGGGCCGACAGAATTCAGATTTATGGATAATATAAGCCTTTGGGGGTTCTAAGCTGCATAGAGTGGTTTGGTGGGCGTATATGCAGGAAAGTTGAAAAAAATACTTCTTTATGTCAACGCTGGCAAACAGCATACGGCGCGCTCTGTGCCTGTGCACCCATCATATATATATATATATACCTGCATGTCAAACACGTTATGATGGGATTGGGACAAGGAACAAATACAGAATAGAATAGTTCATTTGCGTAAAAGTTGTGCCCAGCAGGGCTAAAACGCAATTATACATACATATAAACAGGCCTCAATTTAAGGTGGTAACCTGTTTTCAGGTTGCCTGGAGGTTGCCATATGAAAAATAGTGGTAACCTATTTTCAGGTCCCCATAATTTTGACTAATAATATGACATTAGGTTAATAATTATGCAATAGGTTCCCACAGGTTACCAGTGTAGAATTCATGGTAACCTGTTGAGAAGTTACCATCAGCACTCCTTAAAGGTGAAATGCAAAGGTTTGTAAATTCTTCGTTTTACATTTAATATATGTAGGTTGAATAATAACAGAAATACAAGTATATCAATTTCACTTGGATTAATTTGAAGTATCTTGTCTGCTAGAATCTTTTTAGAAGTTGGTACCCCTAGCCCAGCTGAATTCAGATTTGCAAAACGTCATCGCTTATCTTTCCTTGATTGTGACGTCACGTCAGACCAGCCGCCCGGAGACTGAACGTTACAAGTATTGACGACCGGCCAGGTGGTCTGATGTGACGTCACAAACCAGCGTCAAACAAGGGCAGATAAGCGATGCGGATTTCATTTCTGAAATCGGCCGGGCTTGAGATACCAACTTCAAACCACTTTTCAAGAGCTACCAGGAGACAAAATACTTCAAATAAAATCAAATGAAGTAGTTAGGCTGATATTTCAGTCATTAAATGGCCCATAAAGAATATAAAGAGGAAAATATGAAAACCTTTGCATTTCACCTTTAAATTGAGGCCTGTATAAAACATACACAACTACAAACATCAGACAACAGATACCAGACCTTGCATTTTACGGGGCTGATTTAAGGTTAAAGGATACAATCAGCCCCGTCAAAATGAAAGGCCTGAGATACAACATGCAAATATATAAAAGGATTTCCATTTTACCCGACATTAAAATAACCATAGGCTAGGCATGCTACTCTTGAGTGACTTTTCTATATTCAAGCATAATACATCAACTAAGAGACTCTTTCCTATTACATGGCTTTAAAAAAATTGCCACTTACTGCAATTTCCTCTGTGGCTCGCTGAATACAAGATTGAACATCGGTTGTATTCAGACACATTTTTTAAAGTTTGGGTTCCATAATTTACAACAACAACAACATACTCACACAACTGACAGAAACAAGAAGCATTGTCGCCCGTGTACTTCACCGTTACTTGTTGGGTTAGCCGCTAAAATAACTGATAATGTAATATGAACATGCTGGATTTACCGTTTAATCCTCCACTGACACTACATCGATTCCGCGCTCTTACACCATTGACGTGAAGTTCCCCCGTTTTTCAGTTTTATGAGTTTGACAGCTTCAGGTACTTCAAATTGTCGGATCAAAATATAATACGGAAAAATACTGAAACTAGTCTACTTAAGTTATAATATGTCAGAAAAAAAGTGAACAAAATTCCATTCGTCTCTGTGACGTCTTGGTGCAAATAAAAGAAATAAAAACCAGGGTTTTTGTTTCAAAATTCCTCACACATAAGATCTATTTTATGTTCTCGAGAAATAATTATTGGACTCATCAAAGATAGATAGATAGATAGATAAGACTTTATTTCAAATGAATGCAAATTGCCGTAGAAAATACTCAATATCAAATTATGAAATACCGGTAAGCATTTAAGCTAAGTAAATGGCCCCCATATTCAGAGTACAAGAGAAAAAGTTCAACGGAACTTTTTTTTCATGTTAGTGGAATGCAAAAAGTGATAATATTTTACCTAGGATGGTATGCTATTCATTTGCGTACACTTCGCCATCCATAAGCAGTCTTACCGCGTATAGATTCAATTTTCAATTCAATTCTTTATTGGCACTAACACAATTCACATTGGTTATGGCCGAGAAACCATATCAAACACACAATAGTTCAGTGTACTACAAGAAATAGTAATACAAAGTGAAAACATGAGTAACAAGATACCTAACAGCCAGTGCTATTACCTGGAAGGACTTCTCCTGTTAAAACTCTCAGAAATAAATGTTGCGAAGAGTTTGGTGGTCTTAAATGTGTCACATTGTAGAAGTTTAGTGAATACCTTTTGGATATGATACATAGAGTTCGGAACATCGATGGATAAATCCCGGAATAGGGAATGTCTGAGATCTGCATTGTTGGAGCAGCACATTACAAAATGAATTTCATCTCCAACAGAGCCCACACAGTACTGGCAAGTACGCAATTCTCTTGGAATAATTGGTTTTTGGTATCTGCCAGATTCGATTTCTAATGTGTGATTGCTTATTCGAAGTTTTGTAATAAGCACACGTTCTGGCTTAGGCAAATTGGTACTTTTCAAGACGATACTCCCACTTGAGTGTAGCATAAGTATCCAATTTATGATTAGATGGACTAAACATCATATTATGCCAGTCCTGTGTAAACTCATCAACTATTCGCCTAGCAAATGTTCTGTGAAAATTACCCATATCTAAGAAAGATTGTTGGCACCACATGTTGTAAAAACCATGTACTGATAATATTTTTCTCATTTTGCTGCAATAATTAAGAGAATCAGTCTTCGCAGACTTAAGGTTATGCAGATAAGCTTGTTTTAGATGCTATTGTTGTTGTTGTTGTTCCGGAAATCCCTCCTTTTCATCTAGGAGCACCCTCTGTAAGAGGTAACGGTATACATATCTTGGAATAATGAATTAGGCAGTCTATTTACACGAATTCACAACTGTTGACTATATATATGTATGTACACGCGACTAACTCTCTCTCTCGGTTTCTGTTTAATTCAATGCCAGGATTAGGGAGGCTCTTTCAATGTGGAGGGCATAGCACAGTGTACGGGAGTGGTTTTCTAGCTGTTGCAGCGGGTTGGTGGAATGTTTTAGTACACTCTGAGGAATCAGCATGCTGAAGTCTAGCACAATTTGTGTCAGTTTTATCGGATTGGAACGAGCTTCTGTAGCTCAACTATGGTGGCCGACAGCTGCCATTCCATAAATGTAACTTTTTAAACGTTTTCTCTAATTTTTTTTATTTTAATTGAAATATTTTTTCCATATTATTTCATTTTCATTTCATTTTTTTTTAATTTCATTTCCGTTTCCTTTTCGTTTCATTTGGATTTCGTTTTCATTTTCATTTCACTTTCATTTCATTTTGTTATATTTTTTTTTACTTACCGGTAAATTAAAAAAAAAACATTATTTCATTTTTTTTTTAAATTTCATTTCCTTTTCATTTCATTTCATTTTGATTTTGTTTTCATTTCACTTTCATTTCATTTTGATTTTGTTTTCATTTCACTTTCATTTCACGACGGTAGCACTTTCCAATTGCCAACCCCCCCATGTCTGTCCTCTCTCCCTCGCTTCCCATAGGGGTAAATTCTCGATGTCACGAGGTGCCGACAAAAGTTCCATATGGCGGAAAACAATGCCGCAGGATATGAGGTCATGTTGAGCGAGTAGATTCATTTATATGTCGGAAATTGGATGTTTCATGAAATCTGACTGTTGGTTCGACGTTCATTGCCCCCGTTACCAACAATCAACAATATAAATAGCTAGGTACAGGTAGGTAGAATATATTGTACCAAGTACACTAAATTATACCAAAAATAGCTCACTGTAAATATGGAATTTGGACGTCATGTTTGCGGAATAGTATGGGAACCTAGAGCTACCCAGAAGGGGTGTGACTAAAAAGCGTCCGGTAGCGTCCGGAAGCGTCCGGTAGCGCCCGGGACACCGTCCGGTACTTTTTATACCGCCCGGTACACCCTACAATACTCCTTTTGTGTCCCATACAAAATTGTGTATGTCCCATGTAAATATCGACTGATATTTGCCGTTTTCTGACTTGCGCGCATTTAATCGCATGATTTGGCACCGCTTTCTAGATGATCGTTAACAGACTTCATTTATCTTTTCCTGTAAATTTGAGCTTAAATCTGCCAGTATTCTCCGAATCATTTTTTTTTCTTATATCGTCCGGTACTTCATTCACCGCCCGGTACTGTAAATTTGATATTTTTACCCCTCGGCCAAAATTTGGCTGAAGGGTATTGTCGTCGTCATGTACGTCCGTCCGTCCGTCTGTCTGTCCGTCTGTCCGTCACACCTTTCTCGTTACCAAGATATTTTTAGAACGACTTACCCTAGGCACACCAAACTTGCAGTGTACATCCATATGCTCATGACCCAGAACACTATTGAATCTGGACCCGATTGGTTGAAAACTTTGGCGGCCATATTTAATTTATGCGAAACCATTAATCTTATGCATCTCCGATACCATTTCACTGTTCAGTGGGAAATTTGGTCTAGATCATCGATGCATCAAGAAACTCCAAAAGAATGACCAAACCAGTTTCCCTGATTCGGTGGAAAGCTTGGCGGCCATTTTTAATTTATGCAAAATCTTTAATGATATATATCTCTGATACCATTCAAGTGTTTTATACGAAACTTGGTATACAGCATCGATGTATCAATAGACCTGCAATGTATAACCACATCCGTTCCTCTGAGTTGCGGGAAGGATGGGCGGCCATCTTTAATTTATGCGAAATCATTAATGATCTCCATCTCTGATACCGTTCAAGTACTCGATGTAAAATTTGGTGTACATCATCGATGCATCAATAGACTTAAGATAAATGACAGTTCTGGTCTTTCTGATTGGGCGGAACCTTGGTGGCCATGTTTAATTTATGCAAAATCTTTAATGATGTATGTCTTTGATACCATTTCAGTGTTCTATATGAAACTTGGTATACAGCATCCATGTATCAAGAGACTTGCAATGAATAACCACATCAGTTCCTCTGAGTGGTGGGAAGGATGGGCGGCCATCTTTAATTTATGCGAAATCATTATGATCTCTATCTCTGATAACTTTCAAATGCTCGATGTAAAATTTGGTATACATCATCGACTCTTATGTAATGAATGAATACCGGTTTCTCTGATTGGACGGAAACCTTAGAGGCCCTTTCTCATTGCAAAAATGTTCATAATCTGTATAATCGTCACTTGACTACTTGGTGTTCCTGAAGTCTTGGTTCAAATTGAATACATTATGAATGACTGGCGCCCGGAGCCGATGGGTTTTCAGATGCGCAGCTTCGTATTTTCTTTACGGTACGTTTTTCACCATCCGATATTTTCTGGATGTTCTATACATTTTTAGATGTTCTAAATGGGCAGGATGATTCCAGACTAAACGCGCGCACATCAGAAAATGGCAAATACCAGTCGATATTTACATGGGACATACACAATTTTGTATGGGACACAAAAGGAATACTGTAGGGTGTACCGGGCGGTGTAAAAAGTACCGGACGATGTACCGGGCGCTACCGGACGCTTCCGGACGCTACCGGACGCTTTTTAGTCACATCCCTTCTTGCTAGCTCTAGGTTCCCATACCATTCCGCAACCATGACGCACAAATTCCATATTTACAGTGAGCTGTTGTTGGTATAATTTGGTGTACTTGGTTAAGAAATAAATGTTGGTTTTCCGTCCTCTAACTGCCCAGATAATGGATGGTAAAACGGAATTGCCTATTGTTTTGGGACGAAGCCGCAGGCTGAGTCCTAAAACATAAAGGCAATTCCGTTTTACCATCCATTATCTTGGCAGTTAGAGGACGGAAAACTAACATTTATTTCTATTCTAAAGCATCATTTATAAATGTTACCAATGCTAAATAAAAGAATAAATGTGGTCCTCGTACTCATTTGAAATTCAATTCCCCCTGACAACAAACTCGGATAGACCCGTCCAGATCATCTTTTCTGATGTTCCACTGGTGCCGGTCTATTCTCTCAGGCGAGGGGTGTGGAGGGGGGGGGGGAGGTGATGAAGCTCAGGGAACGATATTCCTGTATTTCAGTGCATAGACAATGTTTACTCTCGTTTTAAAAATTCAGTTAGACGCGATCTTATGTGCGATGAAGAATCATTTATAACAGATTCCAATAATTATCTCACACCTATTACGGCGTTGAACTGTACGACCTCGACACAGTTGCCATCACAGTTTTGCTGACTCCGCCCTCGAGCAGCGCGTGAGTTTACAGCCGACACAAGAGCACTACCGAATGATTGTGACGGATTCTGAAAATTCTGGAGGATTTTTTATTACACGAGATAAGATATACATTCCCTGAAATTTTCTTTCGGCGTGCCAAGCAATTTACAGCCCTATATATCAACATAATTTAGCTAAAACAGGTACACCGCCTCCTGTGAACAGCGGTCCGACTGAAATCTATCTTGAGTGACAGCTGTCGTCATTGCAATGTTACGAATTCTGCACGTGTGTCATTCATAAATTTACTACGATTGCCACGCCCTCAGATACACAGACTCTGCGAGACGACAAGAATCATGCGAAATAATTCGCATTTGTTAGCCTTTCGAGTCGCAAAACTAAGTGAAAACAGATAATGTAGTCAATAATCTATTGAAAGTCGAAAATCGCGAGTAATTCCCACTTATAGCCATTTACTATTGAGCAGACGGTGCGATAACCTATCCACCCCGGCCAAATCGTATTTGGAATAGGTTCATTTTGGAATAGAGTCACGTGAGAAAGGGTACTATATCGTCCAATATAGGACAGCAATCTCCCTATGCTTTCAATGCTAAAGATCAGGCAGATGCTTTAGAATACCATATATTCTACCTACCTGTACCTAGCTATTTATATTGTTGATTGTTGGTAACGGGGGCAATGAACATCGAACCAACAGTCAGATTCCATGAAACACCCAATTTTCGACATATAAATGAATCTACTCGCTCAACATGATCTCATATCTTGCGGCATTGTTTTCCGCCATATGGAACTTTTGTCGGCACCGTGACGTCGAGAATTTACCCCTATGGGAGACGGGGGGAGATAGGGCAGACAGGGGGGAGGGGGAGATTGGCAATTGGCAAGTGCTAGCGTCGTACAGGTTCATCTTCACTTTCGCATTGTGAGAGAAATTCTAAGGGTACGGCACTATGAACACACACGTGATACACATTAGCCAATAATATGACTTGGCAGCGCTCGGCTGGCAGTTCTCGGCCACAGAAGAATTTGTTTTCGTTTTGAGAGAGGAGAAAAAAAAAACTGGCAGTGCCGGGCGCTGCCACCTCATATATTTTTTCCTTGTGATAACAAAATAAAATGAAACTGAAATGAAAACAAAATCAAAACGAAATGAAAACAAAGTGAAAACAAAATGAAAATGAAATGAAAAGGAAATGAAATGAAATTTAAAAAAAAATGAAATAATGTTTTTTTTTTTAATTTACCGGTAAATAAAAAAAATACAACAAAATGAAATGAGAATGACAACGAAATCAAAATGAAACGAAAAGGAAACGGAAAAGAAATTTAAAAAAAATGAAATGAAATAATATGGAAAAAATATTTCAATTAAAAAAAATAAATAAAAAAAAAATAAAAAAAACGTTAAAAAGTTATATTTATGGAATGGCAGCTGTCGGCCACCATACTTAACGATCATGTCCTGCATTTTTCAGAAGGGTGAGCATATTTTCGACCCGGTGCTCGCGGATGTGCTGCAGTTTAATGCAAGAGCAGATGAAGTGAGTGCGGTCCTCCGTAGCATCTAAACAAAGGAGGCATGTTGGGTCAACGGAGAATTGGTTAAATCTTGCACGGTTTTCTTGTTGTGGATAGCAGCCAGTGAGGAGTTTTGCCTTTATGGCTGCTCTCTGGATATCACGGGGACAGGAATTAGCTGATGCCCAAACATGATGCGGGTTTTTTACTCCACAAGCCGCAATGTTCAAGAACTTGAGCGAACTTTTCTTAGCAGCTTCATCCCGGAGCCAATCAGTCCAGAATTTGTTAATGATGATCTTGGCCTTGCGCTTGAATGAGTTTCTAGGTGGCGGATTGAGAAGAAGTTCGACTGCCGGTGGGAGATTATATTTGGCGAGAATGGATCTGATTGTAGAGAACCAACTGTTGTCGTTGATAGACCTTAGTGCTATCTGTCGACGAGCGAGGCTGTATTCCCTACTTGCTGGATCATGGCAAATATACAGGAAAAGGGAGATCATTCTTTTGTGAATGGATGCTTCGACCTTCTCGGCCCCAACGAGGAGGGTAGCAGCTTGCATTAATTATTTGATGGTCTCTGTTAACTGTATTTTCGATGATCTGCACTTGACCGTTTTCAACCTGCCGAGATGTAGTTAAAAGGGCTATGTCATCGGCGCAGGTTGGGGCGGAGACGTCAATATCACCAATCAGGAAGCCGAGGGCAGATTCTTGCAGGTCAAACAGTAGAGCGTTGTTAACGATTTTGTACATTTCACCAGAGAGTGAACTCCCCTGTCTTGTGCCTTGGAGCAGAGGGAAGGGGTCACTGAGGTTTCTGTTCCATTTGGCGCAGTTTGTCGCTTCGTGATATAGGTCAGCAACAAGGAGCCACATAGTGCCATTGATTCCACGCAGGTATAATTTCCGGAGTAGCTGTTCATGCCACACGACATCGAATGCTTTGTGAGCATCGAATGTCGTGAGAATGAGATTGTCTTTACACTTCTTGGCTTCTGTATGGGCTTCCGTGATGATGAGTGCGGCATTGTTGCAGGATGCTTTCTCCGTAAATCCACGTTGAAGGGGGTGTTGGGACGGTTTCAGTAGAGGTTTCATACGCTGTAACAGGACTTTTTCAACCACTTTGCCGACTATGGGTAATACGGAGATACCTCGATAGCTTGAGGGGTGGTTCGGTGGTTTTCCTTTCTTTAGGATCGGGGTGACCACTCCACGCTTCAGTAGTTCCGGGATAAGTCTTTGTCGTGACATGCAGTTAAGTAATTCGGTGAGGTAGGACGTCACTGGGAAGTCACCGTAGAGAAGGTGTTCGGCGGTGAGACTATAAATATCTGGGGACTTGCCTTTGTTTAAGTCCTTGATGGCTGCAGAGACTTCTTCAAGAGAGAATAGTAGAGGTTCGTCCTTATGTTGGGCTAGGCTCTCCATTACCATGAAGTCAAGATTGACTTGCTCAGTGTATGATTGGTCAAAATGTTCGTTATCAGTGGGGGACGCCAGTTCTTTAAAGTATTGTCTCCACACATCAGGAAGTTGATCGTCTTCGTAGAGGTCGCCGTGGAGCAGGAGTTCCCGCGTCTGTTTCGTTTTGGATTTCCGTTGTCGATTTATTAAGTGGTGAAAAAGCCTGGTATCGTCCTTATGGGCTGCCATTATACGTGCATAGTTTCTGTCACGTTTCTTTGCTGCCTCAGTTCGTTGGACTTTTCTAAGATGTTTACGGGCTTCTATTCTGGCTTTTGTCGCTGGGTGAAGTTTGGATCTAGCAAGGGCGTAGACAAGTTGTCAGATTTGGGGGGGCTTGAGAGGGGGAGAGTCTGAGAGGGGGGTTTCCCACCTCGCAGCTTAAGAATTTTTTTTGAAACTTGATGGTAAATTGGCACTCTCTGGGAGCATCTGAGTAGTATAACGTTGTAACAACTGAACTTTGATTTATCCCAAAATGTCTCATAACAAAGACGATCACTGCAATGATATACAAGCTGAAGTGATCATTCAGTCTCAGGTTTGCACTATATTTCAAGTTAATCCTTAGACAATACCGACGGTCACGGATGTACAAAGGGAAGCAATTTTACCAACTTCACGGCAGAGGGCGTGACTGCTTGGGGGTCAGATCGAAGATTGTTAACATGGTGGATCAAAGGAAATTGACGCAAAACGGGTTCCAGTTCGATAAATGGGCGGTCAAAATGAAATTAAAACAGATGTACTGCAGAGTGGCTATCCTAACATATTAACAGACACACGAGGCGCTCTTGTTCTATGATGTAAGATATATATTTCTAGTCCAAATGAGTTGAAGAATCTGGTATGTTCTTCTGTGACGTCGATCATTCGCTATGACGTTGCAACAATCCATATTGTGATGACGCCACTCGCGATACCATTGTTGGCGGTCCAAATAACAAACGTCACAAGAGAACGTCATAATACAAATGTATCAAAATGTATATATTCGTAGCGTCGCAAGCTATCGTATGGCTGCAGGATAAATCTGACCCCCTCTGCACTCCGCCCTCTACCGGTATGTCAGCAAAGTTGTTCCCCTTTACGTATCCGTGACCGTCGGTATACTGTCGTGCCCCGATAGCAGCGCGTGTCTGAGCACGTTTCGTCTCTGACGTTTCCGACGATATTTCTGGGACAATTTATCCGACAACATTGAAACTTCACACAGTAGATAAACAAAATACTAAATTTATTCCCCTACAGTAGTTCTCAATAAATCGCGAAAACAAAAATTAGATGGGAAATTTGTGAGATACTTTGGACTTTTTACGTCAAGCTCGCATGTTTTAACAATGGCAGATCAAAGTTATCGTGGCCCCAAAATAACATGGTAGGTATCGGTGACTTTGGTCAATTCTCAACAAATTTTAATGAAAGACAGAAATACAATTCGGGCTTTTTAGTTTATATACTGTGTGAAGTTTCAATGTTGTACGATAAATTTTCTCCGAAATATCACCAAAAACGTCTGGGATTTACTATCTGGGAAAGACAGTAGGTTTATTTCTATAGGGTTTCTTTATGAAAAGTAGTTGAGAGTTTGTATATCTCTTGTTTGTGAATAAAGAAGTACTGGGATCTCAATTGAAAAACAAAATAAGTTTGTAGTGTAGCGCTTTTTGTCCAAATAGGCGGCATTTGATTGGATTTGGAGCACACTATTCCATTCTCGATTGAAGCCCGAAATCGTCAATCTATGGCTTTGATCACTGATCAATTGCAATCTTATTTTAGGCCTAATGGTATGCACTGGCGGCGATAAGTTTACTTCTCCTGTAATAATTGAATAAGATACGTGATCTTATATGCTATGTTAGGTTTCTTTTTCTTTCTTTCTTTCCTTTTTTCGTTTGTTTGTTTGTTTGTTTTGTTCTCTTTTTTTTGCCGGCCGTCAAAATTTGGGGGGGCTCAAGCCCCCCCAAGGCCCCCCTTGCCTACGCCCTTGTCTAGGACTACCAGATATTTTCCATTTATGGAGAGCTGTTTTGCTGCGCTTTATCGCATCCAGAATATTTGGTTTTATGTATTGGATTCCAGATTTTGACTTTTTGGGCTCGGGCTGGCCAGATGCTAGTCTTGCTTGCCTTATGCAATGCCAGTTCAAGGCGTTTCACCTCACAGGTAATGTCAAATTCTGAGATGCAGTCTTTGCAGGGATGAAGGACTTCTTCAACCGTTTCCGTATATGCTTGCCTATGACGTTTCCAGTTGATAGGTTTATTCGGGTTGGGCATGCTGGCTGCTGATTTTGCTGTTGGTTTCAGTGCCGTTTCCACTTTGATGGAGATGGATACAGGAGTATGGTCGGATGTGTTTTTAGGGTCCATCTCGACGACTTTGCTCGATGCTATAATGCTTTTGTGTGGTATTGGCAGGAAGAAGTAGTCAATTTGTGCCTGGTCGATCTCATTCACGTGGAAGAAGGTCATTTGTTTTCCCTTGGTGCAGGAGGTCAGCTGAGATTTATTGGTGAATGCTGTTAGTTTTTTGTCCCTATAGAGTTGTCACGCCGCATTAGCAGGGGGGCGTTAAAATCGCCTCCAAGGATTACGTGGTGAGAATCTCTGTATTTCAAGATAATATGGTCCAGCTGCTGTAAGGTGTCGTCGAATTCTGTTTCTGGGTGGTTTTTAGCAGGCATATAGACACAGATTACACATAGCGGTTTTGGAGTTGCTTGTATTTGTATGGCAATGATTCTATGATCGCCATCCGGCAGTTCGTCGGTTTTCGGCATGAGTTCTTGTCTTAGAAGGATGGCGACTCCGCCATAACTTCTAGGGCGTTGATACGGCGATATGGAGTCATTGGTATCTACTGATTTAGAGACAGCGCTAAATTCAGGGTGAATATCATTTAATTGGTCTTTTTCAAAGTCAAAGAGCCAGTGCTCTTGCATGCATACTATATCGTGCTGATCTAGAACAGTCTTGGCATAAATCCGGTTGGAAATAACGTTTTTAATGTTAATTGTGGCGGCACGAAGAACGGTGGCATTTGGTGGGCTGCTGGTAAGAGGGGTGGGAAGACGGTTGGCATTGATGCCGGGATCCATCTCGGTACGGGTAGGTAGATTGGCGGTGGTAACCAGGTTGCTGGGGAGGCACGGCCTGCTCCTAAAAAAGGTTGCTGAGATGGTCGTTGTGAATGAGAGATTGGAGGGCTGTTGTTAGCTGTGTTAACGTTATTCGTGGATGGACAGGGCGGAGAGCATGTATTTTGGTAGTCTCTGGATGGTTCATTTGTGGGGGTGAATGGTAGGTTTTTACCTAGTTGTGCTGGGTTATGCTCCGTATCGGCTGGAACAGTTGCCTCGGCCACGGGAGTACTGGTCTTGTCTTGATTGAGTTTTGCTGGGGAAGTGTTGACATTGGTCGCGGTAACGTCTTGCGTGTCTGCGAGGTCCGTCTCTCGTCGTTGAGATGGTTGCAGGTTTATATTGACCGGAGGTATGTACACGGGTGGAATTGGGACAGCTGGTTCGAACGGATGTGGTGGTGCCAGTCCTCTGTGATGTATATACTGGTGTGGATTGAGATCTGTCGCAGTGGGGTCTCTGGGATATGTTCTCTTTTCGAGGTGAATTAGCTATTAAGAAAAACGAGTCGTCCTAATGCAGGCGCCTCGGAGCACGTTTGAAAGTGGGGGGCTGAACTCTATATCGGCCATGTTAAATGCTGGACTGGTGCTATCTAAGATAGGACTTATAACATTGCAGTCTCAAAAAGTGGGGGGCTGTAGCCCCCCCCCCCGGTTCCGCGGCCCCTGTAATGTCAGGCCTGTGGCAGACGTGCCAGGCCGGCTTATTTACAGTGATCGCAATCTGATATACAATTTTATGCTCTCAGTAATAATAATATATAATAATAATACTTTATTACGTAAAACATTTACCACATAGGGTTAAGAACGCATACATACGACAATATAACTCATTAAATAACATCCGCACATGCACCAATCACACGTATATACATTCATACCATACAGATGTACATGTACACAGCCTCACACTCAATATTTACATACCATTTCTGTTATCCTTAACATTGGCATGGAAATACTCGGGGGTACCCTAACCTGAGAAACAGTCATACACAAAGTGTGCAAGACTGTTTGTGGCTAATCTATTTCCACATAACATAAGCTGAACAAATAACATCAATGATATTAGATATTTTTGACATAAATTTCTTCCTACGGTCAGTGTATTTACAGCATGACAGAAGAAAGTGTTTTTCGTCTTCTATTACATCACACGCATCACAGTCTATCACATGTGGGTGTTTTTGGCTTGGCGTACCTCCCCATCTCAATTTGCAGTATGTGTGCACCGATACGCAGTCTAATAAATGCTGTTCTATGTTTTTTATTATTAATTGCCAAAAGATTTTCTTCTGTACTGAAACTATCTTTTATGGATTAGTAAGTTTCAAGTTTGGTAGACGCATTAAGTTCCGTACTCCAATGAGTCTCATAGATCTGTAACAGCTGAGATAGTGTAAAACGAGTTGAGGCCTTTGGCTTAGAGCATGCAGCCTTCTTTCTGCGAATTATCATACTATACAATAATCAAGTGTACCCAGTACTAATTATATACCGTATTCTGTAACTTAAAAAGTATGTTCACATAGGCTTTCTTTAGGATAGTACGCTTAAATAGTTATATCATTTGCGAAACAGTAATGAAAATAAATTGAGTGTAGTATATGGTGAAAATAAGTTGAGTGCAGTATAATGGTTCCGACTGGATGATTGACAGTACTCCGAAAATCGTCCTGTTTCTGCGTACATGCCTTGTTCCGCGAACACATCCGGATATAGTAAGTACAGAGCTTCAAGTTGTAAATCTTCAAGAAGTGTAGATTGATACTGGCAGCAGTTGCTCCAGACAACGTATAATCAAAAAGAGCGAGAGAGAAGGAAGAGTAGTTTTTCTAGCGAGCGCCGAGATAAACGATATTTGAAGTCATCGGACAGATATTATCAACCAGTGCCTGAATGTGGTGAGACCAGCGTGCCGACGAGTGAACGGTAAGGCCGAGATGCTTATGAAAGTTGACTTCGGTGATATGCATATTTATCAAAATGAGGGATGGTCCCTGTACCGGGTTATTTTTTATTGAAAATAATAATGCTTTAGTTTTAGCAACGCTAAATGATACTACCATGTTTCAGCCCATTTAGATATTCTTAGCATAGATGAATTTAGGATATCAGCGGCTGTAATTGGGTTTTCAACAGTAATATATATATATATGTACATAATAAATCAATAAATTGACGATGTTGGGCATTATAATAACGGAATTATGCCTAAAAAATTACTAGATCAAAGAGGAAAATTTATAAATATTGTAGTGAGATCCACAAATAGTTGTAATTGTGTGTGTAACACACGTAATCAGTGTTTTCTTAGCCGGCCGGCCACAGGCAGGACATTTGGACGATCCCAAAAAATCATTGCTGGCTTTCCAAATCTGTGCATGAGGGATCTATGGCGCTATCGGCTTCAACGAGCCTTCAAAAAATTTCCCGAAAATATCAAAATAAAGATAGAATTCATGGGTTTTTGGAGGTTGTTAATATTAGTTCGTTGATGAAACGTTACTAGGAAACAAAATTTGGGGGATTCCCGGGGAGAGGATGTCGGGCCCGGGTTGGGGTAGCGGAGATGTTATACAATCGATCACCCTCGCGGGCCAGTGTATCGATCGATGTGTTTGGATTGATACACTGGCTTGGGTGGTTGCCTACAGCAGTTCTGGATATAAATAGATCAAGGGGTTTCCTCTAAATCCAACCAATCAGTGAACGCGCCCAGCTAGCTCATTACGTCGATCCGCTGTGAGTTTTGAGATGCGACAGCTAGGTTTGAATTTCATCGTTTGATGTCAGTCTGGAATCGACATTGGAAGTCGAAGCAAAAACCACGTACAGGCTTGGAATACCGACATGCTATTTCAAAACAACCGCGGGAGATGAATTGTACATGATTGTATAATAAAGTCAACGGCCCAAGAACTCATTCGAATCACCAAAATGTCCAGGTAACCCTTTTCGAGGATTTAGGATTTATCTGGACTTGTGAAGATGACAATCGAAACGCGAAACCAAAAATGAGCCAAAGATCTTTGAAGTACATTACTGTATCTCGACAAGATAAGATAAGATAAGATCATTCTTTATTGTATAAGCGTCAATGATTGACAGAATACAAAATTCACAGAACTATAACAGCAGGTCAATTAATTCCAAACTTACAGGACATATCTCATATACTACAATACAATATAACCCTCAATGAGTGGCGCTATTCGGGCTAGGCCCAGAATTTAGTAGATCTTGTCGGAGACTATTACAGTCTGCAACATATTTACAAATAATTTTGCAAATGGATGGATTATTATTACGAAGAATATATAAGAAAGTGTCATCTGTTGAACAGCTGTCAAAATCTCTGTCCTGGGATATTACAGTGATAAATAAATTATTTCTAAGGGCAGCATAACTTGGGCAATGTAACACAAAATGCTTTTCGTCCTCGATGGCTGGGCAAAATGGGCAAACGCGATCAAGGGGAGATAAATTTGTGTAACGTCCTTTTTCAATCATCAGTTGGTGATTACTCACTCGTAGACAACGAAAAGCATTTTCGATGTTTATAACTGGGTATGGTTCAAGTCTGATTGATTCCTTGGCTAGTCTATACGTTCGTAACTTCAGTGTTTCCAACCCCTTTCCGGACACTATCGTCGTGATCGTTGTGTAGAACGGAATGGAAGGTTTCTTGCAAATGTTGTTTGGTTGCTTCAGAAATAGAGTTCAATTTCGTAGAAGGGCTCAGAAGATTATTAAAGTGTCCCACTGGCCCAATTCGACGAACAATTTTTTGGTGGAAGATAACCAGCACGATTTGAACTGTGGGAAGTTATTACAGGCTGATGCCCCCGTTAAAGTTTGTGGTCCTTAGATATATCGCGGATCTACTATATGATGATCCGGTTATCCGATTACGTGGGAGTACGTGAGTTCCGCTTCAAGTATCTAGGTTATAGTTTTCAACGCAACCGGAAAGTAATTTGATGAAACGCGGGAAACTGGGAAGAAGGCAGACGGAGGGAATTTGGTAGCCTTTACTTTACTTTATATTTCATATCTGAAAGGGTTAGTAAGACAAAACGGTCCGTACAGCCATCGAAAGTTGTATTGCAAGTTTGCGAAGTTTTTTTTGGAAACCACCATAATGTCAATGTTGCATGAGTTGTGGCACAACGTCAACAGATAAACTGATAAACACATGTCACCACGAAGTTGCGTATATACGTCAGTTCGCATATATAGGTCAACCGACCAATGAATGATAGGCCAGTTAGCCTATATATATCGCTGTCTAACGAACATTTCTCGTTCACTGAAAAACGATATCAAAGTGCAAGATGGTATGTATACATGTGAGCGACACTTGGAGTTGTACTCCAAAAATGCTTCTGGAGAGATCAACACAGCTCACAATATCTCCTGCCACAAGGACTGCCTCAACCTCCACCTAATTTATAAATTGGAATGAACTGGCTTTCTTGACTGGGGTGATTATGTCCTGTCACAATATAACCTTTATTATGTAAATGTAATATTTTATCTTAGCTTTAACATTTTCTGTATCATGTATTCATGTATAGAAATAAAGAATTGAATTGTACTCTAACTAACCTGCACACTGGCGACAAATACTTTTACGGCATGTCTTTGACATGAATTGATTAAAATGGACCCCCTATCTACCATTCCCTAGCTAAATAATATATAGCCCTCACGAGTATGATGGCTATAGGTCTGCCCCATGCAGTCACCTCCAGCGAGGGTTTTAGATAATTTTATTACGAATCACCCACCTCTGAAACTGCCCTACATCTAATCTCTATCCCCTCCTGCGCACTATTTTAAAATCTTGCGCACTATTGTGAATATACTAACACATATATCGCCGTCTGCATTTTCCATTCGACAACTTCCACTCTCTACGCGCCATGTTGGTGATGTCATCAGGGGTTTTTCTAGACACTTTTTTCATCGTGGTAACCACGATGAAAAACAATTACAAATTGAGTTTGCAAAATTTTGTAAATTGAGTTTGTTGCCGAAAATTGAGTTTTCTAAAATTTTGAGAATTTACGCGCCGAAGGCGCGCGAAAAATTGAGTTTCTACGAAATAAATTGAGTTTCTGAGAAATCTAAACTGAGTTTCGTCGTCTGTTATCCAGTCCCTCTCCCCCAAAACCCCCGCGAGAAAGAAAAAAAAAATGTGTGAACAGCCACGCCACTCGAGTCGAGATAAGCACTCAGGATTTGTAACTGATGTGCAGACAGATAACTTGTGTACCTTTATTATTCAATCGTATAGCTCCGATAAGGACGTCTGGTCTTGAACTGTTCTCATTTCAGTCGTATAGGTCCGATAAAGACATTGTCCTGAACGTTTCTCATTTCAAAGCAAATTGTTCGGCGACGTTTTGGACGATCGAACTAGTCCGCCATTTTGATATTTCAAAGTTACGTCCCCTCTTTTTAGTCCACTCGGGAACCACTGCTGTCATACTGCTGTGGCTTATGAGCCTGGTCTCCGAGACACGCTGTCCGTCAATCTCCGTTTTTTTCGGTTAAGTTCGGAACCAAGACAACGGGCAAGCATTTTCTCTCTCAGTCAACATTTCACTTGGATGCGTGTGACGTTGAAAGACGTTTCCCCAGAAACAAGAAACGAACAAAACAGACATTCCCCAAAATACAGCTGATGTACCATTTGGGAATAAATACACAAAGTGAGCAATGCAGATTGGTGTAAAAACAAAAGATCCACACTCTCTCCTGCGCAACTGGGGATCTACATGCGGGGGCATATGCTATAACATACAAAATATACGTTTTTATGAATAATTTTGTTTCTGCCCGATGGAAATTTCTGAAACCCCAGTATGTTTTGTAAACAAGTCCCACACCACATACTACAAAATAGGGTGCATATTGAGTTAATTTGCAATTTTTGGTCATTTATCTGCGTTTACCAAGCAGCATTGGATTTTTTTCGTGAAATCCACAAAACTTCACAACCACCATTGTTTTATTTTTTACGTCTCTTATTAACATTTTTATTGCCATTTATTTCTTCATTTCTTTCCTGTCACTTACAAATACCCAGACACTTACAATACTCAACCACCAACTTTGTCAAGGATTGGTTAACTCATGGAAATGGACAAGGGACAATTTTTATTTCTTGACTATAAGTATAGATTTTTTAAACTAAAGTAAGCTATTTGTAGGGAAAATATTTTCACTTTTGACCTATCACAATCCAGAGCTAAAGTACTCTCCCCCACCCCCAAAATAATCGACCAAATAGAACTTCCCGAGATAACTTGGATTTTAAAACTCTCTTGTTTTATTCGCGCTCATTTTTTAATTAAATGAAGCTATCTCTGAGGGAAGTATTTCTACTTAACATCTTTAACCAAAATATAATCGGCCAATCACAGTTGGATAGCAAACAAACTTGTATGCAGCTATGTATGACACGCAACTTTGCTTGATGAGCTTCATAACATTATTGACATGTTCATTCACGATGAAAAATTGTCGCGAATTTATTTATTGTAAGTGTCCTACAAAAAGATAAAAAAATTGAGTTTCCAGACTGCATGCGATGAAAAACCCGAAAAAATTGAGTTTTGTTGTTTATTTTGCGCGCTGTAGGCGCGCCGAAAAATTGAGTTTTTCATCTTTTTGAAATTGAGTTATATAAAAGAAAAGTGTCTAAAATAACCCCTGGTCATGGTATATGTCTGCTGGGCTGTTTGCAATTGAACATGGCGCGTATAAAGTGGAAGTTGTCGACTGGAAAATTCAGATGGCGATATATGAGTTACTATTTCACAATAGAGCGCAAGATTTTAAAATAGTGCGCAGGAGAGGATAGAGATTGGATGTACGCCAGTTTCAGAGGTGGATGATTCGTAATAAAATTATATAAAACCCTCGCTGGAGGTGACAGGGGCCGACCTATAGCCCTTATACTCGTGAGGGCTATATTATTTAGCTACCATTCCCCTCATTCTCGTACTTACCTTCATCTATCTGCATCAGATATTCATAAAAATCCATGGAGCTTGTACATCATCTTACTCTCTCGTGGGCGCAGCCATTTGTAAAGACAGGGCCGCGTGCAAAGTGGGAAAAGCGTGCAGCGGTTTTGCTGCAGTCACATTCCTGCTAAGACCGTTATCCGCATTAGGGAACTCCTCATATTTTATACGTCGTATAACAAAAGTTGTACGACATGTAAAATATGAGGAGTTCCCTAATGCAGATAGCGGACTTAGCAGGAATGTGACTGCAGCAAAACCGCTGCACGCTTTTCCCGCTTTGCACGCGGCCCTGTCTTTGCAAATGGCTGCGCCCCTCCACGAGAGAGTAGGATGATGTACAAGCTCCGTGGATTTTTATGGAAATCTGATGCAGATAGATGAAGGTAAGTATGAGAATGAGGGGAATGGTAAATAGGGGGTCCATTTTAGTCAATTCATGTCAGAGACATGCCGTAAAAGTATTTGTCGCCAATGTGCAGGTTAGTTAGAGTACAACCCCAAGTGTCTCTCACATACATACCATCTTGCACTTTGAGATCGTTTTTCAGTGAACGAGAAATGTTCGTTCGACAACGATATATATAGGCTAACTGGCCTATCACTCATTGGTCAGTTGACCTATATATGCGAACTGACGTATATACGCAACTTCGTGGGATTTCCCAGACCTGATACATGGGTTTAGTATTACATCACTGTACATAGCCCTTGTTGGCGTGAGCATCTCCTGGTCACACCAACAAGGAGCCCTACGTATCACGATATTTGGAAGTGGGATGTAATAAACAAATCCCTGCCTCCCCCAAAGCCGTAAGGGGGATTCGAAGCTGGCTGGCAGTGTGTAAACGGTGTTAACTGCAGGACAGCTATCATCTTGTCATTACACACCACATTTCCAACAAGGAACATAACATTACTGTCGACTTCTCGTGTCTACCTCTGGTCGCTTGTAAAATTCATATTTCCAGCCTGTTAGCGAAGTTCGTGGGACGGTGGAGTATGTTTATAACAAAAATAAATACAAGACATGCAGATTCAGGGATTCATAGAAGTCCAAATTTTTACTACCCACTATAAAATATTGAGTTCTTTTTATGCTCAAATTGAGTTTTTCCAAGTTTTTACGGCCCACCCACAAGTTGATATTGAGTTTTTGAATGTTTTTACCACCCTACCAATTAAGATATGAACAAATAGTTTCTGTAGTACCTGGGACGAGTATAGAGGGATATGAAACGCGGCCCCTCTCTTTGAACTAGGGTTTGTCTCGCTAATTGATATGTTAATGAGTGATTAGTGATTGGTTAATTAGTACGCCTCGTCACTGATTGGCTTTTGTGCGCAAAAGACCGTCACGTGTGCTTCGCTGCGAGTCCCGCCCTGTTTCGCTGGTCAATGCTGGGCGAATACACGTGCTTGTCAACAAGGCTCCATTAACGTGAACGCCAGTCAACTCAATTTAGGCCAAGATTGGTGACCAAAAAAAATCCTTTACAGCTTAACGAGTGGCAAAAGGAATACATCATGCAAACGACAAGAAACAAAACTAGTGCACAGAGAAAAAAAATCTAAAAAAACATATGACCCAAAAGAGTAGTTCAATCACAAAAACGTACAAGAATTGTGAGATTTGTTCAGAATTCTACATATTTGGCATTTTTACGATTTTCACGAGCAATTATTTACAAAAACGAAAATGGAAAATTAAAACATTTTGCGTACTGTCAATGACATGCTTGCATATTTTGTAAAAACTAGCACAGATATACTTCAAAAACTGAGATAAATGAGAAGTTTGATCACAAAGAAGGGGAAAAATGAGTTTTTCCTTGCCGCTCCAGCCGCTCAGTTATCGGCAGCGGAGAGCGGTCGAAAGTTGTCATGAAAATATGCATCTTTTCGATGAAAATCCCTCAAAAGTTTCTTCTCTCAAAATAGTACCCGTCTCGATCAAATAATCTGATGCCAATTACTGCAGAAGAACGTCTATAAATCTGGTAAAATCTGCAATGAATTCGTGACGAAAAGTAGGCGATGCAAAGGCTCACGCACGTAGAGCGCGAGACCTGGCAGGCGAGACATACATTCAGCGTGAGCTCGCGGCGGCGCCTTTGATGTCGGGGTACGTTTCATATCCCTTTAATATTCGTCCCAGGTAGTACTAAGGTGAGCTATCTAATGTGATTTGGATAATGGTCATCTGAATGACAAAAAAAACACATGTTCTGTATTGTAACTCGCTCACTTATTTTAATAGATTTCATTTTTTTGGACCTCGTGTTTGTAGCAACACCAACAGCGGTAAGAGATCACAAACTATCATAAACATTCAAAGATAATTATCATATAACGCTTGCAAGAGACGCTATAAACTCCTTACATCATCAGCGGATTTTCACGTAAGATGTAGCAGCTGTCAAGCAGAATGATGTCTTGAACTCGGACTTCTACTTTACGTCCATCGCATGGTTGCCGTCGAACTTCAGAACAAAGGAACTGCAGGGGTAGAATTTCGCAAAATTTTGCGAGAATGGCTTAGTTTGCGAGAATCCAAAGAATCCAAATTTGCGGAACCAAGCATTTCGTGACCAGTTGCCATTTTCACTAGTGCTAGTTACTGCACAGCTAGATGTAAACTTCTCAATGGGAAAAATTGAAATCGCCTCATTTATTCTGAGCAGGATGGTTAGCACACATATAATAGCACAAATTAGTTCAGGCGAGTGATTATCTCCATTGATGAGCAGTATTCAACCTAAACATGTTTGGTAAGTGGTAAGTATATACTCTTAATTTTATTTCATTTGTATCTTTGTATTGCATATGAAACAAATATTGGAATTGTCTGCATTGCAAAAAAAAATAATAATCATAAAAAAATAAATAAATAAATAAATAAAAATCTGGCCACCTGCTGCATTCCCTGACAAGCAGTAAATCAACAATTGTTATTAATGAACCTTTATATAAAGACTAGGCTATGAATTTATATGAGATACGCAAAAACATTTAAAAAAATAAGGAAATTCCAGATATTTTTGTACCACATTTTCTCATTTTATACCATGATGGTTTTTACAGTGAAAGATAAAAATTACCAACAAAAATTCAAGAGTCACGGACATAAACAAGAAATGCAATGCCGTTAAAGTTAAAATCTAGACCTCAAATAAACCAACTTCTGAAGAAATGCATGTTCTCAACGTAAAGTGCTAGACCGCGTTGTTGTTGTTGTTCATGACGGGTATCATACACGCAAACGATCCATTTTTATTTTCATAAATTTCCTACCGCTTGATTCTACTTTGCCCGATGTTCTGTCTTAGGGAAAATTGTTTGTCATTCTAATTATGAACGAATCCGAATCAAATTCATCTGCTAAATGATATCAAAAATGTCCCAGGTTTCATTTTCACCCTCGTGTACTTTTCGTCTGCAGACCGCCAGCTAGCATTCAATTCCTTCATATAGACTGTTTTCGTCTGTTGGGTTTAACGTAGGTAGCTGTGCACCAGCAGCCGAGCGAAGGAGAATACACTCATACCTTCGACGCCAGTCGGGAACCATTACAGAGAGTATTCGAGGCTCCCAAAAAATAATCGAGCAAAGGTCTCCGAGGTTTAGTTAGCGCATTACGTCAGCAAAACATGTGAAAACCACCACTTCCGTTTGTGTACGTTTCGCAGAACTCGCAAATTGTCGAAGGATCGGCGATGATTTTCACATCACTGGAATAATTTGCACCATTTCGAGTATTGAGTTTTCGTCAAAAACATTGAGTATTTCTTGTCCAAAACGTACACTTTTGAGTTTTTTGCTGTCTATATTCAGTTTTTGACATTTTTTTTCTACCGTTTAGCGGTAGTAAAAACGGACGTCTATGAATCCCTGAGATTACTTACCATTTTACAGAATTTTTTCAAAGTCGAACTGTTCTCCAACAACGACAGTGTGTTACGAAAGGAGGTATGATAGCACTCCATTTCCAGCTAACAGGCTGCGTCTTCAGTCTGCTGTATCCCAGAGTTGACTCAAAAACTCCAAGGCTTCAACTCAAGCACTGCCCACAATCAAAACAATCTGATTATAACCGCTCCTCTATCGGACATGTCGCTAATTAAGATCTGGTACAGTCTGTATCTTAATCTGTCGTGCATGTCAGACTGGCGACCAATCACAGTCCAACTTCAACGAGCGAATAGGTGCATATCCGAGCAAATAATAATCTTTGGTGATTGATCACGGAGAGCAAGAAGTTTCGTTAGCTGCCTGGGTTGGATTTTTCTGCGCCTTGTTCACTACAGAAATAATTGGATGGGCATCTTTTCGCCCGTTGAAGTTGGACTGTGATTGGTCGCCAGCCTGACATGCGCGACAGATACAGACTGTCCCAGATCTTAATTTGCGACATGTTCGATAGAGGAGCGGTTATTAAGTTTTAATTAGATTGCAATCAAAATATCTCTGACACGCTCTCAGCTTAGAGATTACTCTGCCAATACAAACCTCCTTCTGTCACTGTAATGAACAGATTTTCTGAGAAATTTTGTTGATGAACCTACACTGGTTTCACTGCTAGCTAGTTTATGTATAGATTTTTGTTTGTGTTTTGCATGTCGAATATAGTCCATGTGTATGGAACAGTCATAATGTGTGGTGCAATGGATGCTATATTACTAACTGTGGAGGGGTGACAGCTTGTCAGGCGATATATTTCGACTAAAACTTTTCGCTGAATACAAATCAAAGCCCCATCTTCCAGTTAATTTTTCTAGATATGTTACAGGTACATATTGTTATGACATTGACAGCCTTTCTTTCATTTCAGGCTAATTAGTGAATAAAACAATGACCCTTCGGTTTGTCACACAGTAGCCTCTCCCCCTGTATCGCTGTACTGTTTGAAGGTTCCTTTTTATCTCGCCTTTACGAAGTAAAGGGGAGATATTGGGAGAGGGGGAGAGAGGATGTCGGTGTCCCCTGCCTGGAAATGAATGGGTTTTTGGTTTAGCAAGTTAAAAAAAAATCTAGAAAAATTAGAAAAAATATAGAAAAAATAAAAAAAATATGGGGGTGGGTATGCCACGGGGGGGGGGGGTACTACCCCTGGGGTGCTCTAATGTTAAAATCCCTGTGGTTTTTGCGTTTAGGCCGGGGAATATTGATTCTATGTTTCGCGTCGCCGCGCGCCTAGGTTTTACGCATAGGAGACATGTGACAATGCTGCAGGCCTCCGATATATAGAGAAAGAGAGAAGGAACGAAACAGGAGTCCAGCAAAATGGCCGAATAACCACTAATAAAGAAATTTTGCCACCAAAAATTCACCCAAGTCTTCCTAATATATTAGTTAGTGCTCACGAACAGTTGTTCCGATCATATCCCGTTCTCAGCTCGAGTTTTTATCGATCTTTTCAAAGTCGTCCACTCGCCCTTTTTCCTGAGACAGGCGCCATTTTCAACTGCTTCGGTGGCGTGGTTTGAACTAGATCGTTCGCCAAAGGTCGCTACGTATTCGCTTGACCTTAAAGTTCTAGCCAATCAAACAATAACATAGATTTTCAGTCCTTGAATGACAGCGAAATCGACGATCACGTGCCATATTAGCGCCACGGTTTCTAGGTCAAACCACGTTGAAAATGGCGCCTGTCTCAGGAAAAAGGGCGAGTGGACGACTTTGAAAAGATCGATAAAAACTCGAGCTGAGAACGGGATATGATCGGAACAACTGTTTGTGAGCACTAACTAATATATTAGGAAGACTTGGGTGAATTTTTGGTGGCAAAATTGCTTTATTAGTGGTTATTCGGCCGTTTTGCTGGACTCCTGTTTCATTCCTTCTCTCTTTCTCTATATATCAGAGGCCTGCAGCATTGTCACATGTCTCCTATGGTTTTACGTGAATGTGAAGCCAATACAAATGTATGCCGCGTAGAATTTTGCCAAATCTGGGAGATAAAAACACAGTCACTAAGTCTAATTTAAGATGACTATAAACTTTATATGGTTTACCAGATTTGATGTGTTTTAGTTAACAGCGGTCAAAATAACGCCTGTCTATCTGCCGCGGACAACTGAATTTTCCCGGCGACAAGTGAAAAACAAATCTACCTGTCCATGCGACAAGTAGAATTTCATCTAGCAAAACGATAAAACGTGATCTATGTTCTTAAATACCTGGTAGAAGTCTAGATCTATCTGAAGGAACGGACAATCCAATAAATAATCCATTGAAAATTTATTTCAAGACGATCTTTGATCACTGTTGTGGGTCCTGTCAACTTTGTCAATTTCCCGCGGCAAATTTTACTTCCTGTTGCACGTGCGTGGTAGCCGGGTGCATGCAAAATTCGGACCTGTTTATGAAACGGTGCATGCAAAACTCGGACCTGTTACGAAACAGAAAGGGACTAAGTCTTGTGTTTTTTCAAGTCAGTACCGATGGTAAATTATATTGTTGGCTTTTTTCCTTCAGCTTGTATTCACAATACAAACAAAGCTGACATTTTTCTATGCAGATAATCCAGTTAATTGATAATTCCAATGGGATTCTGCTGGCTGGTTCAGTATTACTGGAAACAGCAATTGAAGAGGGGAGACAACTTTTGTAGTACATATATTTGAAATACTACTAGGCTAAAATCTTCAAATTCCTCAAGAATTCCTCATGTGAATTTCACATGGTTCAGTCAACAACAAAGCTTTTGGCAATTTTTATTTTGCAGAAATTAGAGGAAAGTTTTGAATATAATCTGTGGGCCAAAAGAAAAAAATAATAAAACAAACACCTGCCCACCTCATTTGAAAAAACATTGATGAACTTGGACCACTGGGGTCTATGTTTTAAGTAGTTTAATTTGATTGAACATTTAATAAATTGTTTAAATATGTTGCTATAGTTTGTTATTATGTATGTCAGAAAACTATTCCAGAGTGTTGAAAAATTTGGGGGAAAAGTCCATTTTCTCCGTGTTTTTATCTCTGACTGTGTTGTGTTTTTCGCCCTCCCTCATTGATTTGAAAAGCTGTCCTGACGAGAAACATAGAATTAATTTGCACCGGCCTTAGCTGAAGTGCACATGTACATCTGTACTTGGAAAGTTCCTTGCAGTTGTCAGCTTTCATTGGATGATTATGAAACTTGGTACACATGTTTCTTATGATTAGAGGATGTACCTGTGCTATTTTTGAGAAGAAATATTAATTTTTCTCCAACTTCTGACATGAATGAGTTTTCTGTTTAGGTCAATTGTACATGTAGAGGCACTTATACATGTACATGGTAAGTTTGCTCCAGTTGTCAGCTGTCATTGGATGATTATGAAACTTGGTACACATGTTTCTTATGATTAGAGGATGTACCTGTGCTATTTTTGAGAAGAAATATAATTTTTTCTCCAAATTATGACAAATGAATGAGTTTTCTGTTTAGGTCAATTACATGTAGAGGCACATATACATGTACATGGTAAGTTTGCTCCAGTTGTCAGCTGTCATTGGATGATTATGAAACTTGGTACACATGTTTCTTATGATAAGAGGATGTACCTGTGCTATTTTGAGAAGAAATAGCCTCACACTGCTGCACCGGCACGGGTTCGAACTCAGCCTGTCCGTGTGTGGAAGATTGTCAGTTACTTGCCAACGGGCGGTGGTTCTCTCCGGGCACTCCGGCTTCCTCCACCAACCAAACTGACTGTCACCATATGAGTGAAACAACCTTGAGCGTGACATTAAACCAAATCCCCCTCCCCTACCATCCATACCATCACTACCATACTGATCATCACTACCATCCCTACTATCATTACCATCCATATCATCCCTGAAATCACTACCATTCCAACCATCACTGCCATCCCAACCATCACTACCAGTCATACCCTTCCAACCATCATTGCCATCCCAACCATCACTACCATCGGATCCCTACTATCGCTATCATCCATACTATCACTACCATCCCCACTATCACTACCATCCCTACGATCACTTACATCCTACCATCCATGTCATCCCTGCCATCACTACAATCCCAACCATCACTACCATCGGATCCCTACTATCATTACCATCCATACCATCCTACCATCACTCCTATCACTTACATCCTACCATCCATGTCATCCCTGCCATCACTACAATCCCATCACTACCATCCATACCATCACTACCATCCATACCATCACTACCATCAGGCTTCGAATTTGACGGCGGCAACGACGGCAATTGCCGTCGGTGCCCCATTAGTTTGCCCACATGCCCTACAAATTTCCACCAAGTACACGGCCACAACACGGCCGCCGTGAAGCCTCAAGTGGCCTACGTGACCCTAAGATCATGTGTTCGCGTTTTCTCTCTCTTTATTCTTTGCTTTGGTAATTTCGTTGGAAAAGCAAAGTCATACGGTGATCGGTGGTTTCGTTTACAAATCAGCTTTCCCTCTTCCTGTTACCGTAAACAGCATCGTACAGTTTTACGACATCGGTAATTCGGGAGCCACCTGTTTTTGGGTTCGATTACGCTTCAATGGATGGTTCCCGTTTGGCAATCCGGATTACTCTCCCCTTGGTCAGACTACAGAGGGCGGGTCGCTTAGTGCTGTCATTGGATTGAAAGTTAAAGTAAATAATGCGATCATGCCGTCACACGACGTGTTTCTGCGACCAAATCTCGGGAACTGGAGAAGGGGGCTTCAAACACGCGGAAGCTATACCTTCTTTCGTATTACTGGATAAGATCTTTTATAATTTGTATATTTACAGACAGCATGTGGATACCTTTTGAATGTTTTACAACAACAACAATAACAGACAGCTGTGAAAATATTGCGATATTATAGGCAGAGTTTGCAAAATATGTGTGAGTTTGCAAAATATGTGTGAGAATAGGATGGGGCCCATTAAATAATAACCCAGGCTTGGGGAAATTTCATTTTTATTTATTTCATTGCAATATCTTCCATAACACCTGCAAATAAAGTGACTGTAGTGCCCTAAGTATATTAACACATTTGGCCTTAATGCCTGGTCTATTGGCCTTGTTGCCCCCAAAATCTGGTCATTATCCAAGGCCAAAGTGGCCTTGCCCTATTTTCCCCCAAATTCAAAGCCTGTGTATGCCTTGGCTCTTCGAACAGAAGAATTCTTTTAGGTCTTTATCACTCTTTTATTCTTCTTGACTGGTTCGGATGGGTTGTATAAATGGATCTACAGCCAAAAAATGTTCACTTTCAGTACTGGAGCTGCCGGAGATGCCATGGTGAACTCGTGGAGCATGGGTGACAACTCTTGTTGTTCCGTCTTCACGCAGGCATCCTTTGAAACTATCCAGGGATGTATTTGTGTCTTCACCTAGACAGGAGCAATATGCATCACATGTTTGAAGTTGATTAACAAAGGCATTCAAAAGTTATCCGAAAAAGAAAAGTAAAAGAAATGTGGGAAAAAGAAGAATCTGAATAACACACGAGGCATCCCTAATAAGCCATTCCTAGGAATGCCTAAGTTTTTGAAACCTTAATGAAAGGTCAAAGGTTGAGGTCACTGTGGCCCAAAAATCAAAAATCATTGAAAGTCATTCGATCCATTTTTGTGATGTTGATTGTGATGATATGTAACATCTACCACAAACTTGTGGCACATAAGAAGCCTATTCATGGTAAAGTGTAACTGTGGTACTTTTGCAACTTTACGTCACATCCGAGATAATATTCCAAATTATAGAATTTATAAAAAAAAAAATTTGTTTTACAACTAATTTTTAACAATTTCAGTGTTATTAATGTTTATCATAGTGCACAGCGCCACAACTTGTGTCGGAACTTGTGACGTTATTATCGAACGATAATCCCCGTCACAATGCAACATTGTTACAAAACTGTTCCATTCTCTGCATTGCCACGACGTCCCGCAGACGGTGCAGGCCGCTCGAAGTATGACGTCGTTCACATCATTTCTGACATCAAAAGAGGCGGCACAAATTTCTCTCCCACTGGAAATCTGCCTTTAAATCCTCCGAGACTGAATACGGGTGAAATGTTGGGGGTAAACTTCACACTGTTTTGTTATTCACATCGTTATCTTGAATATGGCATAAACTTACACAAGAGCCACGGTTACACTTTAAAGACTATTCAACTGTCTGAAATCATTGTCTGTGTTTTATTTCCAGTTCCAGGTTATTCCAGGGACAATTTTCATATGAAATTAAATTAGCTTATATATTGGGCCTTTTTTTATTTCCAGAAAAACAAGAAGCCTAGAGTCGACAAGAGGGAGTTGCCAGAAAACAATAAATTTTACTGTGATATTTGTGACAGAGGCTTCAAGGCAGAGGACACTTATAAAGGTCATGTTAATGGTCATCAGAAGGTACTAAATGAAAATCAAACTACTATTTACCTATTTCAGGGCCAACAATCTAGTAGCGTGTTTAACAGTTCCATCTCTCATCGTGTAAACACTTTGTGAGGTGGACTGTCAGTGGGTGCTTATTGCATTCGAAACTCTGGATCAACGGAACCGATCAGGGGGCGTTTTGTTATTTCAGTGACCAATGAAATGTGGCTATCAAATAGGCTGTTCTCGTCAAATTCTAATTTTCAAAGCGGCGACTGGGCCGTTCTATCTCCAGGGGCGAAAGGTGTTGTAATGCATGGCACTGAACTTCTCTGGTATGGTTCAATCATTACCATATTTTATTACCACGAAACCACCATTGTAATAAAGGAAATAAAGAAGTATTATAGGCCTATTATATATACACCCAGTTTGCCCTTTATGAACCTTTATGCCACTCAACCTGTCTCCCGTCATAGCCGCCGCCTGTGAATATACCCTGTATATGAGATTGCCCTTGGCACCAGGAGGACAGGTCTAATAAAGACTCCCATATCCTGTGCTGTATGTCTTCACTGTGCACAATTTCAGGGCGTAAAACGATTTACAATTTGATAATCAGGGTAACAACCAACAAATTTTCTTCATGCACCAAAAGCGAATGTATTGGTGTTTCAAATCAGTTAAAATTTGCAGCTGGCATGCTGTAATTACCGCAAACAATTCAACACCATTTTATTTGACAGGGTATATCTATTGTAGAAGTTTTTTCAATAACTAATGCGTGCCTTTCAACTGATCTGAAATTCCTATACAATGATGTTTTTGGTGCGCTAACAAAATTTGTTAAACTGTAGTGAAAATGGAAATAAAAAAGAAATACTTCCATAAATGGTGCTTCGATTGTTGGCCTTGTATATTTTATGCAGGAATATTGTCTAACTCTGCTTCATGCTGAAAAATATGATTACGTATACTGGACTGGTCAGATTAAATGCAAGATTAATATAAATGAACTCTAGTCTAAATTTTTTGCTGTGGCGATATGTAACCAGACTCCTGTGTATGATATGAGTTTCTTAATGCGTTGTAATCATTTGTAGACCAATGGAAAAGTGCTGACAGATATTTCGGTAGATAGATCAATCATAAATATGTAGTTGATTTGACTTGTTTTGTTGTTGTTTTTTTCAGTGTACTGTAGAAGGATGTTCATACACTGCTGCCCCCAAACTTGTCAACCTTCATTATAACTTGGTGAGTGTAAGACAAAATCGGTAAGAGTCTTTTATCTCCTGGCAGAGACCCAAGGGGCAAAAGTATAGTCTTTTCTCTCTTATCAGATCCCCAAGGGGCAAAAGTATTGATATTTTCAGCTTGCCCAAATCAGTTTAAAACTTGTCCGTATAGTATGTTAGGCAATATGGAAAAAATGAGAGCCCTCATAGACAGGTGAAATGACATCAAAGACTTGCCAGTAAGAATTTTAGGTTGTCTCAGGCAGGCAGGTAGGTATTATTTCGATCCCTGATACTCGAAATAAGTGGTGCAGTGACACACTTTTTTCAATATTTTTGTCCCAGAAGAGCCCCAATATAGGACAGTGGTGACCACAAAATGTACATGAATAGCATGGCCCAAACAGTCTTATAAGACTAAATACTCCAATACAGAACAAAGGAAAGTGCTGTTTGAATCTTCAAAACTTGACAATGCTTTATTACGTAATCTCCACACCATATTGCCAGATTTACCCCAGAACGAATCTGGGTAACATCAGGTTGTCCACAACAATCAATATAGTGACACATTTGTGTAATAAAACAGGTAAGCATGCTCTCGTGAGCATAGGTGTTAATAATACACTGATTGTCTCGATATGTGGAGTGCTAGAACATCTGTTAGATCTACATTTACTTGCAGATCTATCTTGAGGTGACTGACACATCAAGGGAGACAACTTCGAATGAGTCTCCCTGAAACATTAAGGGAGACAACCCCTGCATGGGACAACTTCAGCACAAGGAGGGAGACAACTCCAGCATTACCACACTGAAGTTGATCAGTCAATCCAGTTTTATTGACAAAATTCAATCTGTTGTTCTAATAAATTTTACTATCTTCTGAAATCATAGAAATATTGGATTATCTGCAGGATTTTGGACCATTTTGTCATCTTTCTGTTCTAATAACTTTGTTCATCTCCTGATTTTATGAATATTTCAAGAAATGTTTATACTGGTATGCAAACGATCTCATTTTCCAGCAACACAGAACTGGCTTGGCAAAAAAAATCTGGCTGCTGGAATCCGCGGAAGATGTGGCGAAATGGAGAACTGAAAGAAGAAAGTGAGATAACTGAATCCTTTTCACTGTTAAATATAGTACTATATTAGACTAATCTTCAGGAAAGAAATCCTTATTATTCTTGATCCTCGTTTGAATATGTATCTTTAGGATCTTAGGTACCCAGATGAAAGGTTACATCCGGTGACATTGACCAAATAGAGGTGAGTGTGTGAATATGATTTAACGTCGCTTTCAACACTGTACACAATTTCAGTCCTATCACGATGTTTGGTTCCTATTCCTTATCACACGCGGAAACCACATGGGTAGGGTCCTATTCCTTCTTGAGCAACATACACTGAAGCTTATTGTACTTTGGCTCATCAGCTAACACTGCAGTTTAGCATGGGTTCTTATGGGGAGAACATGAAGCGAATAATGATCATAAAAGCACTACATGTATAATTTGGTGGAGACCAAATGTATTATGTATTTTCAATCTTTTCACCAAATATGTTACTAAAAATTACATTATTAAACCAATATAGAATAATCACATTTTGTATATGCCCACTTTTCCCAGAAGAGACATCAAAATACCCAAATCAAATCAAATCAAATCTTACCCAGAGTTGGGTAGATACAAACGGTAAAACATCAGCGCGTAGAGCTATTTATGCCAACTGTAGTAAGCTCATGAACGAAACACATCATGTATATGGAGTGGTCTGGCCAATCACACTTTCCGCTTCAAAGCGCATCCGTGACAAGGGACGCATCAAGGTTCTGACAGTCGACTACACTCATGAGTTCCCTGGTGCTGAAAATATCGTGTACATACTGCAGTAATACGGTACCACAGTGGTGACTACATCTTGTGTCATATATGTCGAAAACATGTTGAACTGCCATTGTCATTGGTCCGTTTCACAGAACCCCACACATTCATGAGATAAGGTCAATAGACGTGACCTTCAATCCAGATACATAATATCCTGTTGTAACATTTTCAGACAAAGACCAAAATTCAATGTTTCCAAAATAGAAACACGTCGAAGGTATAGACAACTATAGTAATTTAACAGTAGATTCAGTATTTTAGGATTACACTATCTTTTAGTATAGCACAGATTCTAGTGCAGAAAATTGATCAAGCCCCATGTGGGATTCGAACCAGCGACCTCTAGTAGAGTAAGGCACCCAACCACCATCACAAAATGTCACCGATCTAAACCACTTGGCCAACGAGCCTCTCACAAAAATAGGAGGTAGCAGACGAGCAGTCTTGAAAGTCAACATACAGTTCCCCTCTGATGACCGTCATGACACAGCTCCAAAGCTGAATACAGAGGAAGTTATTTTTCTTAGTAATTTAATTAGCTGGTCCCAAACCTTGTTAACCCGAATAACACAATCTTCATTCAAAACGGGGTTATACTTTTCAACTAGAAGAGCTTCTCTGATTTTTCGTTCCTGCCAATGGCGTTCAATCATTAACGTCTCTACACCCTCCTACATAATAGTACCATTGCATTTCCAGTAATGTTCAGCCAAAGCCGACTTCATCACGTCATCCCCTCGAATGGCCTCTTTATGCTTTTTCATCCGGCGCCTCAGTGGTCTGCACGTTTCCACGATATACTTGTGTTTCAGTCACATCCCGTATAGTTACGTCAAGATGTCATTGGCGCATTGTCTCAAGCTATCTGAAGTTGCTATGTCACAATCAAAAAGGAAACATTTTGCGGAACAACAATTTCTATTGGACTTGGTAATCAATATGTTCGACATGTGTATATTCATATCAGTTTCATATTATTTCTGTCCCAGGGAGCGAGTCTCATTTGAATTATTATGTGATGATATTCTTCCATTTTTCTCAGGAATTTTCCAACTGCTCAAGTGGTCGCACAGAAAAAAGCTGTTCAGGCAGAAAAGATTGCAAGAGGAGAGGTTTTAGAAACAAAATATTTTGGGTAAATGCGTCTTTAGTGTCAATATTTTGGAGGGACTACTACCATTGGCAGAATCTGTCTGTCTGCTTGCCTGCCAGATAAAATTGAAGAGGTAGTAGCAGTATATTCTCTGATCTGCATCCAAAATGAATTTCCAAATCTATCCGAAAGACAAATGTGTGAACACTAAATTTGTCAACAGGACATCCATACTCATGTGTAAGTAAAAAATATCAATAAATTTATGTTTAGCTTTAATGACACTGGAAGTAATATGCCTTGAAAACAGGAACTATTACCTAGAAAAGCCTTGAAAATTGGAAGCTGCAAGGTGTACAAACCCTGTAAATGGTATTATTCGAAAGTAATTGGAGATTAACTAATTTTCATCGTATTGTGAAATTGACAGCTTCTGATGTGACATAATCTGAGGCTTTTCAACTGTCACTTCGCTATAGTGGATCTGAAGTAAAGCCTATGTGCTGGATGTCCAACAATGGGTGGCCTGCTTCATCCCTGAAGAAATCGTTTATTGTTGACGTAATTGCAAACAAACTGACATTGTTTTCACAACTTCAGGAGAAATCTATGGTTAGGAAATTCAACAACATTCACGAGTCTACAGGAGCCCCACCAACATCAAAGAAACGTGTATTTCCTCCTTACACTGAGTCCGACAAAACAAAACATTTAAAAATCAATTATTGTGAGCGGGGCTTGAAGCTTGATGCGATTGATCAACTTGAGTCGATTTGACCTTTGTCACATTTAAATGTAGAGGGCAGCGGACACATATCAGATGGGCTTCTTTTTAGACCTAATAGCTCAGCGACAGTTTGGTCCAATTTAAATCAGACTGTTCATAGATCTGAAGTGAGGAATCTAACATGTATCATTCCCAATACAAATTCGACTACTAAACAAATCTCTGATCACTACAGGAAGTTCAAAAATAACAGGACAAGAAGAGGTAGAGGTGGAGGAAGAGCGAATGGAAAAGGACATGAGTTTACCCAGAATGCCAATTCCACATCAGCGAAAGAGAATCAACAAAAACGACAGTATGCTAGCACCGATCTTGTTGATAAACATGAGTCTCCGACAAAGAGATTAAAAACAGAGGTAGGTATTACAGGCGGTTCCTATATCAAACGTTTTTTCTGGTAAGATGTCGGGTGTCTGATAACGTCAAGGATGCAATAAAAATGGATTTGTTACTATAACCTTGTGACTGGATAAATCTTTTTAATACCATTCCTAGAAGCAGCGAACTCATGGCACTGCATTTCTTCACTTGCCCAGAAGAGGCCACAAACATAGTATAAATTATACTACAATATTTTCTTGAATTGAATATATGGAAAACCCTCTAATAATTCAGTCACACGAAGTGAAATTGCCCACCATAAAATCTGGGGGTGATCAAATTTATTAGAGCAGGAAGTTGACAGAATGGTTCGAAATCCTGCTAATAATCCATTATTTCCTCGTTATTTCAAGGATTTTAGAGGGTGATCATATTTATTAGAACAACCAATTGAATATTGACTGCAAAATTGGGGGTGATATGAGTTTAATAGGGGGATTGAATTATAGGGATTACCGTATTGCAAATGACTACACTGTTTCAGCATCCAATATTTTGGGTAATTAGAAACACCCACCCACCCCTTTAGCCTGCAGCGTTATGTATGTGTATGAATGACCCTAGCCTGGGATCCATGCTTTGATGACCGGGTGCTGTGCAGGACTGAAAAATTGTTGAAAACGGCATTACATACTACTCCCTCCCCCAATTGTTTTACTAAGAACGTGATGACAGGCACACAGTGGCCTTCATAGAAAGAGGACGAATCCATCAGGACAAAGACCAGCCATTTTGCAAATTGTCCAGTAGTGAGTGAGTGAGTCCATCCGAATCCTTTCGTCGGCAAAATAAGGAGAACCGTTGACTTTTGCATGAAGGTGCATTAGGGGACTGTTACCAGCAAGCTCTGAGCTGACTTACTTTTGATGAAAATTTCTGGTGATTTTTGAGGAAAATCACTGGTGATTCTGACTTGGGCCGTGCCCATCTAAATATAGGCAGGATTTCAACTTGAGGCGGGGGGATTTCCAAGAGTTCAGTGCCCGTCGGAGTCCTAATGCCTGCCCTACTTCGTAGGTCCGGTGACGTTAGTCACACTGCCATGTATTGATAATCATTTGTGAACTATCTGAATTTGAGTCTCTTATTAAGGAGAGTAATCACTCTCCCTCTCCATCACTCTCCTAACTTTTCCCCCAGGGGAGTTATTTGTTACTCTCCTGGATAATGAAAATGTAGTGGAGAGTAAAACCAGCAAGAGTGAATCACTCTCACAATACAGTGGTCATTCTCGCAGTACAAAATCTAGGAGAGTGATTAACAGCTATCGCAAATTCTACCAAAAGCAGAGACTGAATATGCCCATATTTGCGTGAATGTTTCATCCCAACTGGTTGTTTAATTCATAGTCACACAGAGCATGCATTTGATGTGGTGGTTGTGTGGCATGGCTTATAGCGTTGAACACACTGGTTCTCGTTAGATCACCGAAGTTAAGCAACATTAAGCTCAGTCAATACTTGGATGGGTGACCGGGTGCTGTACTGGCTGGGCTGATCAGTGTCCAGGGTAATAGAAACTGTGAGCACTCTTGTGTTCTGGCACATGTAGGCACCATCGTGATATGACTGAAACAAGGTTGAAAATCACATTAAACCCTACTACTCACTCACTCCTTGAGCAGGGCTGTTTATGGATTATACAGACCTGCATTAGGAAAATGCGTTCTGGTGATTGGGTGGCAAGGTTTCACTTCAGTCAGTCATTTGCTGGAATCAGTATGTAGTACATTTCACTTGTGAATTTATTTGTCAGGTATCACATCAACAGACTGTGTGTATTGCAGAGAAGCAGCGAGATCCCAACCTGGACCCACTGTCATATGTTCTACCAGAAGGAGACTTGGGTAAGTTGTAAGGGGGCATTCAAGTATTACATACTCAGCGAGAAGGGGGGGGGGGGGGGTCTAAAAAACATTTTTTCTATGTATGCGGAGTTAAATTTTGCATATGGGAGGGGGTCAGAATATCAATTTTTTTGCTTAGGTAATACTTGAGCCTTACTTGACTTTCATGTAAACAAGCCATGGCTTATAAAATTATCGAGTTTAAATAAAGATTCATTCATTCATTCATTAGATGGATGCATGCTGCTAAATCATACTTCACTTAAAAGGCATTCAAGTATTACCTACACAAGAAAGAGGGGTGAGGTTACTTATCAAATTTGTTGACAATTTTGACGATACATTTGAACTCAGTTACTCAAGGCGAACTTGAGGTGGTATCGTAAATATTAATGAGAGAACAAATAGTCAGTAACTCTTGTCTACATATCACATCAAATAAAAAGTTTCGCTTTCAAATTTGCCAGCGTATGTCGCTTGGAGGTCTGCTGGGAGTGCTATGGATTTGGAAATTTTGAGGAAAATGAAAGACGGTCACCAATGCGAAGATTTAATTATGGATGAATTATTCGTTAAGTAATCAAGTGATCCACTACTGTCGATGATCCGTTTAATACTGTCGCACTAACTGTATACAGGTCAAATAATAGGGGAAACTTTATTTTTGGTAGGCATGGGGGATGAATTATTGTGGCTGAGTCTGTTCATCTTCATGGTCATCAGCATGAGTTCATGTCTGGAGGTAAAAAAGGTCGTTTTCACCCAATAAAGTCAAGAATATATATCGAAGTAAGAGATGTCCATCAAAGGCGACAATGCATGACATAGATATCCACAGCTGATGGTATTAAAAAACAATTGTTCTCTATATACTTTGCATAATAATAGACAAGAGGTTTCATTCTCTGTACACGTTCATTGGAAACCACTGTTTTGACAAGTAACAATATATGGTAAGCCGAGTTGCCTGAAGATTTTGGAGTATTGTGATGAATAAATCAAAAGTTATTGAGCAAAAACGACCTTTTTTACCTCCATTTTAGAGAGGTAGTTTTCTTTAATCTGTTCTATACAGGGGTCGGATTTTTGGCTAACACACATAGTGCGCTTTGTATGCTGAATCAATGTGATGTTATGTTTTTGTCAGACTCTGATGACGATTCTGAAGATAACCAGAAGAGTGTTATGGAGTCCAGTATTATATCTGACAAACCAACACAATCAGAGCGCCCCCTGATGGCAGGTGGACTTGGTACCCTGATATCGTCCTATAACACAGATTCGTCTGAGACTGAGGATGACCCTCCTAATACAGGTATTCAAACTTATCTTGGTGATTATCAAACGTTACAGCACTCTTTCCGAAATCATACTCTTTGGACATTATCTTTTTGGCGTTACACTTTTAGGGCCATGTTCAGGCAAGAATTGCTGTACTGTGAGTCCAGGTTATGGATTGGTACCAAGCTTCGGGTATATCTAATATCCATGGCACAAAGAGGGACCCTATTTTGAGGTCAAAGGTTGAGATCATTGTGATAAAAAAAAAATTAGAAAATAATTGAAACTCGTACTGTCCAACCTATAACCTCAGTTCAGGGATTTCCATTGTTGATATTTGATGTACACCACAAACTAATGGCAAAAAAAAAAGTCTATTGAACTTTATAGTCGGTCGGTCTGTCTGTCCATCCATCCATCCATCTTTCTGTGTTGTACATGTATCTCCAGTTCCGGATTACGAATTGTTACAAACTTGAGTATACCTTGCACATCAAGGAACAACCCTAGATCCATTAAAGTAAAAGCTTACCAGGGGTTTTTCTAGACACTTTTTTCATCGTGGTAACCACGATGAAAAACAATTACAAATTGAGTTTTTGCAAAATTTTGTAAATTGAGTTTTATTGCCGAAAATTGAGTTTTCTAAAATGTTGAGAATTTACGCGCCGAAGGCGCGCGAAAAATTGAGTTTCTACGAAATAAATTGAGTTTCTGAGTAATCTAAACTGAGTTTCGTCGTCTGTTATCCCGTCCCCCTCCCCCAAAACCCCCGCGAGAAAGAAAAAAAAAAAACGTGTGACCAGCCACGCCACTCGAGTCGAGATAAGCACTCAGGATTTGTAACTGATGTGCAGACAGATAACTTGTGTACCTTTATTATTCAATCGTATAGCTCCGATAAGGACGTCTGGTCTTGAACTGTTCTCATTTCAGTCGTATAGGTCCGATAAAGACATTGTCCTGAACGTTTCTCATTTCAAAGCAAATTGTTCGGCCACGTTTTCGACGATCGAACTAGTCCGCCATTTTGATATTTCAAAGTTACGTCCCCTCTTTTAGTCCACTCGGGAACCACTGCTGTCATACTGCTGTGGCTTATGAGTCTGGTCTCCGAGACACGCTGTCCGTCAATCTCCGGAACCAAGACAACGGGCAAGCATTTTCTCTCTCAGTCAACATTTCACTTGGATGCGTGTGACGTTGAAAGACGTTTCCCCAGAAACAAGAAACGAACAAAACAGACATTCCCCAAAATACAGCTGATGTACCATTTGGGAATAAATACACAAAGTGAGCAATGCAGATTGGTGTAAAAACAAAAGATCCACACTCTCTCCTGCGCAACTGGGGATCTACATGCGGGGGCATATGCTATAACATACAAAATATACGTTTTTATGAATAATTTTATTTCTGCCCGATGGAAATTTCTGAAACCCCAGTATGTTTTGTAAACAAGTCCCACACCACGTACTACAAAATAGGGTGCATATTGAGTTTAATTTGCAATTTTTGGCCATTTATCTGCATTTACCAAGCAGCATTGGATTTTTTTCGTGAAATCCACAAAACTTCACAACCACCATTGTTTTATTTTTTACGTCTCTTATTAACATTTTTATTGCCATTTATTTCTTCATTTCTTTCCTGTCACTTACAAATACCCAGACACTTACAATACTCAACCACCAACTTTGTCAAGGATTGGTTAACTCATGGAAATGGACAAGGGACAATTTTTATTTCTTGACTATAAGTATAGATTTTTTAAACTAAAGTAAGCTATTTGTAGGGAAAATATTTTCACCTTTAACCTATCACAATCCAGAGCTAAAGTACTCTCCCCCACCCCCAAAATAATCGACCAAATAGAACTTCCCGAGATAACTTGGATTTTAAAACTCTCTTGTTTTATTCGCGCTCATTTTTTAATTAAATGAAGCCATGGTTCGCACACTACCTTGAAAATCTTGAATTGCCTTGAAAATGACAATTTAAAATTCAAGGCCTTGAAATGCCTTGAAAAATGGGAAATCGGGCCATGTACCTTGAAAAGGCCTTGACAACGGCAATTCTTAGCATGTTGTTGTCAATTGTGTAAAGTTGAATGAATGTTGTATCGTCCTTTGTCATCCGTTAGCAAAAATAAGCCCCGATTATGACCGTATGATTATTTTCACAAATGGTTGTCACGCTGTGTAAAGGGAGACTATCCACGGTATACAGGTTCTCCTTGGAAATCCGAAACCTCACTTGATGTACATGCTCTCGTAAGTGAGCGGCGGGTTCCCGACTGTATGAATCTCGGTCATCGCATCTGCGCACTGAATATGTATAATGTCACCCGACCACGTGGGCCCGCTACATCGCGAACCCTCACATTTCCATTGAGTTTTCATGCCGAATGAATATTTTTCGGGTTTCCGACAGGTCCAGCAGAACGAAGTGGTTTTTGGCGGCTTTTGAAAATTGTTTCGTTTTTGACAGTGAACATCATCTGCTAAATAGAGATTGTGGAAATGGTGTGCCTTTTCAATACAAATTGTCTAAAGGATGACAAGTATAAAGACTGGCTTTGCCAGCATGCAGATAAACGCAAAGCTGGGTTTGGTGTGTGTAAGAAAGATTCTGACGTCGGCAAAATGGACGAGTCAGCCTTGACTTCCCACATGCGTGGCAAAACACATATCAGCAGTATGGAAATTTAAGACGGATCACGAGGACCAGTAGCCCAATTACGGACTGCAAGGCTCAGAGAACGCCACATGGGTGACGGTGTGTGAATAAATAGGCTATCCACAAGACATCACGAACATTTTAATGTGACAGAAACATCAGACTATAACACATCTTTAACATAAGTGTCATATTTGAAATTTAATAGGCAGCGGATCGTCAGTGCATGACAATGTTAAGTATGAACAATAATATCTCGGCAAGTCATTAGTAAAAGTGAAAAAAGGTAAGAAAACTCAAAAAATTTGCCTGTATTCCTTTATTACATAAAAAGTGTATACCTTGAAAACAGAAATTATTACCTTGAAAAGACCTTGAAAATACCTTGAAAACTGGGGCCTTCATTGTGTACGAACCCTGTGAAGCTATCTCTGAGGGAAGTATTTCTACTTAACATCTTTAGCCAAAATATAATCGGCCAATCACAGTTGGATAGCAAACAAACTTGTATGCAGCTATGTATGACACGCAACTTTGCTTGATGAGCTTCATAACATTACTGACATGTTCATTCACGATGAAAAATTGTCGCGAATTTATTTATTGTAAGTGTCCTACTAAAAAGATAAAAAAATTGAGTTTCCAGACTGCATGCGATGAAAAACCCGAAAAAATTGAGTTTTGTTGTTTATTTTGCGCGCCGTAGGCGCGCCGAAAAATTGAGTTTTTCATCTTTTTGAAATTGAGTTATATAAAGGAAAAGTGTCTAAAATAACCCCTGGCTTACTGAAAATTGTTATGTCTTTGGTATAACTCGGGGACAAGTTCATGGTTGTGGATTGTTATCTGTTTTCATCTATCTGTATGTCTCAAATTAATAGGAAAGAAGCATATTGGTTTTGATCCGTCTGTCTGTTTGTCCGTTCATCTGTCTTGTGCTGAAATATTGTTAAAAGCGACGTTACATTCTATTCACTCACTCGTTCCATCTGTCCTGTGAACTTTTGAAGTCTGCAATATATCAGTTCCAGGTAATGGATTGGTAGAAAATTGATAGAGTTTGATATACCTTAATGTACCATACCACTAGGGCAAGAAAAACCCTATCCATTTTTCGGTCAAAGGCTCGTGGTTACTGTGGCCTGAACATAAGGATAGTTGAAAATATTTATGTCCATGCTATGAAATGTGATCAATAAGTCAAATATACCTCAAACTCGTAGCAGGTACGAGCATATAGCATTGGATACACAAGTTCTTTTCAGATCACCGAAGTTGAGCAACATTGAGCTCAGTCAATACTTCGATGGGTGACAGGGTGCTGGACTGATCATTGTCCAGGATAATAGGAACTGTGGGCACTCATGTTTTGTCAAATGCAGGAATCGTCCTGATATAGCTGAAAGTTGTTGAAAAGGATGTTAAATCCTACCAGGGTGTTGGCTAGAATTGAGTTTCAGGGCGTCTCACCCTGCCATGAAAAAAAATCTGGGTCGGCAACTCACGAGGGAGCGAAGCGACCAAGTCTGAGGGAGCGTAGCGACCGAAGCGGGGAGAGTCCGAGAGGGGGGTTTCCCCCCTCGCGGCAGCAGAAGATTTTTGATAATTGCCGTTTAAATTGAAGGCCTAAGAGAGCGTCTAAAGATGGATTTTATTATAAAGATTAACAGCAGGAACGTCTGTTTAAAGTCTATTTACACTCCTTGCTACGTATGTATTACCACGATAATTTGAACTTGGAAGCGTAAATCTTCCGAGACGGTCGCTAACCGAGCCGATACGCGGACGTGGTGGAGAGCACATGAACAGATTTTGATAGTGAGAGCTGAAAAACATCATGGCAAACAAAATTATGCCCTCAGATGATCTAATAATATACCCGAAAGGTGACAGTTGTTAACTTGACATCCCAGAGCTTCTACTTTCAGTTCCGTGGCCTGCGCTGGAAGAGCACTAAACACAAGCAGATGGACAGACTGTTAGCTGAAAATGGAGTGCTATCATACTTCGGGAACTTCGTGAAATTTTCCACGTGCTTTAGAGAACCGTCAGGACATTGTCCTAATTCCGGCAATTGCCGTCTTTTCAAATGTGAATTTCCACATGTGTTTTCATTGATATTCACGAAGGGAAGACTTGGAGGGATATAAAGTAACATTTTAAACCTTTAGCTACCATTTTACTTCTTAACAAGCGGACCAAAAGGGGATTTTTTTTATCCATTCAGTTGACGGACCCAAATAGACCCTAGCGGAATCCCTGTATTTATGTATCCTGAGAACCCCAAACACGATCACCAATAGCGCAGGCTAGCGGAGAACCAGATGTTAACATTGGTCAAAATTGAAGGAAACGATTTCTGTCTACATTTTTAGCCATCCTGGGGGCGAACTTCTTCACATGGACTCTGACTGCGAGTACGTTTACAGTTTATATGGACGAATCTTTTTAATCATCGTGATACAGTTCGGGATAATTAAGCGGCCTAGTTTTGTTTGAAGCTTTTGATGATGTCGGACATCCTTCCCGTCTCGTGCATAGGGGTTTTAATACAATAATTTTGAGTACCCGTCTCAATTTGTCACCGCCCGTCTCCGCGTCTCACTGACTGACTGCCCATCTCAAAGACGGGAAGACGTGTGACTGGCTAATACTATGAATCCTACTCACTCATTCAAAAAACATGTCCCGAGGTGTGTCTGTCCATGTCTGGCCATCTTTCTGGCTGTCTATTGAATTCATTTCTCCAGACAACCGTGTTGTTCCTGGGTGTGAAAAGTAATAGGAGTCATAACGTTGTGCTATTAACTGAAGGATTGTTGAAAGCGACGTTAAATCATACTCACTTATTTCTCCATGTGATACCTGGTACCGTTCTATTAGGCTGAAGAATATCATTTATCTCAAGTACATATATGTATCTCATCTTAACCAGGTCAAGTAATCCAAGCAGAAGATCATGCAGTCGCACCTCCAGATACCCCTATTATTCAGCCAGATCAGTCGCCAAATGATAAGAGAAATAAACGTAGGAGGAGAAATAACAGAAGAGGAAAGAAAAGAGGTCAAGGTCAGGGTTCTGACCAAGGTCACCAAGAATCTTTTCCGGTCGCCAGAAAGTCCACTTTATTGGAAAAGGTAATTTCTATTGCAACTGTATGTTCCATTGGCAAAAATGTTGGAATTGGTATTCGTTTTAAAATATTTTCTTTGTATACGAATTCATGCATTCTGATTGGTTGTCCCCCGATGCCCGAAGATCTAAAGGGGGACTATAGTATTGGGGTCTGTCTGTGTATGCATCCGTTCGTCCATGCATCCGTCTCGGGCCTTATTTTTTCAAAATCTGGCGTGAACGATTTACCGTTCGCGTGATTTTTAGCGTACGTAACCGATCGTTCGGTTACGCACCAACTTCGTTGCGTAACCCATCGGTTACGTGAAAGGTTATGTAAATTTTCGAAACAATTTGGAGCCACGTGTGGAAAAATCAAACCAGACACGGCTTACTCCAAATAAAACGTATTATTTCATTAATTATTTCACGTGAGTTCGGTGTTTATTACTAAAAAATACGCTTAGTTATGTGAAGATCGTCTACAAATGTAAAACAGAGCGTCATTTATTCAGAAAAGTTTGTTGAAACGCGTAAAACGCACCTTGTTTACAAGCTTCTGCAACGAAATCCCGGAAGCCCCTCCCCACGTTAAAGATATCAAATTGAAGGGCAACAACTCTGCTTTCATTTCAACACAACCTTATTTCAGGTCAATAGTAAAAATGCGTCGATTTTATTGGGTGAAAATGGTCATGTGTTTCGAATCCTTCTCATTCAACCCAATAAATCCGCGAAAATGCTGGTCACCTGACGTAACCCGACTTCCTGATTGGTCAAACTGCTCCAACTGCTCATTAACATAAAATATCGTTGAATGTCGTTTGGTTTTGCTGAGGGAAGCCACACGTCGCATAAACAAAAGGATTTTTACCGATTCACTTGGAATTTTTAATAAATATTCAATATTCGTTATGCTACGAGTAACCTGGAATACATACCGTGACATCTATAAGAATTCAGACGAGTTATTTAGTCGAGATGAAGCAAAACAGACCGTCTATCGGCATCGGTAGTATTCTGAACGTGATAAAATTCCAGTGCTTACGTGAGTTTTACGGTACATTATTTTTGCCGAAATGCGATTCCTAAATATTTCTAAAGCTGTAAAATGCCAAATATGTTCTGAATGTATGTTCAGGGTTTCAAAATGATTTATTGTGCATCAAATAACATCCATTATTTCAATTTATTGGTCAATTCCAACGACCAGACAGTTTCCACTTCTCGGCAAAGTTTCAGTGCCGACCTATTTCCATCTGGGCATGCGTAATTGTCTGGCCAGTGAAAACGAAACCACTCCGACACAAACAATTTAACTAGGCCATAAGCAATTCATGATTTATCAAACAACCACGGCCATGTAAATTAGCCTGCCAGTCGACAAAAGGAGAAAGAGAAAGTGGACGGTATACGTGGAAATATCGCTGTCGCCACTTTTTATTTTATTTTCACTTTGTGCAGACAGACAATGCCGACTTGTGACTTGCTGGCAGATAAAATTCGCCCCACGTGAACGGTGACCGTTCGCGTAAAATATGATTTGCGTAACCTTCACGTAACCTGAACGAGTGTTCGCGTCAAAAAATAAGGCCTGCGTCTGACTTCGTTTCCGGACATTAACTTCTGGAAAACTTAACAGATTTTTCTAAAATTTGATATGTGGGTTCCTCGTCTCAAGATCTCTACTTGGGATTGTTTTTCCCGACGATCCGCGTAGAGGTGGTGCCAAGTTAGAATTTTGTTCCCAGACAATAACTTTTGAAACCTGAACAGATTTTTTTCAAACTTGGTATGTGGGTGGGTACCTTGCCGCAGGATATCACTTGGAATTTTCACACCGATCCACCTGTAGGTTGTGGCATCTGAGGCCAAGCCAACATTTTCTTTTAGGACAATTTTGGTAATTGTGGGTACCATGCCGCAGGATCTTGCTTGGGATTGCTTTCCATGCCATGTACTGAACTCCATTTAGGAATCACGAGACAATGCATACAATAGCCAAGTCTGGGACTGTGTCTAAACTTGTGCCTTTTCAGTGTCACGGAATTGCTTCCTACATGATGCTTCCAAGCCAAATCAGTAGTTTCAACGTCGGGAGACTTCAGCCGCTTGCGTTTTCATTCCAGTTGGGTTTGGCAGCCAATTGAACAATACATCAGGTCATTCAACTTACATGTACACTGGTCATTGCCGCCAAGACTGTGTACAGAGGTTCCTGACTAAGGCCATTCAAATATGAAAGTTTGTTTCTCAAGCAGAAAACTGTTGAAATCTTCATGAGGAAGGAGGCTTTTTATTTGATATTTTTCAGTTACTTTTAGTTTGGATCGAGGAAACGGAATATGGATCGAGGAAACGGAATACCAGCAAACTATCTTTTTATCACTGAATTACCCTTATATGCATATAGATAATTTACATCTGTATGAAGTAGATTATCATTTGTCACTCTTGTGCATGGAAAACAGTTGAATATCACAGCAGTTAATTTTATTTTTGAGAATTTGAGGACCCCACAACACTAGATTGATCTAACCAGCAATCGTAAAAAATATAACTGGGAAAAAATGTATGAAGAATTTATATTAATATATTTATACCTCGGGTCCAAATAACAGATGATCATGTAACAAAAGAAATAACTTTATTATCTGATGAAAGTATTTATAATGAACTTGGTTCAGTTTATTTCTAGAACAAAATATCCTGTTCTCATTGGAATCTGGGAAATATTTTATAAACAGTGGCAATAACCGTACTCTGGGTTGTTTAAAAAAAAGAAAGAACCTAATTACCTCCCCTGCTATACCATGCGCTAATTTCGTGATGTGACGTTTTCTGTTGCAAAATCTCAACAAAATTACTCATTACCCTTCAGTAAAAGATAACGATAAGGGGTATCGGCTCCAAATAGTATCAAAGCACATAGCAGTTTAAAAGCTGTAAGTAGATGTTCTTTGAAGTTCTAACAAAATGAAAAATTAAAAAAAACACTGTTATTGTGTTGCTACTATGGCTGGATTTCTACTAATAAAATAGCTACATGCGGCCACATTTCGAAGCATGCAGCAGATTTTGAGAAACAAAGTTTCTGACTGGCCTGACTGAGATTTTGTAATACCAGTGGTTAAGACACTGTTCTTACATACAGTTTATCTGAAGTGTGACTGACTTTTGTCAGTGAAGTGCTCAAGAGAGGAAAGCTTCATTGAGAATGAGTTGAGCAAAATAGGTTAAAAACAAATTGTAATAGAAGTATTAAAATTCCTTCATTTTATATAGTAAATCGACACAAGTTATTTTCTTGGCCAAAAATCCTGTATCTGCCCTGAATGTTAAGCATTTCCTTCCAAATGTAAGAAATTCACAAAGATTTTGTGGAATTTTTTATGTACATAGTGTGCAACAAAATCTGTGCTGGTTTTCATTATGAAAACTAATCTCAGAAATGTGATCAGAACATCATGCTTTTTCAAATTATGGCTTGGTTAGTTCCATAATTCTCAAAGTAAATATTTGTGAAAGAAATAAATTATGTAGAATTGAGCATTTAGTTCATAGAGATGAACAATGTCGAATCACAACCATCAGCTGCTTCATGTTGGCGCTTCATTATATCTCTCCACAATCTCTCATACATGTGGTCTCTTGAATGAAAGGTGAAATGCAAAGAATTTTAAACTGACTCTAATATTTTATATAGGTTGAACAATGATGAAAATATCATTGTCTTTTTGCTTCACTTGATTACATTTGAAGTATTTTGTCTGCTAAACGCTTGTAAAAAGTTGGTATCCAAAGCTCAGCTAAACTCAGATTTACAAATCGTCATGGCTTATCTTTCCTTGATTGTGACGTCATGTCAGAGCAGCTCCCCGTAGAGTGAACAGTACAGGTGTGGACGATGGACCAGATGCTGTGGTGTGACATCGTAAACTAGCATCAAACAAGGGCAGATAAGCGATGCTGATTTGATTTCTAAACTCAGCTGTGCTTGGGATTCCAACTTTTGTGTACTTTTCCAACGCTACTAGGAGAAAAAATACTTCAAATAAAACCAAACCAAGTGGATAGGCTGATATTTTCATCATTAAAGAGGTAGTAGCGTGATTTTAGTTGTTCGGGTAAACTGAACAGCATGATCACTTGCAACATTTGCCAAAAGATTTTCAAGTATTGAAATCTCGTATTTCATATAGGGATCAATATTGTCAGATTCTTCAATTCGGTCTAGTGAACAACATGAAAATGGGAAATGACTGAGATGACGTCGGATAACGTGATCAGGTATCCATGACGTCACGTTAGAAGCCGTCACAGTGCGATAAAAGTTCTAAGATCGAGTATGACGTTGCAAAGCATCACGCTCGGAATGCCAGTGCGCGTTTTGTGACGTCATCTCAGGCACTGGAGCCAAGTGCAGGTGCTGTTACGTTTTTCAGACAATGTCAGAAGTGTGATTTCAATGCCCGTGATATTAAATAATGAGGTCACAGAAACACGTTCACCATAGTTGCTCTCAACTACTGAATAACTTTTATCGAAACATGTTATTTGCTGAATATTTTTTAAATGACGCTTTTACCTCTTTAACTAGCCCATTTTAGAAAATGAACGAAGGAATCCAAAATATTAAAACCTTTGCATTCAACCTTGAAAAAAAAAATGAATAAATGCATCAACAGGATTTGTATCTAGAACTGATATGCCTCCCTGATTCTCCTTGCAGCTGCTTGCCCCGGAAATTCGACAAGAGAGGAATGTTATACTACAATGTGTGAGATATATTGTCAAACAGAGGTTCTTTGGAGTTGGTGCGCAAGAGAAAACGCCAAAAGCTGAGGAAACTGGAGAAAAACCACACGAAGAACTCGCTCTGAACGAAACAAATACCAGTACTGCAAATTCTGATGTAGATAATGTGCAACAAGATACAGTGAATGAAACAAATTCTGTAGATGTTGAAGTTCCATTGGGCAATTCTACTGTATTGGATGATGAAATCTGGGAAAATGGTTTATAAAGATTTCAAAGCTGGAACTGTGCCTTGACTGAGGATTTCCCGTAATTAGGTATGGGTTTGAATAACAGTCATACACCAGTATTCCAACAGTGTTGAAGAATGCAGGGCAGCATATTGAATAATCTGGTTACTTGGTTACATTTGAATGACACAGTGGATATTTCACAATTTCAGTTAACTTGGTGCCTTTATATGATAGGTAAATGATAGGTGAAATCATTTTGGTAAGGGGGTAAATTATTCAGGTAACTTGAGGGAATTCCCTTCGCTGTTTTCAACGAAAATACAATGAATTTTCCAAATTATTTATCACCACTGATCACCTGGCTGATAAAAGAAAAATCTGTCTTTATGAAATTTATTTTGTTGACACTTTTACTGATAAATATTATATCTTTTACTTTCTAATAATCAAAATGTGACTTTGACACATTATTTAGGCTCAAACAAAATATTTTGGTGACTTCAGGTTAACACTTCAAATAACACTGAAATTACATCTGCAGTGATCATACCCTGCGTAGCAAATCGTGAAGTCGTTCTGGTCGCTCACCGCCTTGCATAATAAGAGATGTAATTAATCCTCAGGCTACAGAGATTAATATACTGTGTTCAGAACAGATACATGTACAAATTCAAATGTAGCTCCACGAGAGTAACATTTTTGTAGACAGAAATGGAATGATGTCTAATTTGTTATGCCCATGATTTATCTCAAAACTAAAATTTACGAAGAATTCATATACTTTCCCAAGGTCACACCTCTGGGTCAAATGAATTGAGTTTGATTGTCTTTTTTTTTTCAAAGACAGCGACTAATATTTGGTCTGATGAGCGAGCAAATCCCTTCGATATGTAGTAGTGTGATTTTAATTGTTTGGGTCAACTGAACATCATGATCACCTGCAACATTTTCCAAAAGCTTTTCAAGTCGCAAAGTCTTGTATTTCGTATAGGGACCAATATTGTTAGATTTTTCAATTCAGTCCAGTGAACAAGATGAAAATGTGAAATGAGTGAGATGACATCAGATAACATGAGCTGGTGTACATGACGTCACATTAGAAGCTGTCACAGTGCAATAAAAGTTCTAGGATAGTGGTATGACATTGCGAAGCGTCATTCTAAGAATGCTGCACGTTTTGCGACGTCATCACTGGAGCCAAGTACTGGTGCTGTCATGTTTTTCAGCGAATGTCAGTGTTATGTTTTATTCCAATGCTAGTGATATTAACAATTGAGGTTACAGAAAAACATCCACAATAGTTGATCTCAACTACTAAATAACTTTTATCAAATAATGTCATTTCCTGAATATTTTTTAAATAATGCTATTACGTGCCTCTTTAATTAATGGTTTGTCCGGTGTACAAATGTAACCCATGCAATAATGTATTTGTATGTGTAATAAATTTCCTGTTATAATAATACAACTTCGCAGAACTAAAGATGTTCTCCACAGGTGCATAATACTTTAAAGTCCATATTGGATGGAAAGATCCAAATAAAACATCTTGATTTGCTAGAAATTTTAGTGTTGTGTAGCGTTCTGGTATCATATGGTAAATTCTCTGAGACCCCTCCCTTTAGACCACTTTTTAACTCACATTGAATCAAAAACTTTGAGTGAAGGTCACTAACATACTGTAGAGCTACCTAACTGTGAACAAGATTGGACAATTAAACTGAATTAGATGGAACATTTTTATCGAGTTCGTAACACAGCTGCGGAAGCTCTGTATCATTGCCACAATGTTGTCTGTCTATATGTCCCAGTCTTCCTGGGTGTTTATTGGTTGGATGAATAGGAAGATCTGGTGACTGGAGGCACAATTCAAGGGCCAATTGAGATATCAATGGTGCCGTGTGTTTTCCTATCACTCTGTACTCTTGATCGTTCCATTAACGGGCAAAAATGACTGATTCTGGACTTACCTGGACAAATTAGATGCAAATTTCAGCGAAGGGAACTTAAAGATTCTATAAACTTAAGACTTAAGCTTAAAAAATTTTAAGTTTTCTTCTGCCAAGAAAATTTCCATTGGAATAAGCCAGTTTGATCGGACTAAGCAGTATGCAAAAACAAACTTGACATTGAACAAAAGTTGACCACCGTGTTTGATGCTATATAACGCAGCAGTTGGTGAGCAATCAATATAGTTGAGATGAGTAGCTTAATCAATTTCCTATCTCTATCTGGACAAGTGGCTGGCAACCTGTAACCATCTGGGTCATCTATATATGGTAAAACAGAACTTGGGAGCGTGCATATCCATTTTCAATCTACTTTCGGCAACTAGAAGGGCTAAACTCCACTGACGTTACCTGACATTTTCGTGTCGTGCGAGGTCCTACTTGTTCAAAATTACAGACGTACAACACTTCTTGGATTATACAAAAGTTATTCATATCTGTATCTTTTGTAAGCCCAGACAATATATGTATCGGGAGTGGTATGAATAGCCTGTAATTTATCAGATTGAAGACCGAACAGTATATTGGGGAGACGCGATCCGCAAGCCATCTTACGGATGATGAAGTGTATGCAAATGAGTGACTGGTTGAATCTAACTCCCTGGTTGGCTGAACCCATTGCCCGAGATCGTTCGTGACAGCCTGACAATTTGTCGATCCTAAGACCACCAGAGGTCTGTGATATAAGAGAGCTGCCTGACAAGAGATGAGGATGCCCAGTGGTTCCCGAGTTAGGAACGTATGATGTTTCATTTGTCTACTCTTCTGTTTCAAAACTCAGACCATCCGATAATACTATCATTATAAAAAGAAACTGATACATGCTCAGCAGATTGAAATATACGGAAGCAAAATGATATACATTGTAGATACAGGTAGTTTAAGGTATCACAGTCTACAAACTCATTCCAGATAAAAACTTCACATTACTAGTTTACTGTTATTCACAGCTTGGTGAACCAGTGTACATATATATTATTAACTCGGCAATTATTTGGATGTTTATATTATTTTGGTACTGTATTTTTTTGCTGCAAAATTTTTCAAGCAATACAACATATTCTTATATATTTAGGGTAATTTATACGAGTCTCAAATAACAGTGCCATAGTGGAATAGCTAGCTTTTATATAGTCTACTTTAATTCAATTCAAGGCCAACCGCGAATTGGAAAACAATGTAGGTAATGGCTATCTACTGAATGCAGGATCTGATGCTCATTTTTAACGGCCTCCGCATACATGTACCCGTGCTCCACTCCAATTTCGGCACTGATATTATATGGTCTTATCATATATTACATAGGAACATTTTGGGTGTCTTCAGTCCCATCTCCGAGACCCAGTCCAAAATAGTTCTATGTCATTCTCCTTTCTGGACCTTTACAATGACGTATAAATTGTAGGAGTGAATAGAATTTAACGTCGCTTTCAACAATATTTCATCTATATTGAAATTGTAGCATCAAATCCTACATTCAGCAGATAGCCTTTGTCCAAAATGTGTTGTCCCAAAACTTGAAAACAACGTGATGTAGAGATACAATTTATATGGCGGGTGTTTGGGTGGGCACCGGTTCATGTTCCTTCGATGCATTTTGCTGAGAAGCAAGAGAAACTTCATAATGTGATGTCTAGCACTGTAATATCACTTGTCTTTATTGCACCATGTAAGCATTTGTGTATTGTGCGCTGTCCTCAGTGTTTTATAGGGTGGATAGAGGGTGTCTGGTTCCATGCTGCTTCAAAGATTTCTTCTTTGAAGCAGCAGAAACGCTACTTGGCTGGGTGGTGCTTAGTTGGTTCGTTGCGATATGACTAAAATAATGTTGAAAGCGACGTTAAATACACTCACCCTATAACATATGAACATTTTGGGTGTGGTCAGTCCCATCTTAGAGACCCAGTCCAAAATAGTTCTACGTCATTCCCCTGCGCAAGACCTTTACAATGTCTCATAAATTGTATTTTTACATCACAATGTTATCAAGTTTTGGGACAACACATTTTGGACAACGGCTGTCTGCTGAATGTAGGATTTGATGCTTGTATGTGGCGTTCTAAATTCAATCTCTTAACACATGTATACGACCAGGTTCTGCACTGCCTGTATATGCGGATTAAATTTGTGCATGCCATATACAGACTTATAACATAAGAAAACAAAAAGTGGGCATGGTCATACACCCCCCCCCCCCCCACCCCACACCACACCCCACACCCCAGGACTCTTTCCAAAATAGGCCTATGTCACTTTCCTGATCAATACCTTTCAAATTGTGTATATATTGTATCTCTACATCGCATGGTTATTGAATTATAAAAACACTGACAGATAGTATGGTTCTCGGACAAGGTACCCGAATGTTACCTGTCATGCCTGTATGGCAAAGAGAGTGATTAGAATTAAGTTTCCCCTTCAAGACATACAGCCCATAGGTGTGCTAAACATTTTGCATTGTCTGAAACATATTGCCTAAATTCAATAGAACTCCGACATGGCGGAAGCAATTGGTGATTGGAGGGGCCACTATCACAACGCGAACAGGCGAGGGTCCAGAGGCCTAGGCGGCCCTGGAAGCTACAGCTGGTGTTAGATGGCTGGAGATGCGTTTTAGCATATTTCAGAGCATTGAAATAAAAATAAAAAATCTTATAAACTCTATTTGTTTTGCCTGTTTTGTTGTCTCTCACAACATTCTTTTTAAATAATTATTCGCCGTCAAGCAAATAATGATGTTCGGAAGCATAAATATTTAATATTTCATTTCTATGCTTTGATTTGTCAAATTTTTCAAAACAGACTGAATTTCCTAACAAAAGTAGACTGCTGTTGACACCACATATTTTTCTTTGGGGAGCAACACAATGTGAATGAGCAAGGATGCCCCCCCCCTCCCATGCTCACTGGGAAGTAAAATCTGCATTCAATAGGAATATAAGTTTTTCCGCTTTACTCTATCGGTTGTTTTATCTTTCTCACTCTTGTTTGTGTTTTTGAGATCTGGCGTAAGCCAGAGGCTCTTTAGAATGCTGTAGGGAAATGGACAAAAGTGCAAACCTATTCACGGGATAGCCTTACGCTGCATGGAAGTAGTTCCACAGAGATGAGTTTTGGGGATCCTTAGTGGTTGAAAGGCTTTTGCATGTCTATATTTAGTCACTAATAGTCACTTGGTATATATTTGATCCCTTATCTGCATTAAATATTACTCTGTTCATTGTTTTCTCACAAAATATGAGATTAATATGCTCTAAAGTATGGCAGAATGGTATCGTCACTTTACCAAAGATTGGACTCTGCTGAGAAAATTATACAGTTTAGCTGGTTAGGTGTATATGTGAGAGATGCTCTACCATAGCAGCCAACCTGGGCCTGGCCACCATTGTCTCATTATCACCTTTGCAGGCCACTCAGTGGCTTTGCTTTTCTCACAAGAGCAAGCTGTAACATATCTTATAATCTTTTCCTATCTTGTACTCCACCAGTCAACCTGTGGGATATCCAGAAAGTGTAATACATGTCTTGTCTTATCCTATAAACTTGTGACATAACCATCATCAACCTTGATGTCCAGCCCTTCTCACTCATAACACTAAATCAATCTCTATTTACCCCCAGGTATAATCTCTCTTATTTACCCCTAGGTACATGTATGTTCTGTACAAACTGACCTTAACCCCCTGTGGGTATTTAGGCCTAGACTTCATTCCACTGGCCTCTTTTTTTCCATCGAATTCTCAACAGGTCAGTTTACAGTTTCAACCAACACCAACAATACCATGTTAAAGAAGGTATCATATTGCTTTCTTTATGCTGGTTAAATTAACATGGTGTTCATCTGGAATCCTGAACTGACGTATTGGAGGAATTATGTGTTCGCACGACCTGTGCCCATCGCGGTGCGATGGAGTGCCCAAGTACATCCATCCATCCATACATGTATCAAGATAAAGAGCAAAATTCAGCTATTTTGGTTGAGTCAAGGTTGGATGAGCACCTACTGTAGTGTCTAATTGGACGGAAATTAATTGGGTAACACATGGTTAGCGTAACGTGTGCAACTTCCCTCATTATAGGACTACCTTTCATTGTTCCCACAGATCAATTTCACATAAACTATGATAAAAGTAACTCCGAAAATGAAAGTCATTGTGATATAATATTCTATATTTCGGCTTTCATTTTTGGAGTTACTTTTATCCTAGGCTGCCTTTCTTTGGTATGTTCAACTTCATTATTTCGGTACCTTTTGAGAAGGGCCGTTCGCGCCATAAATCCAAATGTTCAATAAATTTAAACGTTTAACTTGCACCAACCAATCAGATGTCATGAATTGACATTTGGAAGACCTTTCCTGTCAAAAGGCAAACGTTTCCAGTAGTAATATTCGAGACTTTTAAACGTTTCCGGTTCAGGGAAAATCGTTACCGTTTGTGACTGTCCAGTCAGATTTTTTTATTGCTGCCGCATATGTTCAAACCTCAACATCAACACGTGTCCACTGGCAAAACGTTTCCGCTAAGTAGTCTGTTTGAACCAATCAAAATAACCCTTACAAATATTTGCGCATATTGTTTTCCTCATGCCCACCATGCATCATGTCCTGTGCAAATTGTTCCGGTGCCAAATATATTCTCCAAAACGGTTTTCATTGGTTAAAATACACTACATACCGGAAACGTTTGCCAGTGGAGATTTGCACGTGTTGGTGTAGATGTTGGAATACACGCGCCCCAAATAAAAAATCTGATTGGACGATCACAACCGGAAATGTTCTCCTTTTAACCGGAAACCATTAAAAGACTGAATTTTTCTTTTGACAGGAAACGTCTGAAGTCGCGATTTTACAACTGGAAACGTTTGCTTTTTAACAGGAAAATGTCAGTTCATAACATCTGATTGGTTGGTTCAAGTTTTAAACGTTTAAGAAGTTAAAACGTTTAAATGGCGCGTTTATGGCGCAAACGGCCCTTCATATACCTTGTCACAGGATGTAACTTGTGATTGCGTTTTAGCCACATACATTGGTGCCTGGTGCCACCTGTGCCTAACTTGAAATTAAATATATAATTGTGCGTTTATTTCATTACAAACTTATCCCCCAATAACCCAGCTACCAGATCTCATTAAAGCCCATAGGCTCTAGTTTATTTTTATTATTATTTTTTTTGTCAGTTGTCTTCATTGCATCATGTAAGTGCTGTCCTCAGTGTTTTAAATTCTATTCACTCTCTCAATGATTCTCAGCAATTATTTTTTTTCTCGAAGTGAAAATTGAATAGAGAGAATATTGATATTCGTTTCCAATTCTGCACTGCTAAATTGGAGAATTTTGTGGCAGTTTACTGTCATTGAATGTTCGCTTCCTTAGTGTAGATAATTGCAACATTGGCTGGCTCAACCGTAATATTCCTCAATATATATGTGGTTGTATTGAATTATTACGGTGTTTTAGTGAAGCGAAACTTTCATTTTCATTTTCATTAACAGATCGCAGAAATAATATTTCCAGGAACTCTGACTTGGGCTTTATAGTATTCATTTGGGAATCCCCCAAATCACCTCCGGGAAGAACCAGGACAGCTAAATATAGTTCTTCCGGAAATCCCCTGCCTTGACTGGATTAGTCCATTTCGCGAGGTTATTTGGGGGGCAAGCTACGTCGCAGAACTTGACATTTCAGATAGTCCAAACGTTGAAAACTTAAAAAATTCTCAATTTCCTAACCCTGGAAGAAATAGCATCTTAATTTCGTGAAGAAAGTCACGATTATCTGGAGAAAGAAACGTGTAGCGCAGAAGATGGACTATCCTATAACCCCTCTGATCAAAATAACTCCACCCACGTGGAGTTTTGTTTAGTGGAATTTCTGGGAAGTATATGCACCAGTCAAACGATATCTTTTCGGTTGAGATAGTTTGCAGGAAGAAAAGTACAAGCTAACCTCAGAAGGTGAGTATTCTGTGGATCGTCTGAACCTGGATCTTACTATTGCAGTATAGGCCTACAGTATAAGGTATACCGGCGGTACGATATTGGCGATCATCGACTTGTGATTGTGGGTACGTATTGTAACTAGGCTAATTGTTTTGGTTACGATATCATATATCCACGAGTACCGGTACGCCATCTTATTATGTCGGGGACCCAAATACTGAAGGGGTAAATAAGACAACTTTGAGATGACATGCCCGAGTGGTTTAAGGCGCTCCGCTGGTGACCGCTGGCCTCGCACCGCTGAACCGGTGTGGAGGCTAAGAATGTCTGCGTGGCTAAGAGTGTCGGACCCCTATCACGGCTAGGACACATTTTTCCACATTGGGGACAAGTGTTCGTCCTTGGTTGCTATAGAAACAGACATGAAAAGGGACACTGATCACCAGGGCATTCTTATCTTTCACATGGGCACGGGGTCACCATATGACTGAAACAACCTTGAGTGTGACATTAAGTAACCCCCGCGATAATAATATCGCAGCACAATAATTCGACACAAGTGAAATATACCATGGAGCCATATCCTTGTACGCAGACTTGGCCTATATGTTTGTCAGCCTGGCTCCGTGATCTGTGACTATACATGTAACCTTATGCCTTGGCAGGTTGTTCTATTGTATATTCTGAATTACCAGCAGTGTGGGGTGGCGTGCGGGTCAACCCAATATATCTCTAAGTGAGAGTACCGTAATGTAGAAGTGAGGCTGCCATAACAATACAGTATGCCTACTCTCGCCTTGACTCTCCATAATGGGGAACGATATCCGTTCACACATTACCCGCTACTTTCACTATCCGCACTTTCACAGACTGCCGTTTTAGCCGTTCATGTAGCCATGAACAGATGCCGTAGATCAAGTGTGGTATTCGGGCATATACCACTGTGGTGTCATCATCTTACAATTATCTATATATCATTTGAACCGTAAAATGTTCTCTCTTGGATGGCATTCACATATCGCGGGTTTCGCTTCTGAGAGAAGAGTCTCGCGCGTGAGTAGCAACCATCCCCTTCTCTCCCAACCCAATTTAGGGGGTGAGTAGACGCTTAAGTAGTGTAAAACTGCCAGTTCTGCGCCATACGAGCAACAGCAAGGAGCAGTGATATCACCTAAATACCTAATTTGTATTGGTCATAATATAAATTTTCATCAGTGTTATATTCCATGGATTTTTCAACAGCGTCCACGTATAATTTTAATAGGCCGGGTGGACGGTCAATGCTATACTATAGATGTGCACATACTCTATGTTAACTTATTTACAGTCAGCACATGTAGAACGAGGTATTGATTTTCCCCGTATATATTAGACCTATGTAGCTACATTTACATGGTTCAACATGCTTTTCTGCGCTTCTTAGATCGGAGCCCAGTTTATAGCATTTATAAATTGACATATTTGAAAAGAGGAGCAGGGGGCGAAGAAGGAATATGCAAAGGAGAAGGAGGATGTGGTGGAACAGGAGGAAGATTGTCAATTTGTTTTGTACCTCGGGCAATTTTGCCTGAAGGGCATTGTCATCATGATGTTCATCCGTTCGTCTGTCTCGGACTTCTCTTTACCTTCATATCTAAAAAAAATACGAAGGCTAGAAATACCAAACTCACATCACTCATGCATATGAAAAGCAGCGTGATTGACCCATATTTTTCCAGGTCACCAGGTCAAACTCTGTCAATTTATCACTATATCTCAAGAGTGCGTATAGGATCATCAAACTTGCTTCACATATGTATATGGTCTTAAAGCAGAAGTCAATCAAAATTCAATTACATTGACCTATTTTTCTGGGTCACTGGGTCAAATTTGTCCTTGCATCTCTGGCTGCTTATTACAACCATATTGCAAGTACGATACAGTCTAGGCATAGTGAACACATCAGGTCATGGACTTCAGCCAAAGTGCTTCTTGGGTATTGTCATCTACATATGTACGTTCATCTGTCTTTGTTTTCTCTTCACCATCATATCTCGAGAATGAATATGCCTAGGTACACAAAACTTACATCACACATTCATGTGGTCTAAAAACAGAAGCATATCGGAAATCAGTGAGATTGACCCCTTTTTTTGGGGGGGGGGGTCCCCAATCTGTTTTATGTCACCGTTTAATTACCGGAATCTGATCAATTCCGGGATTCTGCCGAAATTTGCCATGCTTAGAGGTATAATAACTTATCTTCCGGGTAAAATGACGGTGTTGTTTTTTGGGAGTTTATGTATAATCTTCACAAAATAGGTTGTCACGAGTGCAATCGCGCATTTGTCGTATTACTGCGTTAACTAGTGGTATGTCCTGTTAACGCCATTTCATCCCAAATCATTGCACACTCCAAGCCGACTCGCGAGAGTGGGGTAAACGTGCATGATATGGAAGGGCGTGAATGACGCTCCTCCACCAGAGATAAAAACCGAGAGTAAATCAACTACAACACAGATTTCGTGCTTCGCATTTCATTATTACATCCATCACATCATAACCCACACAAGTTGGGGGATCCGCGTTGGGTGTATTTACATAATATGATGGAGTTCATTGTCTTTTCTTCGTGTTCCATAAGACGCATCATCGAACATCTCCTGCCATCTTCGCTCTTGTCTGTGTTAAGCATCTGTACGTTCGGGTCTTAAGCGTCTTCGGGTAGTTCGGATATTGTAATGGCAACATGTCAGAGCCTATGTCGGTGGTAACCTCATATCCTCTCAGTTAGCAGCACTGTACATGTATGCACTGTATCGTGATAGGATAATATAATATGGGTGTCTATTCTATTTGTTACAATCTATTTTAATGTCAAGTTTTGTAGGATCATATTGCTATACGTTTGCTTAGGATAGGGAAATATCTACTACAGGCTTATGCTTGTGCTCGCCACGATCTTGCAGGGTAATAATACACTTCGTCTATAAGGCACAGTTTATGTGAGGGATATAATTATATCTTGTTATTGATGGGTCTTTTTTTTCTTTCTCATGACACTACCTTTTTGCATTTCCGTGTCATGTGAATCACTTTACTAAAATTCATGATTAATAATTGATTAATAACTTATAATTAAGATTGATTACTCGGTTCGTCACTGTAATGGAATTAGTATACATAGATGTCCTGCTACACACTCCGGTCGAAAGGGAACCCGATATACTACGTCATTGTCTAATGTGTGTTTTGTCCTTACTGGTGATTGTGTGTCTGTGTGAATGTGTGTGTGAACAAGTGTTTTATGTTGAACAAGATCACGACCTGATATAACCCTGAAATTTGTGTATGGGGAGCCATAAGTGTCAAAATTTTTACTCTATTTTTCATTTTCAACCACTGAATGTTTTTCTGTATACTTGTCCAAGTTAAGGTATTACCTTAAACACTATGCCCGATGGCCGATACCGTAAATATTGTTTCAATGAACTGTCAAGGGTTAGCTGACCCAAAAAATCGAAAGGACGTATTCAATTATTTCAAGAAGAAAAGATACTCCATTATATGCTTACAGGATACGCACACTGATCCAAAATTTAAAGATTCTATTAAGGACGAATGGGGACTCGATGCCTGGGTGTGCCCCTTCACGTCAAACGCGAGGGGAGTAATCATACTCTGTAATAACAACTTCGAATATAAGATAAATAATACAACAATTGACCCAAATGGGAACTATATCATCATGGATTTAAATATATACGAGACACCAGTCACACTTGTTAGCTTGTACGCACCTAATTCGGACAAACCCTCCTTTTTTAATCAGATAAACCAGAAAATTCAGAACATAGGAAATCCTAACGTTATTATGTGTGGGGACTGGAACTTGGTTTTAGATCCAGACATTGATACAGACAATTATAAACATATTAACCATCCTAATGCACGATTGACAGTTTTGAATACAATAACCGAAAAAGATTACATTGACCCGTGGAGAACTCTGCATCAACATGACAGACGATATACATGGAGAAAGAAAAATCCGAGAAAACAGGCACGATTAGATTTCTTTTTGACAAGTGGGGATTTATTTAATATAACAACCGATGCGAGTATAATACCGGGATATAAGACTGACCACTCAGCGATAACTCTCAATTGTAAATTTACTAACCTGGAAAGGGGGAGGGGGTATTGGAAATTGAACTGTTCACTTTTAAAGGAGAAAGAATACTTAGATATGGTGAAAAATATAATCAAAGAGACTACTGAGGAATATGCAGTGAGGCCAGATGATAGAGAAACACTTGATAGTATTGAGATATCTAATTTACGGTTTAATATAACGGATAACCTATTTCTAGATACGCTGTTGATGAAAATAAGGGGGGAAACTATTAAATTTGCTGCATCAAAAAAGAAAAAGGACAATTTTAAGGAAACTGAGCTGGAGGAAGAAATCAAGGTTATGGAGAAAAAGATGGATCGTACGTACATCTTTGCGGAAGAAAATGAAGTAGCAATATTACATAATAAGAAAAAAGAATTGGAAGGTTTAAGGCAGAAAAAAATTGATGGTATTATCACAAGAACAAAAGCACGCTGGATTGAAGATGGAGAAAAACCAACCAAATATTTTTTGGGGCTGGAAAAGAGGAACTATACAAATAAATTGATCTCGAAATTAACCTCGGATGCTGGACGTGAATTATATAAGACAAATGAAATATTAGAAGAACAAAAATCATATTATAGTAAACTCTATTCCAATCAAAATCAAACCCATGAAGATATTTCTACTTTTTTAAATGACGTTAAATTGAATAGATTATCAAATGAACAAGCCGATAAATTGGAAGGCTGTCTTACCTATGCTGAGATAGCTACCGCTTTAAGGAACATGAAAAATGACAAAAGCCCAGGGTTGGATGGATTTCCGGTTAAATTTTATAAAGTGTTTTGGAAGAATTTGGCCTGCTATGTTCTGCGAGCAGCAAATGAGAGCTTTGAAAAAGGAGAACTATCCTTAGTTCAGAGACAAGGTGTCATTACCTGTCTGCCAAAACAAAATAAACCAAGACATTTGTTGAAGAACTGGCGTCTGATTACGCTATTAAATGTTAATTACAAACTTATTTCGGCCTGTATTGCCAACAGATTAAAATTAGTTTTGGATATTCTTATCCATGAGGACCAGAAGGGGTTCATCCCAGGCAGGTATATTGAAGAAAACATAAGGCTTATATACGATATTATGTTTGAAACCAAGGAGCGAGAGATACCCGGACTACTCCTATCCATAGACTTTGAGAAGGCTTTTGATTCCATCTCATGGGACTTTATGAATGAAGTCATCAAATCCTTCAATTTTGGTAAATCTCTCCAGGGATGGATACAGCTATTTTATACGAACATTAAGACATGTATTATCCAAAATGGAAACCTATCGTCATTTTTTCAAGTAAGTCGTGGATGTAGACAGGGAGACCCCATCTCGCCATACCTTTTTTTACTATGCGCAGAAGTTCTTGGAACAATGATTAGAAGCAATGTGAACATATCTGCAGTGATGGTAAATGGTTCGGAATATAGCATAAATCAATATGCAGACGATACTCAGCTAACCCTGGACGGTTCAGAACGTTCTCTGAAAGAGGCGTTGAACTGCCTATCGGAATTTTATAAGTACTCTGGACTTGAAATGAATACAGAAAAAACAAAAGCAATATGGATAGGTGTGCTTTCGGGATCAAATGTGAGATTATGTCAAGAGGTGAAGTTAGATTGGGTTAATGACTTTACAGCATTAGGTATTTCTTTTTTCACAACGGATTTTAATAATATCGGGAGAAACAATTACATTGGGAAAATAAATGATTTGAAAAAGGAACTGGGTAAATGGAGGCTTAGAAACTTGACACTTCTCGGTAAAATCACAGTTATTAAATCTCTTGCCTTGTCAAAACTAATACATCTCTTCCTGGCCTTGCCAAACCCCCCTGAGGACATGATTAGGGAAATAAATTCTGCACTCTACAATTTCTGGAACGGTAAAAAAGACAAAATTAAAAGAATAGTAATCACTAGAGACTACAAACACGGTGGCCTTCGGATGGTAAACTTAGTCTCACTAATTGATTCCCTCAAGATATCGTGGATGCGAAGACATATTTCAAAGCTCGAAATGGCAAAATATTTCAGATCTGATGGACGATGATATATGTAACCTTGGAGCTGAACATCTAAAACCTCTGATTAATAATGTGAAACCCTTTTTGGCGAGATACTTCACGGGCCTGGTATAGGCTACAGAAAAAAACTAAAACCAACTTGGCGGTTGACATGTACAATGAACCATTATGGTTTAACCCTAATTTTAGGTTTTCGTCTTTTTTCATAAAAAACTGGTATAACAGTAAAATCAGGAACATTAGTGACATTTTGGATACTGAGGGAAAAATAATAAATTTCGTGGAGTTAAAAACGAGATTTAGAATTACAGGAACCTACCTGGATTACAGAAAATTAGTGAAAAATATACCAACTGAATGGCAAGAAAAAATATACCACGAATTTGATAGCATACCAACAACCAGCCCCAATATTTCAATTCATTTGAAAATTCTGGCAAGGCCCGGGAAGGGATGTAGAAGTTTCTATGATATCTTGAACTATGACTCAGACGTAAATCTATTATGTATCGAAAGGTGGGAAAACTATCTTAAAACAGAAAATAGATCAAATTGGGAAGATACATTTGCCACAATCTTCAAATGTACCACCTACAATAAACTTAAAGATATACAATATCGACTACTACACCGGATCATCGCAACGAAATCTTTCTTATTTAAGATAGCTGTAACGGCTGATGATGTCTGTGAACACTGTGGTCTGAATCCCGAAACGATTGAGCATTTATTTGTGGAATGTCCCATTGTGAAAAAATTGTGGTCAGATTTGGAAGTGTGGTTGAAAAGATTGTTTGGTTTAAGAGAGGCAATAACTCCTGAAAAAATTATATTGGGTTGGGGAAATACTCAAATCGCCCTCAATACGATGATGCTACTGACAAAACAATTTATTTACACACGGAAAATAGCTAGGTCCGATTTAGATTTCAAAGCTCTACTGTTCACATTTAAACACCATTATTCTCTGGAGAAATACATTGCTACCAAAGATGGGAAATTGAACCACTTTACAAAAAATTGGATGATATTCCAAGGCTTTTTTGACTAAAAAAGCCTTATTAACAAGTTTGGCGTGAAATGAAAGTAAATACGCTCAGTGGCATTAGCGGTAATGGGGACAAATGGCAATGCAATAGTGTATGTATGTGAGGGTAAATGTAAGGTAGTGTCCAGTATCTATCTGTCGTGTATTGTCTATATGTCTGTATAGTTTTTTTGTAATAAAACCCCCCCCCCCCCAAAAAAACCTCATATCCTCTCCCAAATGGCTCACGCCCCACATCCCGCTTTGGTTGAATGAAGCAAATCATCGGTTTAGGAGTTTTGCGCATACATCCGGTTTGAGGACACGATATATACCTACAGGTACTTCCGATTTGATAACCTTCACCACAGTCAAACTGGCTGTCACCACATGAGTGAAATAACTTTGAGCATGATATTAAACCAAATCCACATGAGTGAAATAACCTTGAGCATGATATTAAACCAAATCCGATTTGATAATATGATAATAGCGTCTCGGGAATGACTTAATTCTCACCTTTGATATCCTTTGTTTTTGGATGTCGTAACTTTTATGTCTATATTCTAAATAACATGGCGCCTTTCATGTCCTGGGCATTTCGACCAATCGGTGGGCTTTTTGAAATAGCATGTGATGCTGATTTTGATGAACTTTGGACTCACCAGCGCATGTCCGGGAAACATTTTCTAATATGTAATGAGCATACCGGTCATCTGATTGGTCTAGTGGTCCACCAATAGCGAACAGTGGCAATCTCCAGCATTCATAAACCAGCCCTGCTCTCTTTTTGAGGGTATGGAACAAACTCTCTCTGAGCAACAGATGCAAGAGCCCAACACCATATATACAAGTCACACTTACTGGTCCAGAAATATAGCATAAAAATAAATAAGCAATTACCTTGAAAATGCTTTCAATTCTTAGAGAATTTGACAAGATCCAGACGTCATAAGCCGTTACCATGGATATCGAGATGCCAAACCCGCTATGTTTGGTGGAGAACACAGACGACAAGGGTCTCGTGGTACGTGACGACACAGTCCGTGTGATTTCACAGATTCGCCAGCCATTGGTTGTCGTGTCTGTGGTGGGGCCGTACAGAACCGGGAAGTCCTTCCTTATGAACAGGTTGATGGGTAGAAATGCTGGTAAGCAATCGTAATGATTTAACCCTATCTGACCTGGGCGATTTGTGGTGTACCGCAGGCTGGGGCCTATATATTTGCGCTATCGCTAAGGCTAGAGGGCTGAAACTTACCACACTATATCTTTGAGTCAAGCTGTACAAGAAAATGTATGAAAACCAAGATGGCCCCCTACATGACGTTATTTTCAAAAACGGCATTTTTGGACGACTTGTCGGTCATAAATTTGGAAGAAATCTGACGAAAAATCACTTTTCTAGTACACCACATGGCCGCCATTTTGAATTTACCCATAATTCTCTGCTCGGGGGATCATGCAAATAGGCTCAAAATGACTCCAATATGATAATCTACAAAACACGTAGATTCAGCTTTCGATTTTTGTCATTCTGGAGATAAGAGCAAAAAAACAAGAGGGTGGTGCGGAGGGGGTTTGGGGGAGTGCCTCCCCTCCAGGCCAGGTAGGGTTAACTTTCATAAATATGCAAGACGGTTTTGTTAATTTCAAATACAGCGATTCAGTACTTTCTAGTATAGTTGATGTATTTTCCAAGGTCACCGAGGTAAGAAACAAGTGAGGAACAAACAGTAAAATGCTTTCGAACGCAATACCTTCGGAGCATATTGATCAAGTTTCTCAATCTGTGGTACAATGCTGTGTTATCAATGAAGTTTACGGTAGAAAAGAAATGAACGCCAAACTTTCACAGACCATTCATAGACCACTGCCTAATATTCTATTCAGTCCACGATACAGAAAAGTTGTCTGGTCCCATGATGCATCTGTTCCAATCCCATCAACCTACACAATCGGCTATGCTCTTTCTTTCTCGATGCCGTCGAGAACGATGGTCCTTGTGAATATTGCGAGGCCTAGCATGATGAACAGCCTATATGACCTTTGGTCGAGACGGGGTGCATTTGACAGCTTATGATATTTGTCTTGCACGCTTTGTTTTGTAAATTACGTCTAGGTCCCGATCTACTGTTGCTTGTAAAATACCGTAGTTGCTCAGAGGTTATGCAGTCTTTGTGTGCAGTAGGAACGTTGATCGAGATCAACAAGCCGTTGTCAAAGAAATCGGCTCTAGCGACCTAAACATCCAGAGCGACGATATCTGGCGAAGGTGCTCGAAGCAGGTGACGATACTCAATTGAGTTGATGTCTTCCAGTTGAGACTATGTAGGTTATATACCTTTGCCGCACGTCATCGGTTGTGATTCATGGTCGTCAGACTCGCCAGTCCGTTGGTCACTTCCGGTTTTATTGCCTTAACGATGTCTTTTACTTCGTTGATTGCGGGTTTGACCTCATCGGTCATCCCTGTTCCGGTTCTGCTTACCGAGTGGGTTTGTCGTGATCTGGGACGTAACTGCCCGATTCCCAGGTCTTGTATGCATTAACGCAAGATTCCTGTCACTTCCATCCACCCATCCCAGTCACCTACCAATGGGCGGGTGCTTTTGTTCCGTATTTCGGTACCGTCTGGACACTTCCTATCCAGCCCAGACAGGTTCACCGGCGACAGTGTTCGACATTGATATCTCAGCCTGCCTGTTCCTACCAACCAGGGATGACTTCTGGTCGTGCCTCAAAGATGGCCGGCCTCCGTCCCCAGTTTGCCTTCCAGTTTCTAGTCTTCTTACAGAAAGTCAGCCCCTCCTGGTAAGAAGGTAACTGTTCTGATCCCGAAAGGCATCTGGGACAGATTTCCCGTCAAGACGCTGAGATTGCGCGCACGTGGACTAGTTCCTGTCTGCGCTCCGGTCCATGATAACGTGTCTGAAGGGAAATCTTACCGATGGAGTTGGTCTCTGGCGTTAAAAGTGACCGTATTCGCAATAATATTACACTGGCGGAGTTAATTGGTGTGCTTCATTATTCGCCGATTGCTCAAATGAAAAGAACCAGAAAGTCCAATCATGTAAAGGTCACAGCAGTCTCGGAATCTGGTAATCCCCGGGTCTTCCAATCGGAGCAACTGCAAGTCCAATAATGGCTTCACCTCATCAGAAGGCCAGCGCTAAAGCAAGCGTATGGATATGGGACAGATGTGATAATGCGGACAATGCGGATCTACCATCTGCCTAGTGCGACGTTTCAAACCTACGTTTCTGCCAGATCCTAGTCTTGCGTTAAAAAATAGAGGTGAGATGATATTTTTCCCCACCTCTTGAGTATCGCGCCAATTTCTTACTTGTATATGGTAGGATTCTGCTGTTGGACTGTTAGTCCCCGAGGCCCGCCCTCTGTACGACGTCGAGCATTACAGGTTAGTTTTTCTGGGTGTTCTTGCATTTACCAGGTTTACCCTATGTTAGGGCGTTTACACCATCAGACGTCCTCGGTGCTCATCCATTAAGATAAGATGAGTTATTTTCTTGAGCTGATCTGTCATCACAGCTCCCGCGGTAGCGTATCTAATTCCGCTTGAGCTGATGCAAGGGGCCGTGTGGATACGTCATAGTCGCAACATGAACAACTGCAATAAAAGCGCGGCTGAGATACTAATTAGGCTACGACCGATAATCCACCGTATACTCGGGTCTGAATGTGAGTTACTGAGAGATTTCCTGTAAAGTCATATGGTTGCTTTTTAGTCGCCACGTCAATTTTTTCCCCTCTTGCATATCGTTCCAATTTGTACAGGGAACATCCCCGAGACTCCAAAATATGCCGACATTTTGTCAATAGGAGTGTCATACCAAAGACTTAAAATATGGAACTTGTTGCTTCCGCGCTTGGTGTTCCGCACTATAAAGAGGCTGTTTTGGGATAGCTCTCTCACATATTCTTTCAGTCCTGACTTTCCCTCAGTCAAGTTCTCTTGATGTTGACAGACCACACAACAGTGACATACATCAACGAGTTCGGACAGATACCCTCCCTTTATCTTCTGGGTCTGGCGGAGGTTTTTCTGCTTTGAAGGGAGAAAAACATTCCCGATCAAGCTCACCACATCCTGGTCAGCTGAACCTGATAGCGGATAGTCTGTTTCACAGACATCAGATTCTATGAGTGAGGGCTTCGTTCGGCCATCCGAGCCCGAAATTTCCGTCATATGAACCCTTCCCATCTATCCAATATGTCGTCCTTTCCAGGTCCAGCAACTTTTTATAGATGCCTTGCCACTGGATTGATCCGGTATGATGGCTTACTCATTCTCTCCGCCAGTCATCATCCGTAAGTACTACAGAAGATCCACGAACACCCTAATGTAATGTACCTGGTGTTGCCGTTGTGGCTAGCCCGGCCGTGTTTCCAAGATCTTCTCCATCTTATCCTTGACAGACTCCGGCATCTCTCGCTGTGGTCCAAATTTGCATTGGCGGGCAAGGGCCAGATTTTTTCATCAATATCCAACAAGTGGTCCATGCTCCGCGGTCTTAGGTGAGCTATTAACGCAAAGCGGCGGACATCATGGTATCATCTTGGCCTATAATCCACGTCAGCCAATCAAAGTGACTTTTCTTCCAACATTGGTGTACCGCTTGACATAATGTTCCCTGCCGAGCCTATGGTCAACAGGTAGCAGATGTTTTTCTTCATAACCGTTGTTCTGCCTTTGTACCATAGAGTGTTACCGTACGACGATTTCCAAGGAGATAGAGCTGAGTATAACCCTTCTCTTGATAAATCTGTCGCAGTAAAATCATTCCATATGGACAGACACGTTGCACATACTAAGCTGGGGCAAGTGGAATTACCTTCTTAGCTACAATACTCTCTTATTGATGGCTATTGCAAGAGCAGCTTAACGATGTTGACTCTCGTACAATACGTCATGCTTCAGACTGATCTACGATGTTTCTGCTCACCTTTACCTGAATTGTGACCAAGGAACCAAACACTTTGTAGACTTCTGGCTTTCAAAAACGATTAAATTCGCGTACACTGCCAAATAACCAATATTCAGCCGTCGTCCATTTATGAATTTCCGCGTTCTTTAACATCCAGAGTTTACAGAGTATATTCGGGTTCCGACCCACGAAGTCGTCCTGGTCGATACGTGCAAACATCTTCGCCTCCTCCGTCTGTTGCATTTTTCTATCTTCGAGATATGAGTGGTTAGAAATGTGTTTTATCCATTGTTTTTAATCCTGAGGTGGCTGTCTTTGCTAATTTTATGTCCTCGTTATTCAAAGACCAAAAAGATGGGGGCGGTCGTGTTGTTCGATTTGTCATCAAGAGATCTACTCTCCACGAGAGAGTACGGAGCTTTGTTGGCTCCGCGCCTCAAACCTTTTGCGGTGATGCAACGGTGGAAGATCTCGTCATTAAAATATCCATATCTCCTATTATTATCATTGTCTACCCTGATCCATGTTCGCGATTTACTTTCGACTGATCGCCTTCTGTCTAATTCTGGGCAATGGTTCTGTTTAATTGTTGGAAATCTTGATTTTATCAAAATTGTCATGTTTGTAACCAAAACCTCACCTTGACAGATGGTGATTGTCCCACCCAACCTGGATCAATCAATGATGGCACGTCAGTCACAACGGTGAAAAGGGAGGAGAATTAATGGTACTTTCAGTGGATCAAGGGATTTGGACAAATGCATCGTGGGACCAGAAAATTCTACTCTGTTATTGACATCGATGTGGCACCTGATAGAACTTTAGGCAATGGTCTATGAATGTGCGTTTCTACGCAGAATATTGAGTATTCTCTCGATCTGTGATACAGTGCTGTCTCATGAAGGCTTCCAAACCAGGTTCACTTTCGAATACGTATTTTCGAAAGTTATCTCTCCAAAGTAGGGCGATAAAGTCTTATATGACTGAGAATCCGATGTCTTAATTGCAGCTATCTTTTGATCGAGTTAACTCCATGATGACCATGGCCCAGTTTCAAAGGTCACATAGGTCAGATGGTAGTGTACATAATCATATGTGATCTAGAGTACAATATCTCAACACAGCACATTCAGCTACACCCTTGAACTTCTGCACAACGATGGATCCCTATATCGAGTTCTCTTGCGATCCTACAACCGAGGGGACTGTATCGGAAACCCTATTAGATCAGCTTCCCATAAAATTCTTTGTATCTCCGCATGCTTAGCTTGATATAGCTGTTAGTAATTATAGACCTTGAGTCTGTAATAAAGTATTATTATTATTATTATTAGTAATAGTAGTAGTATAAAGAAACAGACAGGTAAGCACAGATAAGAAATGCAAATTTTTGACTATATTGGAATTGAATGTATTTGGCAGGCTTCGCTTTAGGCTCTACAATCCAAGCTAAAACCAAAGGAATATGGGTATGGTGTCGTCCACACCCGACCAAACCCGGTCATTGCCTGATGTTACTGGATACGGAAGGATTGGGAGATGTGGAGAAGGTATGATACCGCAAGTTTGAATTCATGACATCCAATGAAATACCATGAAACGGAACCGCGCCAGGTGTGAATTTATTACACCCAATCAAACGGAACGAAAAGGCGTCACCAATTCGTATTTATTTCACCAATAGGCGTCCGCCACCAGATGATTCTTCGCGTTGCGTCTTTGGGCTGAATTCCTCCTACGCAACGTCACAAACAGTTGCGTCGTACAGTGTACCAATGCCTTTGTGAAGTTGTGTAGGAGCTATACGAGCTTTTCAACCTAAAGAAATTCTGTGTATGCGCAACGCACGATGGCAAGATTATCATTCACGTTTGTAATTCTGCCATTAAATGTGCAATGTTAATATTCTATACATGTGTTTGGGGATGTTATACGACTCGCGGTGCCTGCTTGATTATCGATTGTCAGTGTCAGACCCAAGAATTCGAGATCACCGAATTTTACCGCGATGTTGATAAGTACTGTCTGGAAGGGCTTGGGCCCATTATTTTTGTTCACGATTTGAAGATTTCTATTATTGATTAGCATTTTGTAGTTTTTTGTTTCTAGATCCTCTTCCTTTATCAATATACAGGGTAGCTCGTCAAACGACAACTGGATCTTCACCCTGGCCGTCCTACTGGGGAGCGCCTTTGTCTACAACTGTCTGGCCTCTCTACAAAATGATGCCATTGAGAAACTGCAGTATCCTTTCCCTTCTTAAGGGAGCAATTTCAACCACAGGAGTTCGAATCAGAATGTTTTAATTAATGAAAATGCAGAAATTAGGATTAAGAATAATTGGGAGTTTGGAAAGACTGTTCTCTCCCCCACCCCTTGTCATGAGGGCTATCTAAATTGTTGACTCCCCAAAGGCATTTGGTAACACATTGGGTCCTTTATACGCGCGAGACTCTGGCCTTGGGAATCGAGCCTGTCCATTTTGAAACTACTTCAGTTGGGTTCTGGAAATCCTGATCCTAATTTGTGAATGAACATGACCTGGATTATGTTAGCCGGATGATGATGCGGTCTGGATGCCGTTTGCAAATCGTGCAATACCAGAAAGCTTGAAAACATTTCAAAAGGCCGAAGAGTATAGGTGGAGTATCAGATATCGCTCTATGGTAATGTACGTCCTTGATTCTCAAGTCATATTAGAGCATATTTTTTATGATGATGGAGGAGTAGTAGTAAAAGCGCAATTCGAGAACATTTGACCTACTTACGAAAATTAGCATATAACGTTCACATCACGTAATCAGCGGAGATGAATTTTCCAGGGAGAGATAACTCCGCAAGTAGGTCAACTCTCCTCGATTTTCGCTTTTACTATGACTTCGCGGCGTGAATGGCCTCAGGTTCGATAGAGATATATGTCACGACGATTTCATAAATTGGCGCTCAAGTATGCTTGTTCACAATCCTTAACTATTGCATAGCTTTATTGCAAAACTGACAGACTTGGTTAAAGTCCGTTCCGTAACATCCGAAGAGGACGGAACAGAATTCGTGAAGTTCTTCCCAAGTTTTATTTGGACAGTCCGGGACTTCACATTGGAAATGGAAATCAACGGAAAATCTGTTAACGCGGATGAATACCTGATGCACGCTTTATCACTAAAGCCAGGTGCGTATAAATTCTTTTTAAATTCACACAGGAGTAAATAAAAAATTGGGGTTAAACTAGACAAAACATTATAATAATGTATTCAGTTGAAGCAATATGTTATTATGTTTATACTTCACAGTTAATTTTTTAGGATAACGTATCTTGAAATGCCCTCCAGTGTGAAATGAAATGAAATGCTCATGTAGTTTCTGACAAAATTGTCCTTGGAAAGGTCAACATGCAATCGGCTTTTCAATATATGAACCCCATATGATAACCTTACCACAAAAAAATAAATCGGTATCGTGTCCAGATATTCTGTCCCAAGATTTGATACTCAAGAGTACAACCAAACTGATCAATTTCCGTGATATAAGGATCGTAGCTTTGTATGGAAATTGACAGATGATGATTCAATAATTATTTCCAGGAACTGGTATCCGGATCATGAACTACAACCTCCCACGGGAATGTATTTTGAACTACTTCAAGGAAAAGAAATGCTTCGTCTTCACCCGTCCTGTGAAAAACAAGAAAGATTTCAAGGAAATTGAGAAACTTCCGGAGAGTAGTCTTGATCCAGAATTCCTCCACGAAGCCAGACTCTTCACAGATTACATCTTCAATCACGCGCCCACGAAAACCATCGAGGGAAAGGCTATCAATGGGAGCAGTGAGTTTGTATACCATTTTCATTTCATATGTATAACGTCTACCGGATCGGCACCAACAGTTCTCTGTTCTAGCCATGGATCGGACACTTTGCATTTACACTGTACACATTTCTTGCACTTCTTTCATGTCGAATACTCTCAGCTGTGTAACAACAGGAATAGGACAGTCCCGAGATGGAACTCTCTAACCGCAAAAGGCGAGAAACGATAACATTAGGCCTACCCATGTGACGTTACGCTGAGGTTAGGCAAGGAACCATTTTAACCTTGACAATTCTGTATTATTGTATTCACAGAGTTTTACAGACGATGACTTCTGCTTGCAAATGCCTATTTAACTCTGTGAAAATAAATTTGTTTGGATTATCAGTATTTTGAAATGCACAATGATACTTATTTTCCGATTTTTGCGGTATGTTAAACCATTGCCCCATGCCTAACCTTGACTCGACGTCAAGTGGGCAATGATGTCGTTTCGCATCTTTCTTGGTTAAAGAGTTCTATCTCGGGACTGTCTTATTGGAGTTGCAACCTTTATCCTGCTGAGGTTTCCAGAACATTCAGAACTTCGCTTTTTCACATAGTTCTTTTGTAACCTGCCGTAGGCCAATCTGATCAAACTAATTCATCCAAGTTTTAAGTAATTTCATGGTTCTGTGGGGGTGGGGGCATTGTTCCAAAACTCGTGCCTGACTGTCCCTATTCGATTGCGTTGTTTTCAGTGCTGGGCAGTCTCCTGAGTATGTACGTTGAAACGATTAAAAGTGGTCGGGTCCCCTGCTTGGAGAATGCTGTGGATACGATGTCAACCATAGAGAATGCAAAAGCCATCGAGGAGGGACTCAAGATCTACAAAAATATACACGAATTGGTCGCCCTGCCAACGGAAACAACGACTGAGCTATCCGACATGCACCAAACCTGCGAAAACGAGGCTGTTGGTGTTTTTCTTCAGCACACCTTCAACGACAAAGACCAACATCACCAGAAAGTACTAAAGGTAGACCTACATTGACAAAATGCTTGCGACTCGCCTTAGGGTATTCTCGATTCAGAAAAGTATCCACTCTGCTAGCTAAAAAAATGACTCTAACAACACCCTTTCATTATCTGGGCTTTGCTTTCGGCCTAGGTTAAACGTTTTCTTTGACCTTCAATTTTGTTATGAAATTCTAATTCTAATCATATAAATATGATTACAGAATGCATAAATAGATGTAATTTCTCAAAAGAATCCCGTAAATAGCAAAACTACGTCGACTGGGCCTGGCCGTCACGGCTGGGTAGTCGGCTGGTCACTGGCTGGGCAGCGGCTGGGTAATAGTACGACCCTATATAGCATTGCAGGTGGCTCGATTTCGGCGCGGGCGGCCTGATCACTGAAAAAATGCCGAGGAATCGGTAACAATAAAAACGTTAACTTAGTAGAATACTCAGCTCATCTTGTTTCCCAAATAGAAGCATCGACTGTTGATATTACTTACAGATCTCGAACAAGCAAGACCTCAGACCGCAGGAAATACATGTGATCTGAAAAACCGAGCTCGGATGTGGTAGAACACATTTTGCATACATATTCACTCAATACTTCCTGTATTGTTGCCTGTTCGCGAGGGATCTATCTCCCTGTTGTGTTCTCTGGAAGCGATGTTTCCCAGGGCGAATGATAGCTTTTTGTATCCCGAATGTCGTATCTCTCTTGCAAGAGAATGTAGTAATCACACCTCCTGCAGAGTTCAGTCTCGAAGAAAAACTCGAAGAAGATTAGTTGGCCAATCTTTTGGGAATTGTCGCGGAGGCAACAGCGATGCCCGAGGCTAACTCTCTGGTAGACGCGGTCAATGAAAAGGACCTTCGGACGACTATAGACGGATTATACTAGCATCCTGCAACCATATGGGTCATCAATACGCGGTAAGACTGGGATCGTGGGTAGCGATTTTCAGCCCACTTTCGGCAAGTATAACGGGGATTCCCCCGGAAAAAACAACACCACGTGATGTCAGCCAATCAGCTAAATTCTACCGACGTAACGCCAACGTAACCCGCCATTTTCGAGTCCTGTGCTGTTCTACTTGTTCAAACGTACAGATCTACAACATCTCTTGGATGATACGGAAGTTATTCATATCTGTATGTCTTGTAAGCTCAGACAATATGTGTTTCAGAAGTGGTATGAAAAACCTGTAATTTATCAGATTTCTCGAGCCTGTTCTCCGCCGGATGAAGACCGGACAGTATACGGTCAAGTATCGGATATCGCTCCGCGATAATGGCGACACACGATTCGCAAGACATCTTATGGATGGCGAAGTGTACGCAAATGCTCGAACCGTTGCAGACGGCTGTCTGGCTTCTGTAGTGTGAAAGGCATATTGCGATTGACTGCGCATTTCTATGGCTACACACGTGCGATAGTATCCTGTGTATATATTTTCATATACATCGGAGTTATATGCGCCATTACGATAACTGTTTTCGTGTTGTCGTTATGTCGCCCCCGCCAATGCGACAATGCGCCAATACAACAACTAGGGCGTCATTGCGTCAACTGTACCGTTGTCGTGATGTCGTGTTGTCGCCTTTTAAAAATGCGGCAACACGACAACACGACAACACGATAACGGTAGTTTTGGCGTATTGGCGCATTTTGGTGTCCTCTTTCGGCCATTGGCGCCCTGTATAGTAAGCTTAAGTTTTCCCCGATTCTGAGGGCGACAATATACGCCATTACGATGGCCGCATCCGTCTTCCATAGTTTATACTTCTGCAGATATATATTGTATACCGGTACATCAAAGTTGACTCGGATTGAATCGAAGCGTATACTGTGGAGTGGAACATTTGAGCCTTTCTTGTCATATTTCCAGTTTCTTTTATTCTCGTCAGTCAATCAATAGATACCATAATAACTTTTTCTTCTTCTGAATTTAACAGGGCAAAATCGCAGAGGAGTACGAAACCCTTGTGTTAAAAAATTACGCAGCCTCCAGAGAAAAGTGCCGCAAAATATTGAGCGAAGTTACTGCGCAAATGACAAAAAAAATGAAGGATGGTTGCTACACGAAGTCCGGAGGTTACAAGGAGTACGAGCAGGATAAAACCAGTGCTATTGGCCGTTACAAGACCCAGCCTGGCAAAGGAATTAAGGTAAATATGGCATGCAGATATTCAGTGAAAGTTTAAGCCTGTGCAACAATCTTTTTCCTGCACACGGAGAAGTTGTTAGAATAAATTATCGACAACTATACTTAGAATTTTAAGCGGGTTTATCAATTTAAAGAAGTGACCAAGTGTGGCTCGAGTATACGCAGCCATACTGTGTATGGGAAGAGCACTCTTTCCATATACACAGTATGGCGGCAAATACTCTCGAGTCCAAGCAGCCTGGGCTTTGAGAAAACCTCTGTTTACCGTATTATCGGTAGCATTTCCACTCCGAAGCGAACGTGTCTAGGCCCTTTACAGTCTGATGTCATATCCCTGTTCAACAGATTTCTTTGATGTATGAATCCTATGTTTATAACCGCGGATTTTTCGTAATGTGCGCACATGAACATTTCATCTAAAAGACGGAATATATGATTTTTTTCTTTGGATTATATTATTCTGGTCTTAAGATATATATTTAAATATATATATATATATATATATATATATATATGTGTTATTTTATTTTGTTCAGGCGGAAGAAATTCTGGAAGAACATCTTAAAGACACAGAGGCAGAAGGGGCAAATATTTTAGCAGGAGACAAAGCTATGACTGAGAAGGAAAAGGAGATTGCTGGTATGTATAACTGTAATATAAAGGACATAAGTTGACGATCCATACATGCATCATTTGTAACAAGACTGGGAATATATATTCCATATAATACAGTGTAAAAATCGTACGGTAACAGCGTCTGGGATACGTCACCCCACACACGTGTGTGACCAGTATGAGCGCGTGCGACGCAGGTGGCCAGTCACTTCCCTTGACACGTGCATCGCTAGCCTCCGCCACGTTCCGATCCCTGGTGCATGTGTGAAAGTTTGCCAGTTACTTGCCGACTGGTGATCATGGTTCTCTCCGGGTACTCCGGCTTCTTCCACCATCATACTGGCTGTCACCATATTAGTGAAATAAGCTTGAGGGTGACACTAAACCAGATATATTTAATAAATTACTGACTAAAGTAATGACTTAAATTCCATTACTTCGGCGGCTCGGTTGGGATGTATTTTCCTTCTCTCGAGTGGGAATTTTCACCCTATGATCAAGTTATATGGGATCCTCTTGTTCCATTATCCTTCGCCCTTATTTATTTCTGTATATGTTAGTTGGACAGTAATACTTGGGGCCATTGACCAAACTATTTGATTGGTTACCAAGTTTGAATCTATAAAGATTTGGTCGAAGTGTCTTTGTTCTTCAAGAAATCGAATTACTCTCTAAATAATGAGTGAAATTTCACTCAAGTAAGTGTGGAAATTGGCTCCACTCAAGCACTTGAGTGACCCTGAAGTTGAGAGAAAATACCATCTCCATGGCGGCGGATCGACTTCCATGGAGAATGAATCGTCCGTCTCAAGAGTGGCGGCGTGATCCATGCATGACAGATTGATGGCGACTCAATTGACTGGGATGTTTGAAGAATACCACATTCCGCACATGAATGCGTCGGTACTTCATGGAGTGAATGTTTGTGATGACAAAAACTGTCCATGCGATGCAATGGCTTCGAGTAGGTCGAGCAAGTTGAGTGAGAATATGTTGAGTGACCTGCGCTCCAGTTGAGTGAAAATAAACTTCACCCAACTTGAGTGGAATCAACTTCACCTGACTTGATTGATTTATCAACTCAAATTTGAGTGAAGTTCACTCAAACTTGAGTAAATTTCACTAATCTCGAAGGAGACAAATTTCTACTCTCAATAGAGTGATCTTTTCATTCGACATTCTTAGAGAAGTTTTTATGAAGTTAAATAAAAAGCTTTAATTTCGCTCTTCTGCTGTCTTATCTTGTTTAGCCCAAAAGCAAGAGGCTGAGCTGAACCAACAGAGATTCCAGGCAGCGGAGGAAGACAAGGCGCGAATAGAACAGCTAATGCGTGACCAGGAGAGCAGTAACAAAGTGCACATTCGAAGGCTGGAGGAGAAAATGAAAGCGGAACAGGAAACTTTGATGAAGGAGCAAGAGCGAATTCTGGAGGATAAACTAAGAACCCAAGAAAAGATGATGAAGGAAGGATTCGAGAAACAATCTAACGAATACAAGAAACAGATTAAAGACATACAGGATGCAATGCAAGCAGAGAGCTCTGGAAATGTTTTCACGAATTTTATCGATGGTTGCGCGACAATTTTGAAATTCCCCTTCAAGATCTTTGGCTAGATAACACTTCACTCTTTCAAATAAACTCGCGGGTAAATAGAGATATTTTTGCAAAGGTGGGCAATTTGCTTCGAACCAGTTTCTATATCCATCAAAGCATCTAGGAGAAAGGAGTGGAGGTAGTTCTACAACGCCTACCGAAATCATTAAAACCTGCTTGTCCACCCACTGCTAATGGGACATGTCCAGGATTTATTATCCCCATTAGGCTTCTAGTATTTCACTCAGACTTGCGCCTATTATCACTTCAAGAAGTGTATAAAACTGAAGCGCTCATAACTATTTGCGTATAGTTCAGTTGCAAGCAAGAAAACTGAACCTACACATTAAATGTAACATACTGATACAAAATATTTCCTGGTACTGTGTGACAGGTCGTGCTGTAAATGCTTGAGTAGTGCAAATATGGTCCGAGCGATGAGGAAGAGATGTTTCTATTTTACCATATAAAGTATTACTAAAAAAAGAAAATTACCAAAAACTTGTGAGAGTAAACAGCGCAAGATTCGTCTTTCAAGAGTCAATTTTGGAATAAATTTTAAAGGGTCGCTATGTTGATGGACTCTTCACGGCTGTCCTTTGTCTGCCCCTTGTTATAAGCAACGGACGTCTGCTCATATGTTGTATATATGTTTCATATCACGCCCAGAAAATGAATCTTTACAAAAACTATATCATTGGCTGGATTTTCTTCAGATCACCTCCACAGGCCAATGAAAATCCCGGATTTCTTTTTGATTATTTGAATTGACCAATGAAACTTTCAAACTGGAACATATCCCGTGATGCATTGTCGTTCATGTAAAACTCCACTGACTTCTCTCTTAGCCTATAATAGTGGACCCTTCCACGGAGGGCCAATGTCAGGGCTGATGCAGCAACAACAACATTTTCAGAGTTTGACGCCAGATTTTGAAATCGAAAACGAGGGCGCTATGTCATCAGTCAACTGAGACAGTCACGTGGTTGTGTATGAAGATTGGGGTGGCTCCTAGAAATAGTGATCCAATAAGAATGCTCGTCTTAGTTTAAAATGGCGGGGTCGAATGACCAATCACTGAAGGGGAGATAGCTGGAGATAGCTGGAGATAGCTGTTGACACTGTCTGTTAATATCTTGATTTTAACAGAGAGTAATACAGTCTAACGGCTCTCTCTGCGTTGGAGGTAATAAAATGCGAAGCTCCAATCTCAGTAAACTCAGATATAATATCACGGAATATTATATCTGAATTCAGCCCTATATCAATCTCATGCGAATCTGAAACTACATTTGTTAGCCAATCAGGTGGCTAGCTTGTTGAAATCACGCCCAGAGTAATTACACACGGTAGCACGTGGACTAATATATAAACATTATCGCGAAACAGTATCCAAATATGGCATCATTTCCAGACAGTGTCCGTGAAGATCAAAGAGTTTACTCACGGCGAAAAGTCTGGCTTTGTTTGGGGGTTGAAAATATCAAAATATTGTGCCGCGCGAGATGTTAATCTCCGTGAAGTAAACGTCAATCATTGTCAGAGAGAAAAGAAATGGTCATGATTGGCTTGTTATGGCATCTCGCAGAATATCGGCGAACATTTCGCACGAAGTTTTCATAGCGTTACGTCTAGATGGTATTCCCCTGATTTACCATCTTGGTTTACCTAGATTGGCGAGCTGGAGCTAGCGTAAGGCCAATAATGTCTCAGCAATCGAATATTTAAACATAGATATGCATTCCGGTTCTGTATTTGATCGGATTAACATGAATAATTACTTGTTTTCATCAATTTATTTAGAACTGCTTTTCGAATACGATATCATCACGCGAATAACACATACCAAATGTTGAATCTGCAAAATATACCACATGTAATGGAGCTTATATATGGGACTTTTTACCATATCGATTCCAATTCTGAAATTCAGCTATTGATCGCTACGTCCAGTCTTTCCTCACAGCCAGAAAAAAAGTGATTACCCATCACCCTTTAATGGTGATCAGATCTGGCTATCACCTTTAAAAAGTCTTGAGTTAGAGCCACCACCTTAAATGGTGACGGCGATCACCTTTTAAGGTTGATAAGGTTGCCTGATCACCCTTAATAAATGATGACCTGAATTTACAATCATTGCTCATCACTCTTCAGAAATGATGGCCATCATTTTTAAAGGTGATCATGAAAAAGGGTGATGGCTCTAACTCATCACCTTTTCGGGGTGATAGTTATCACCCTTTTCTGGCTGTGCTCATGCCTATGTTATTGGAGTGCAATAATGTTTTCACATCGATTGTATTTGGAGTAAACTACACTATTAACGGTTAAAGCTATAATTCAACTATTATATATGTATTCGCATTCCTATAATGTCGATAAACAGCAGATATTTCGAGAAGCGGTGTACTAATATAGTCCTGACAATATGCCATCGTGTGGTCTCAATGATTTATGTAGGTGTATATGACGTTGATAATGTTGTCCAAAATATATCCGAAATATAATGCATTGAAATAAAGAAACGCCATGTACGCTTCGTTTTATTTCGTGGGAAAATACGGTGTTTCTTGAACGGTGTTTCATTAGTATTTGTGGTGCGTTGAAGAGAGTGCATCAGGTTGGGATCGCAGAGCAATTTTGTAATGTTAAGAGACACAGGAAGGAAACTCAACCTTGTGTTTTGTGACGACATGACCTTCGATCTTTGCAGCTGATATGTCTGGATACGTCTGGTATGTGTCCTATGCACGGAGAGAGAGGGGAATCTTTTGTTTCGGTTACAAACCCCTGGTTTTTTACCCCTCGGCCAATTTTGGCCATGGGTATTGTCGTCTTGTACGTCCGTCTGTCCGTACGTCCGTACGTGAGCGAGATAGCCGGAAAACGGTTCCACTGAAGAATTCCAAATTTGGTATGCTTATTTACCTAGTCAAGGACCAGAAGCCTATTGAATTGGGACCTGATTGGGTGGAAACCTTGGCGGCCATCTTTAATTTTATGCAAAATGGATAATGATCCATATCTCGGAAACCATTCAAATGTTCAATATGAAAGTTGGTATACATCATCAATACATCAAGCAACTTTCAATGAATTACCAAACCGGCTTTTCTGATTAGCTGGAAATTCTGGAGGCCATCCTTAATTTATGCAAAATCGATAATGATACATATCTCTGTTACCATTCACTTGTTTTGTATGAAAGTTGGTATACATCATCGATACATCCAGATACTTTGAATCGGGACCTGATTGACCGAAAACCTTGGCGGCCATCTTTAATTTATGCAAAAACTTCAATGATATATATCTCTGATACCAATTAAGTGTTCTATACCAAACTTGGTATACAGCATCGATGTATCGAGAGACTTACAATGAATAACCACATCAGTTCCTCTGAGTGGAGGGAAGGATGGGCGGCCATCCTTAATTTATGCAAAATCATTAATGATGTATATCTCTGATACCATTTCAGTGTTCTATACGAAACTTGGTATATAGAGCATCAATGTATCAAGAGTCTTTCAATGAATAACCACATCAGTTTCTCTGAGTGGTGGAAAGGATGGGCGGCCATCTTTAATTTATGCGAAACCATTAATGATCTCTATCTCTGATACCGTTCAAATGCTCGATGTAAAATTTGGTATACATCATTGATGCATCAAGAAACTTATGTAATGAACCGGTTTCTCTGATTGAATGGAAACCTTAGGGGTCATTTCTAATTGCAAAATTTTTGATATATTTCTGTATATTTATGACTTGACTGCTTGGTGTTCCTGACATCTTGGTTCAAATTGAATACATCATGAATGTACCCAGAGCCGAGGGGTTTTCAGATGCGCAGCTTCGTATTTAATTTCGTGTCATCTTAAATGAAGGACAACATTTCCTTCAATTTTGCTATCAAGTAATTGTAATCCACATCCTATGATTTACCCTAAAGCTTTTGCACGAACCATATTTTATTTCAGATGTATAACAGAAATAATACCGAACTTGTTTTTTTTTCTTTGGAATTTCGTGTCATCTTAAATGAAGGACAACATTTCCTTCAATTTGGCTATCAAATAATTGTATCTCACATCATATGATTTACCCTAAAGCTTCTGCAGGAACCATTTGTGTCCACAGGTGTAACTACGTTCGTGTTAACTTACTATATTAATTACAACTGAGTTCCTAAAGTTTGGGTGCATACTGTGCATATGATCAATTTCCTGAATTGAATTGAAATCCACCTTGTGGTTTTTCGGACTGACAGATGATGGCATGCAGTTGTCAGTGTGGTTGTTTCATGACAGAGAGCTTTCTATGGCTTTCATGTCAGCACACCTACCACTGCCCTAAAGAAGAGCATGTCCCCATCCCCAGGGCGCCGAGCCGCACCATCTATCTCCCACCCAAACTAGCCCTCGCCCGACCCTCATATATTGTGTTTGAGCATATATATCTCCAATATATCTTGGCAGAAGCTGAAATCACAGGCCCCAGTGTCTGGACAGTAGAATTTAAACTCAGTATAATTTAAATATTTTTTATAGAGAAAATAATACAGAGAGGAAAAGGTATTGCACGCGCCATATTGGATTTGCCCGCCAAATACGAAAAAACAAAGTAAAGTTTTCACATTAAAAACTGTTTAACTGACCGTGTTACTGGTGTCCACTCAATTTTGAAACCTTTGTTATGCCATCTAACCCTACGGGAAATCTCAGATCGCCGTTTTATTGGTATAAATCCATCTCTGAAAACAGTAAACTTACGGCTTCTGTCAGCCGCTCTCTGCCTCGAGTGGGACGTAAATTGCTGTCTTACGTCATCGCTTTCGGCATTACCAAAGCGACTCTCATGTAAACTGGTGACATTTTTGAATCTCCAATTTCAACGCGAGGCAGCATGACATCACTCTCTCGCGGGTAGACACGCAAAATGGTACATCTTCAGAAAATTTATGACCTAACCCGAAGATCACAAGATCATTGTTTAGCATCATCAGATAAGCAAGAATAGTGCGATCAGACAAACATGCAGGCGAAAGTACGGTATAATTGACGTAATTCGTTGTTTTCCGCGTTTCAATGGTTGATCTTCAATGCAGAATCTAGGTCAACTAAATTTATAATGTCTGCTGCTTCAAACGAGTAGGCCATAAAGTTCAACGTTCAGTTTTATTTTTTTAACAACAAAACTTGCATAATGATAGCAACAAAAGTACATATCATAGGGCGTGTGAACAGTACTATGTAGTGAATGAAGAACAGAAATGCTGCAACTGCCTTGCCCTGATCAAGTACATGTCACGCTAAGAACCTGGGAGAGGTCATAAATTTTCGGAAGATGTACCGTCTTGCGGTAGACACGGCTCTCTTTGAGAATGCCGAAAGCGATGACGTAGACAGCAATTTACATCCCACTCGAGGCAGAGAGCGGCTGACAGAAGCCGTAAGTTTACTGTTTTCAGAGATGGATTTATACCAATAAAACGGCGATCTGAGATTTCCCGTAGGGTTAGATGGCAAAACAAAGGTTTCAAAATTGAGTGGACATCAGTAACACGGTCAGTTAAACAGTTTTTAATGTGAAAACTTTACTTTGTTTTTTCGTATTTGGCGGGCAAATCCAATATGGCGCGTGCAATACCTTTTCCTCTCTGTATTATAGAATGACTTAAAAAAAATTAAATTATTTAAATTATACTGAATTTAAATTCTACTGTCCAGACACTGGGGCCTGTGACTGAAATGTGTGTGTTGTCTGCAATATTGGGATAATTGCATCCCCAAAAGGTTTCAATTTATCAGGCACAGGCCCATGTTTCTGTATTTGGTAAATATGTCCCTTGTCTATAGATCTAGCTTCATGGGCGTCGCTAGGATTTTTCAAAGGGGGGTCGATTATCATAGCACTTTAGGCGAGGATCCAGGGGCCGCCTATAGGCCCCGGAAGCTCCGGGGTCCTAGATCGCCGGAGATGCGTTCTAAGCGTTTTCCCGCTTAAATCTGAACATAATGTATGCAGATTTAGGGTTATATTATACAGCTCTGAGACCTTAGATGGCCTGAGATGCATTCTGAGCGATTTCCAACAATTAAACTAATACGTCATTTGTCAAATATCAGTGTTATATTTTATTCTCTTATCTTGAAAACAATAATAACGCTTTGGGCCTATATACCTCGTAGGGTAACCCAGTGGCGTCGGAACGTAATTGAAAGTGGGGGACCACTATCACAGCCCAACAGGCGGGAGTCCTGGGGCCGCCTAGGCCCCGGAAGCTCTGGGGTCCTAGATAGCCGGAGATGCGTTCTGAATAAAACTGATCATACTGCATGCACATTTATGATTCTATTTTCACGATTTTTTTTCGCAATTATAAGCATGCATCGATATTGAAAACATCGCACCGCATGCCTTCATCCATTTGACGTTCTAGTTATATTTAAAACATACAAAACGATGACTTATAGTTCTTGGGAGGGAAACCAATATGGCTACAGATACGATTCATTCACACAAAGATAAAACAAGGAAATCCTCACAGCCCAACAGGCGATTGTCCACGAGCCGTTTAGGCCCCGGAAGCTCCGAAGTTCCAGATCTCCAGAGACGCATTCTAAGAGTTTTCCCAGAAATAAATTCTAACATAATGTATGCAGATTTATGGTTCTATTTTCACGTATGTTTCGCATTTATAAGCACTCATCGATATTGAAAAAATCACACTTCATGCCTGAATCCATTTGACTGTTTAGTTATATTTATCACATAAAAAGAACACATAAAAAACCGATGACCTTTACATCATGGAACATTAGAACCAATATGATAGCGATTCATTTACACAAAGCTAAAATGAGCGATCGTCACAGCCTGACAGGCAAGGGTCCAGGGGCCGCCTAGGCCCCGGAAGCTCTGGGGTCTCCGGTTGCCGGAGATACGTTTTACCCGTTTTCCCGGAAACAAATCTGAACACAATGTATATAGATTTATGGTTCTATTTTCACATTTGTTTCGCATAAACCCGCATCGATATTGAAGAATATGCCGGACTCCATTTGACTTCCTGGTTTGACACAAACAAAACGGGCCTATAACACACCACTACACGTCCTGGTACTCTAACTGTAATTTTTATGTGGGGACATGGTCAATTAAGGATGCTGAAAAGTGGGTGGCCAAAAGATATTCCGGCCCCCCTGAATCAAAAGTGAGGGGTGGGGGCTGGCCCCTCCGCTTCCGACGCCACTGTAACCATGTTAAAATGATTAAAACTAACATCATCAGATCACTTTCCGATCCATATGTCATTTCATGACTGTGAACATTGAACTTTTGCTGAAAATATCACAATAATATTGTGTAGAATATCAAACTGTGTATCATGGAGTATATCTCGTGGCCATGGTGAAATACTGACTAGAAAAATGAAACTAATATCACTCATTAACACGTGGCCATGTTAAAAAACTGACTAGAAAAAAAATTAAACTGATATATTTTCCGGAAATGAAGTATCACGAATGTAGTATAGCCTTCACCAAAGCTTATACATATACAGCTTTCAGTTTATTGCCCGTTTTGCACTTCGCCAACGTTAGACCGAGGCTGCCGATGCTTAATTATCAAATCCACACGCATCGAGCAGAAGGAAAAAAACACACGAGTTAGTGCTAATGATTAATTGAATAGTAAATTCGCCTGCTTTATCCGTCGAGGGTTCCCCTGCAGTATCCGTCAAGGGTGGAGTCTCATGAACAGAGCTACAGCTCTTTCATAATCCACTTTATTACCATAAAACGGAAAGTCGTGGTAAACCCATTGTTGAGCGAACTGACGCGTCACTACTGGAATGGAGCATGCTTACGTGCCTGGAAACGGACATTTTTTATTTCTTTCTTTTCCCTTTTGCTTTTTTTGTTTTGTTTTGGTTTTCTCTGTTTTTGTTTTCGTTTTTTTTTGTTGCTTTTTCTTCTGTTTTTTTTTTGGCGCGTCCAAGGGGGGGTCGTTCGCACCGGACGACCCCCCCCTAACGACGCCCCTGAGCTTGGAATTGTTTTTCGTGCCAATCCGCTTTTGGGTGGCGCCACCTCGGGCCAAGTTAAAATTGCATCTCCAGACAATAACTTTTGAAAACCTTAAGGATTCTTTCCAAATTTGGTGTGGTGGTACCTTGCCTAAGATCTGGCTTGAGAATGTTTTTCGTGTTGATAGGGGGACCACCCGAAAGCTAAGTTAAGTGTTTCCAGACAATAACTTTTGAAAACCTGAACGGATTCATTCCAAATTTGGTGTGTAGGTACCTCGCCTAAATTTTTCATTTGGCATTGTTTTTCATGCCGATTCACACATAGGTGGTGCCACCTGGGGGCAAATTTCAAATTATGTTTCCGAACAATAACTTTTAATACTTGAATGAATTCTTTCCAGGTTTGGTATACATGTACCTTACCTGAAGGTTTCACTTGGTATTGTTTTTACCCCTCGGCCATTTTGGCCTCGGGGTATTGTCGTTGCCATGTACGTCCGTCCGTCCGTCCGTCCGTCCATTAAAGCATTTTAGGCAAAACCGCTTGAGATACAACCACCAAATTTTCAACACTTATTTATCTAGTGCTAAGTCAGATGCCTATTGAAAGTGGCTTCCCTCGGCCCATATTTTACAGAGTTCTGCCCCTTTACAGATATATTAATTTCTATTTCTGTTCTATATGCCTGAATGTAACCAACTATATCTGTAGAACTGTGTTCGGTATAGCTACTATATTTTGGAATCTTATTTATATTGTTGTATTCTACAAGCCAACAAAGGATTACTCGCCTCGGCTTATGGAGTTATGCCCTTTTCGGATGTAATAATCTCCAATTTTGTTATCTGTAGTTGAATGTACAAGTTATATCTGCAGATCCGTGTTCGGTGCAGCTTATTCGTCTCGGTTCTTATTTTACAGTAGTGCTAAGACGCCTATCGAAAGTGGCTCCCCTCGGCCCATACTTTACAGAGTTATGCCCCTTTGCTGATATATTAATTTCTATTTCTGTCCTATATGCCTGGATGTACTACCGGTATATCTTGATCATCCCACACAGAACTATCTCTTCCCCAATTCACACTACACATGGGTCACAATCACTTGGGGAAAGTCGAGGGGTTTTGATTAGATCTATCTCATGTTCTTGTCGATCTGCTCATAGGTGGCGCCACCTGTAGGCCAAGTTAACATTTTCTATTTCCAGTGTCAAGGGATCTTGCCTCAAGATCTCGGTTGGGATTATTTTTTACGCCTATCTGCCTACACATGGCGCTGCCTGAGGGTCAAGGTAAAATTGCATTTCCGGACAGTAACTGTTGGACATTAATGGATTCTTTTAAATTTGGTATGTGGGTACCTACCCTCAATGCATCTTATGGGGCCATGTTAATGATGTTTTTCCTAAGTTTTACGTTTTACTTTCTTCAAAAATAATGAATGTTTCCTTTACTAAAGATGCAAAAGACATGCCTCCAATCGTATTCGATCGACCGTATCTAGTTTCTTCAATATTTGGTATATGCATTCCTTGTGACAAGATGTTGATTGGTATTGCGTTTCAGAAAGATCTGCCTCTAGGTGGCGCCACTAGGGTTCTTTCCGTTCTTCTGTGCTGCAAGCAATAACTTTGAAACGCTTTGAAATATTGCTCGAAATTTGGTTTCCGGGCAAGAACTTGAGAACTGCTGATCAAATTCTTCCCAAATTAGGCATGCATATACAGTGTCATGAGATGTGGCTTGGGATTGCGTTATCCACTTCTGCTCAGAAAGTGACGCCACCTGATGACGAAATCTGAAATTTGTTTTTGGCCAATAACTTGAAAACTGCATGCTCATCGGATTCTTCTCAAATTTAGCATCCATGTACCATGCCAGGAGATGTTGCATGGGATTGCCTTTCACTCACTTGCACTTACAGTGGTGGCCCAGTGGCAAAATCCCAAATTTGTCTATGGGTAATACTATGACCTAATATGTCGCTTGAGATTGCATTTCGCCCACCTGCGCCTATAGGTGGCACCACTAGGTGTTAAATTCAAAATTTGTTTTCAGCCATTAACTTGAGAACTGCTCATCGGAATCTCCTCAAATGTAGCATGCATGTATCATGCCAGGAGATGTTGCGTGGGATTGCCTTTCGCTCACTTTTACTTACAGGTGGTGCCACCTGGTGGCGAAATACCAGATTTGTTTCCAGGTAATAACTTGAGAACCGCTCGTCAGATATATATATTCTCCTTAAATCTGGTATGAATATATCATGACATATGATGTCGCTTGCGATTGCGTTTCGCCCACTTGTGCTTACAGGTAGCACCACTTCGTGTCAAATCTAAATTTGATTTCGCTCATCAGATTTTTCTCCAATTTGGTATGCAGATACCATGCCATGATATGTCTCTTGGGATTGTATTTCATCTGCTTTTGCATACTGGTGGCGACACCTGGTGGAAAAATCTGAAATTTGTTTCTGGCAATAATTTGACAATTGCTCATCGGATTCTTCTCAAATTTGGTATTCATATGCCATAAGATGTCACTTGGGATTGTGTTTCGCACACTTGTGCATACAAATCTAAATTTGGTTTCCGGGCAATAACCCCTTTTAAGATTCTTCCCAAAGTTTGTATGCTGATACACCATGTCATGAGATGATCCATGGGATTGCATTTGCCTACTTGCACCTACAGGCGGCGACACCTGGTGGCAAATTTAAAATTTGGTTTCCAGATAATAGGTTGAGGATGCATTCAACTTCTCGTCAAATTTGGTTTGCAGATAATATGCCTTGAGATGTCACTTGGGGTCGCTTCTCTGTTACATAATTTCCATGCTTCACTGCATGGAAACTATATTACAGAAGCAAAATAGCGTTCAGTCAACGGTTCTGGGTTGATTTTAAAACTTGGGAAGGCAGAAAGACCCTTCCGCATCCAACACCTATGAAGTAGCAGTTGCCTCCCTCATGTATATCCCCCCCCCCCCGAGACCAACAATGCTAAAAAATATTGCTGCCATTTCGGCGGGGGACTTAGCATCCTCTGGCTGCTTGTTCTTTTTTTAGCGTGTAGAGCAAACTGAACTCCACAAAACGACTACAATTTCTCCGTGATATCGATAATATATCACACTTGAAATAACTTTGTAATTCTCTCCATATAAAACCGCAGTACAATTGTTTCATGTACCGAGCCTCAATTACATAGAGAGACGTCATAATGTATTCATGCTCACTGGCACAAAGGTCACTGATGCCGTATAACAGGAGGTCCGTGAGAGTCGCTTATATCCCATACCTATGTGCGAAGTATACACCTCTATGACCGATCACGGCATTGTTGACCTTTGTACTAATGAACACAAATACATTATGACGTCTTCCTATGTAATTGAGCCCCGGTACATGCAACAACTACACTGGAGTTTTACATGGAGAGAATTACTAAGTTATTTCAAGCGTGATATATTATCGCTATCACAGAGTAATAGTGGTCATTTTGTAGAGTTCAGTTTGTCCAACATGACGCAAAAAAAGATAATTCATGCAGAGTTAACTACTGGTTTTTAACAAGCTCCAAAGTAGACGACTAATTAAAATGGACAGACTGTATTATTTAATATTCTTTAATCAAGTGAAAAAATATCACACGGTATTTCATGTTTCACTGCCCATGCGCGAATATCCTATTGCTATGAAGTTCCACTCCTTCCCTTCAAGCATGCAGTATTGTCTAGAAAAAACTTTGTGATATATGTGAAGTTTACCCTTTCCATAGAGAGAAAGTCATCTAGAAGGTGTTGAATTTATCTATAATGCAACCACAGGAAAGTATACTTTTCGATATGGCGTCTACATTTTGCTGTAATTGTGACCAGAAAAACATATTCTGATCCTTATTCAGCTTGTCCACAGTGTCGGGGCCATCTTTACAGCCAGTTTACTAAGTGCAGTGAATGTCAACATTGGCTTGACGATTTATTCCAAACTTACCTTGTGGTATCGTATGCCTCATGCTCTATTATCTCTAGGAGAGGAATAGTTTCTTCTGTTGATCAACCGCCCTGCTCTTTCGAGAGCAATAAGTAATAGTTATCGCCTGGGAGGGAGGCGTTTAAGCCGAATGAACACTCGAGCCTGTGCGAGATGTGCACGGAGGCCACGAGGCATATGTTTCTCATGAAGTAGGTGTAGTCATGTGCACGGATTTAAGTGTTCCGAGTCATGACCAGGAACATCTGAGCACATGCAAATCCCGTTGCAAGACAGGTGATTCCAGAATAGTGGGTAAGGTACAGAGATTCGTATCAGTGGACCCCCATAAGTATAGGACTTTAGTGTCATTGTCAAATGAAGAACTACAACCTTTGCCCATCCCTCTTACCTCATTGTTGGTATCTGACCTTACAGGAAAGAATACACAGCCAGTGATGGTTATGGTGAGATTGGATGACGTAACCTCCAGCAAATCTACCACCAAGGGAGTTTGGTCAGGGCACTGATGACCTACTTAGCGCGACGGCCAATATATGTTTGGAACATGCGACCTCAGATCCGCACACGGGACTGCGCCCTATTGTGTCGTTTTCTGCAGGTCAGTTGTCAGACCTACATTTAGCTTCAACCCAGTTAAACCTTGTTTTAATCAAGCAAGTTTCTGTGGCATTTCCTCCGTGGTCAGGTCAGTTACTTCCTTCGGGGGTAACCATGTGCCAGATGAGGAAGTCAACGACTTTCAGAAGGATGACCTCGGGGGGACCTACTTTCGTCCATAGGGTTGGCGGACTACAGTATAGCTGGTGTGGTGATAAGTTCTGGTTATCGGACACCTGTGCCAAGATAGCCGGATCAGAGTGTTTACTCATAACCTCAATTTATCAGTTCATATTCTTATATCACTTATTTTGCTGGTCATTCTGGTCAACTATATTATCGAGGTCAGCCTATTTGGCTTTGTCCTGGTTGCGCCTAGATCACACGTCCCTGTGAGGTCATCTCCTACTTTACGAGATATACGTTATGTTCAGTGTCGGTTGCGGTGTCAGTCTCGAATCTGAGGCTTGGTGACGGTCGACCTTCACCTTCGCCACCACATTCCAGTTACATCCTCCAGGGGACCCATGATTGCATGAGACATGATGTTTTGCTGGCATCATTGAAAACTGTTGACCGCTTTTGTCTTGCAGCAAATTAGCCTAGTTTTATGTATACTATGATTTACCCTTTTAATTTGGTATGTCGGCACCTCTTCCCACTTCCCTTATATGTGTTGTAATAATATGAATTAGGTATTTGGATTGGGGATGCGGAAATTCTTTAATGGACGACAACGGAATATTGAATGACGAACTAAGACGCTTGCATACCCAAGCTGGATCACCTGTACCAGGTATGTGGTAGAATGAGTCCGTTCTTTCAGTAATGCTTGGGCATGCTTATTAATTCAAGTGTTGGACAACACTCATTTCAAGCTGATTTACTTCACAGATTATATCAGCAAGAAGCCTCATTATAGTTGACATATTATATGCAGTTAACATTGGGGTCAGGTCAAGATAAACCTCAGTCCAGTTTTGTACCTCCACCACCGGTCCCTTCACTTGTTCTGAGTTGTGGACTCAACTTCCGAGATTCAGACCTTATGTGTACTCTTCTTGTGATCAAACGGACCTATATGAAGATGGAGAGTCCAAGAAGTACTCGGTTATCGCTTGTTGCTTCAGGTAAGGGTCCTTGTCTATTTGACACATTGTAGCAGTGTTTTTTTTCCAATATGCAATAAGGGTAGTACAGGCTGTTTCCAACTATGGAGCTTCCTCCGTCAACCGTAAGCGTTTGATGACCCAGCGTGTGCCCCTCCATCAGACAACCGCATCTTTTCATCTCTTCTGTTGTCTACGGATATACATGGCATGTGGGGAATGTTCAAGTCAGTGCTGGCGTGACCCAATTCACAAGAGGAAAGGCAAATGAGGATGGGTATCGTTCGTCGGCTCCTGTCAAGCGATCTAGTGTGGAAATCCCGTCGTCAGTCACTTAAACCATTCACGGTTTGACATTCCGCTGACATTGACCCAGAGTTTATTGATGTATGTCGAAAAAGTGACACCAATAACTGGCCGTCAAGATCTCCGTCGACACGTTGCCTCCAATGCAGATCAATGAGCTTTGTTAGTGTACAATATGGCGATGTTAGTTCAGGTTGATCTACTATCCAGCCATTGTGGACTATACTCCAGTTGTGGTTAAAAGAACCATGAAGGATCAATCAGGATCTCTTGTTCACTGTGGTGTTGCCATTCCTTGATGATCAGATGGCTATGGCTAAATCTGACAGCGAGATAAGGGGCGATATTTCTGGTCCCGGTAAAAATCCTAGTAAAGGGGTGAGTGTGAGTGAATAAATTTAACTTCGTTTTCGACAATATTTTCAGCTATATCACGACGATCTAACTAAGCACCAACCAGCCAATTTTCTTCCTCCGGTCCTCCTCATGAGAAACCCAAGTTCCCTGCCCCTCGGGTTAAGGTCAGACTTCAAAGACAACGGGCAATCCACCACAACAGCAGAGAAGTCAAAATCAAAAGCACAAAATCGAGTCTGGTTTCGCTTTTGGTAAGCAACAGTCAAGACGGTGATACCTTGAGCCATATTGTGAATCTCACGACATGGCGGGACGAAGAAGTGCCTTGCTACCCAGTTCCGCCCAACTCCAGTCTTCCAGTAGAGGAGACTACAGGAGGTTTGTGGAACTGACAGTACCTCTGGCTGGATTCCTGGTTAGTTCATTACAACACATATAAGGAAAGTGGGAAGAGGAGTCCTACGGTACGGTTATTTCTTGGAATTTGCTCTGGATCCACCCATAACAGTTGATCCCACACCCTCCCATATCTCCATACACATGGAGCATCTTCTGAAATTACAGGCGTCTGTAGACAAGTTAATGCAGAAGCGTGTAGTAACAGAACTTCAGCCATCAGATCTGACCCCTGAGTTCTATTCTCCAGTGTTTCTTGTTCCAAAAAGAGATACACAGGAGATACTCATGGTCATCAACCTGCGCAGACTGAACAAAGATTCCCTTGCGCATCCTCCACATTTCCACATGGAGTCTTTTCAGTGAATCAAGACCGCTCTGGTAAAGGGAGAGCAAATGACATCAAAGGAGCGATATCTGCATATCGCAATCCCCGCCTACCCCAGCCGTTTCTTGTCAACTTCAAATCCAGGTTCTACTCTTCGGGTTATCCACTTTCCCTTGGGTCTTCACCAGGGTATTCTAAGCGGTGGCTTCGTTTCTGCACAATCATGCATCACTCCTGTCTGTATGATTTCTGGATCTGTTCCCTATGCAAGGACCTACTCAGACGCGATACTTTGTATGACAACATCCCCTCCCTCCCTCCGGCGCCGGATATTTGGGTTATCTCCCACACGAAGACAACTCGGAACTAACACCGGCCCAAACATCGTACCTACCCAGGCCTGGCTCACGACACCAAATTGGCATTGGCCTCCGGACGAATGCTGGCGCAAGGTTACCGAACGAGTCCCTTGGTTCATTCGATACCCTCGCCAATCCGCTTTCTGCTTTGAGTCAGTAATCTACCTCTTGATCTCCACCCAGGATGTCACCCCCCGAGGTTGGTTGCAGTTACGACCCTTGATGATGTATCATTACTGGATGGACAGGCATTTGAATCCCATGATTCCTGTCACAGAGGAAGTAAAAATCACCTTCGCTGGTGGTAAGAACCCTTGAATGTGATGCCGGTTGTGGCCCTCCTTGCATTCCGTTTGACACGTCATCTGTTTATGGATGCATCAGTGTCTATCAGGGTTCTATCTCAACTCAAGTTGATAACCAGATTCTGGGCGCACATGGAATCTCTTCCATATCAATGTTTGGAAGTCCTGGCCGTCAATCGGGTCATGCAGAAATGGATTTCGGAGATTTTGTTCCTTTATTACCCCGAATGGTCAGATAATTTCTGCTTGATTGGAAGAGCTTTCTTCACACCAGTGCTTGGTATTTAGTCCTGTTCGTGTTGAGAGTCCATGCCCTTCAGTCTTAAACATAGCTGACGTTGTCGGATGTCATATCGATCAGACTTCTGGGTACGAGCTTACAGTTTGCAAATGTTTCTTCTCGGTTAGTTCCAACGAGTAGATGTGCAAGATTCGATACATCTTATAGGCTGCTGCTGAGGATGCCCAGTCAACTGCTCAATTCTAGACAGAGAACCTGTAGTATATAGTCCTGGTATTGCCAGTGCGTGAAATGCTGGAAATTCAGTGCAAGATTTACAATCCCGGTAGTGTGTTACCCCGGTATGGAATGGATTAACATGGACTTTGTGTTTTCATTGGTTGACAGCCTGTCACGTGTCATTCTACAAATCGTGATGTTCAGTGATGATGCAGTCATATCTTGCCTTACCGTTGAATAAATGGCATGTACCACGGCAGAGCGTTGAACCATTCGGAATTCCCGAGCGGAAATCTACGAAGGGGACTGATTCTACGCTCGGGGGACGACAACATGAATTTCCTATGAATCTCCAGATGTGACGCGCCGGAACGGTTTAATACGCATGGCTCCGAAGCCCAATCACTCTCGCGGAAGCCTTAATCCCCGACCAGCAAATATTTCCCTGCGAGTCTCTGATTTACGTCAGATATTCTAAAAACTGTTTATTCTTTTCATTCGAAGCACGTTTCAACAGAAAACCATCAGTTTAAATGGTACACACGCCACGTATTGGCAAGCATTCTCGTCTCGCGAGACTCCTTACTGCGAGAAAGAGTCTCACGGGTAAATGGGAGCCATCAACCACCTCGCTGGGGGTCTAATAACACCCCAGCCACCTGTCAGATTTTTGGACCGGATTCGGGGCCTTCGCGCACATCGCCGGAAGTGACATCATATATAGTAAAATAGATGTTTAAGGGAAATTTTGATTACTTTTCAAGTCTGCATAATACCTCCGTTGACCTAGCGTTAAAAAGAATTATCTGGAGATAATTTTCCCTGTTTATCTGGACAGAGCATATGAAAAGTAGTTCGCTCATGTGCAACACTAAAGGAGTCGTTTGGTCGGATTCAAACTGAACCGTGTGTTGGTTGGTTTCCCCTATACGTCATAGCAACGTAGTAAAGGTCAACTTCCGCTATTGGAGGCAGGGATGTTATTGGAGCCTGCGCTGTGGGGAGGTTGGGGAGCCATCCCCCCAAAATGTGGGGGGTGAGTAGGCGGCGTATGATTTTCACGTCTGTATCCGGCTTGTCATTGACCTGCTGACTCCGCCGAGTTAGAAGCGAATTGCTAAACATAACGTGGGCTATATAATTGGGAAATGATTCTTTCCGTTTCGGAGCATATCAATCGCGAACAAATTATTGTCGGTATGTATACTTGGCCGTGAAAGCGAGTTATCTAATACAGGAAGTAGTTCGCACAGTTCCGATCGGGTAGACACGGCTCTCTTTGAGAATGAGTCCCGGTCGAGCGAGTGATGTCATGCTGCCTCACTTTGAGATTGGAGATTCAAAAATGTCACCAGTTTACATCATTCGCAACTTCTCGGGGATCTCCGGTTCGAGATGTCCCTCGAAGGCCATTGACGCCATATCGGACTAGAGCGTGGTCACGTGTGTTTCGGTCTGTCAGGGAACTGTCAGTGACGTCACGGGAATTATATCTTGCCAATACGTGGCGTGTGTACCATTTAACTGATGGTTTTCTGTTGAAACGTGCTTCGAATGAAAAGAATAAACAGTTTTTAGAATATCTGACGTAAATCAGAGACTCGCAGGGAAATATTTGCTGGTCGGGGATTAAGGCTTCCGCGAGAGTGATTGGGCTTCAGAGCCATGCGTATTAAACCGTTCCGGCGCGTCACATCTGGAGATTCATAGAAAATTCATTCGCCTCTTTCTCAAGTGTCGATCACATGACCTGCTGGGTGAGTTCCGGTCGTTTGGCATCGTAAGATTTGTATGGAGCACGCTAGTTTTTCGTTGACAGCGTCTGTTTCATATGAGTGAAAATTATACAAGTTGTCTTGCTTGAAAGCTAATGCATTTCTGAAATATTATCTACCAGAATCAAACTGCAAAACTTTGTTTTAAAAAAAATTCCCATTGACTTCAATGTTATTTTTGCGACCGTCAAATCTCTCGCAGGTTACGTCCCATATGCCGTCGGCCGGAACTCACCCAAAAATGTACCACGTGACTGCACTTGTGCAACTCCCGAATGTTGTCGTCCCCCGAGCGTAGAATCAGTCCCCTTCGTAGATTTCCGCTCGGGAGTTCCGAATGCAGTTTACATGAGAGTCGCTTTGGTCTCCCGCGGGTAGACACGGCTCTCTTTGAGAATGATTGGCAAAATATAATTCCCGTGACGTCACTGACAGTTCCCTGACAGACCGAAACACACGTGACCACGCTCTAGTCCAATATGGCGTCAATCGCCTTCGACGGACATCTCAAACCGGAGAGATCCCCGAGAAGTTGCGAATGAGCGTTGAACATAACAAATTGTTCCACGGCGACATCTGCCGGACCAAGAGTTGCCTCCCATGGTGCGCGTGCCAACATACTCCCCGAAACAAAGATTGATGTATATCTTCGTCGATCTGGTGTTTTCGTCGGTCCGTTGGTGATAAAAATTTGTGAATGTGGTTTGGTAATTGTCTGAAATAAATTTGGCATCTTTTGAAAACGTATGTAATATCACCAAGAACGTTACTCATCCAAATTATGCGATAATGGATTGAGTCGACAAACAAGCAGATATCGAACAGTCGATCTTGACACAGCGTTTTGAAATCAACAACGGTCGCGCAATGTTGAACACGATATGCTTATTTCACCGTACCATCCTCATTCACATGATTATAAAGTTCCCATTTTATTCAAATAGGACATTTGGTTTTATAAAACAACTATTGCAGGTTATAGAGTGGGACATCACGATCTGTCAGCTCTCGACAAGTGATGTACAAAACGAGGAGTGATGCTGTTTTCTAGCGAAGTTTAGTTTTCAAACTGTTTTTATCGCTAATTACTGACACTTATCGATACATATTATCATGTGTAATTATTTCCTATTCAATGCTCTTCGTATGTCACCCAAACTTCGATGGATTTAATTGGCATTGATATTAATTAAAAAGTCACTGTGTGCATCTATGCAGGCTACGGTGAACAGCGCAATCATGCTACGCACTTTTTTTGAAGCCGTCTGGATAGATGCATATGGTGTGTCTTTTTCCAATAATATCAGTACTTAGCAAATTAAATTCACTGAAGTTTGGGTGACATACAAAGAGCATTGAATGAGGAATAATTACACATGATAATCTGTACCGATTAGTGTCAATTATTAGCGATACGAACAAGTTTAAAGCGAAACTTCGCTCAAAAACACTTACAGCATCGCTCTCCGTGTTCGTATGATGTCTTCAAGTACAATGCGTTCTGTTACGTAACCGAACGATTAAAATGACGATTTATTCCCCATGAATGAATATCTATTAATATTGCCCATAACCTCAAAAGACATGTGTTAGAAATCCAAATTGCTAACACCACCTCGCCTGTATTGTGAAAATAGCCCCACCAGCTGACCACCGTTCCACCGGCTCTCGACGGTTGGATGTAGGGGGTGATTACATTAGTGTCAATAGCATGCGATGTCATGTGAACATTTAGACTAATCAGAGCTTCTGAACTCTCTCTCTGGGACATTGAAGCATCCATTTACATCCATTAAAGCAACCCTATCCGAAAGATCGACGTCTGTCAACATGGCTTATTGTTACCTTGATGTGACACCGGGAGAATATATGAAGAGACTGAGGTACCAGAAGCCAACACAGATACCATACCTTCTGATTCTGCAAGCGTATCGGCCAAACTTGACACTAGTGTAACGGTTACCCGTTTGTGTAGAGAACAGTGTGAATCAGGACCGTGTACTGCGCTGGAATGTGGAAAGGACGACCTTGACCCATGTCGTCAGCGGCGAGCAGGACAGATTTCGGAAATGCATTCCCCTGTATTTCTCGTTTACCAGACCGAGTTGGAAGCTGATATTTGACAATTACGTCAGTTATGAATTATGGTTTGTTCTTCCATAGCCAGATTTATTCAGCGAGGTCTATATAAACGGTTCGGGAAAATGTGGTTTAAGTGACAGTAAAGAGGGCGCTGGTGTCGTCGACTGTGATTGGCCGTGGTTCACGGAAGTGCGGTAGCCCTATATAAGCTTGAGCTGACGTAGAGATCGGGGACAGACTAGAAAGAAAGTGCTGGAGGAACACACGCCAGGTCAGCCTGTAACTTCTTGATTTTGGCATAATTACGGTTGAGCCGTAATGCAGTTGTTTTTGGCCTGGGAATCTAAAAGCTTGTAAATCCTGTAGTTAGTGTAACCTGTAACAAACACGCCAGTCCAATGAGAATTTGCCGGCTCGCATCTTCAGGTGGAAACGTGTTTTGTGGTTGTACTATAGTTTAGGGAACAAGACAGTGTGTTTGTGTTGTATGTAGTTTTGGGACCTTGGGTAATACTGTAATGAGACATGTGTTTGCCTGTAGCACATTTAGGCAACTTGCATGTTCTAACTTCAGTATAAAATAGGGCTTTAGTGTCTATACCAGTAGGTTGATAATTTCGACAATATTGCTGTGCTATCTCGCTGCACTGAGACTTAAGCCACAATATTTGTTGATCTTCTTGACCGTGTAGCGGTGTATGACTATATGCAGGAGACTCCCTCCCTCCCCAGAAGTATACAACTGCACTAAATACAAGGATATATCAACCGAGTTTCCCCCCTGCCATAATCCTACAACGTACCGTGGAGCCTGTTTGTTCGCCGCCGATAGCCGGGCAACGCTTTACGGGACGGAGACGGTCGCAGTATTACAGCCGGTGGGGCGAGACAAGACTCCGGCGGGCGAGGCATTTTTATCGGTAAACATCGATAAACCGGGCCGGGCGCTTTGAGAGCAGGAGAGGCCGCGGACAGTTACACGGACGGTGTATAGCTGACCATAGACAAGTTACAGATACAGCTTACAGATTCCAGAGGGAAATGTGTATTTATCACACATGCAGGAAAATAAAGACACACAGATTATAAACAGTACAGTACAAGCCCAGACATTTAGCTCACAAATTATACCGCAAAGAAACACAGAACACAGATCTTTCAAGAGGAAAACGTGTATTTGTCACACGTAAATCAAGAAACACAGACCACGGGTCCCACGGGGAGAACATGCGTATTTATCACGCATAAAGGCACGGTGCAGGTGGGCTCACTTTTACCGATGTAAAAGCGGTAACAAGATGTACAGATTCCTGTAGGACACGTGTATTTATCACACGTTACAGAAGACGGGCTTCCTTTCACCGAGGTAAAAGTGGTAACAAGATTTACAGACAGTAAAGAGAAGACAAGATTTACAGCAAAGGCAGATTTCTGAAACGTCGGTTAGACGTGAAATCTGCAGGGTCGCTAACTACAGACTTGCAGACTGTACATTCAAGCCCAGGCACAGCACAGATTTCTGAAACGTTGATTAGACGTGAAATCTGAACGTACCGTACGATGTTTCCTCGGTACCAAATGCAATAATAATAGCACATGATATACCCGAGTAATTGTCCTGACGGTCCATGAGAGTTGAGTGGGGCGTGATACCTACCTGAGAGATCGTCGTGAAGTGTGTAGTCACAGGCCGGGGCTATAGACGGGTCGCAGCAGCGTAAGGGTTGAGACGCCGGGCTATACTTACCTGTGCGGGAAGCAGACTGGTGAGCTGACAAGTTACGGTCAAGCTCCGACGACTGGGGGTGAAGTACCCGCCGGGTTGCCACGTCTCTGGAGAGAGCGTCACTGCCGTGACGTTCCAACGACTGGGTGTCGTATCTGGAGAGAGCGTTACCGCCGTAACGTTCCAACGGGCCGTGACGTTTCAGCGACTTGGTGCTATATCTGGAGAGAGCGTCACTGCCGTGACGTTCCAACGCCGAGGGTATATATATATTGGAGAGAACGTTGCCGCCGTAACGTTCCAACGGGCCTTGACGTTCCAACGACTGGGTGCCATTCCTGGAGAGAGCGTTATATCCTTAACGTTCCAACGACTGGGTGCCATTCCTGGAGAGAGCGTTATATCCTTAACGTTCCAACGACGGAAGAGAAGGGCCAGCAGCCAGGCCGCCCTTATCCCCAGAAGAGAAGGGCCAGCAGCCAGGCCGCCCTTATCGCGCATTAAGCACTATATTAACTATAAAGTTATATGCATACACTCTCATATATATATATTATTGCCATATAACATCAAGCTTAAACTGCACACATTCTCTTCTATTATCCACATATACACCAGGGATACGTTTAACTTTATATGCACACACCAAGTGTATGTATCCGTGAACCTTAGGTGCACACACCAAGTGTACGTATCCGTGCACCTTATATGCACACTCCAAGTGTGCGTATCCGTTAACTTGTGTGCACACATCCTCTCACGTCACGTGTATATATACATCAAGGTTATTTGCATACACTCTCCTAGTGTCTGCACATATATGTAAATATCCTAACGTTACATCTCCTTAGACATTCCGTCTGAGCCACGCGGTTCTACGCTATTATTTGTAACCGTGTATACCATTTGTGCAGAATATACCATAATAGACCTTTACATGAGCGTCAGTCATCCTTGTAGGGTTGTGATCATCTCTTCGAGCCCCGGATCCCTACTAGTGAAGGGGTTAACGACGGTGACGGCCAGAATGCCAGTGGGCAATCCCGGTTATTGATTCGTTTTCTTCTAAACACTACGACTGGTCCTGCTCGTACACGTTACACGGAGAAAACTGGTGGCAGCGGTGGGATCTGGCCTGATCTACAACAGAAGAGAACAACCGACTACTAGAGATGACCGATCACGACGGAGCCCGCGAGGCACAGGCAGCCGTGGGCCGGCCGCAGGGGCCAGCGGAGGACGTGCTCGAAGAAGTGGCCGAGGGTGAGGCAGCCCCCACACCCGCGAAAGACGACGTCACCGAAGTGGCCGAGGGTGAGGCAGCCCCCACACACGCGACGACGACCCGCGGTCGGCGAGTGGTGAAGCCTCGTAGGTTGCACGATTACGTGCTGACGTCCCAGCCCGTGTACCGTAAGAGGGGAGAAGCCGGACCCCTCCAACTGAGCGTGCAGCCCAGTGGACCTAATGTCGTGGGGTGGCTCTGCTAGCCGCCCATGTAATTCTATGAAGGAGATTCTTTGACCTAATGTCGTGGTGGCCCGGCCAGACCGCCGGAGGGCGGCCACCTAGTGATTTCGCCGGCCCTGATGGCCCGTGATTAGGCGAACAGTTTTGGTTTAATTGATTCGAACTGTACAACTGGAACCGTAACGGCACCCTGGACGGAGAGACCCGTACGGCCATGACGGGGACGTCATGATTTAGAAAGGCGGGGGCAGTGTAACGGTTACCCGTTTGTGTAGAGAACAGTTTGAATCCGGAGCGTGTGCTACGTTGGAATGTGGAAGAACGACTTTGACCCGTGTCGTCAGCGTCGAGCAAAGCAGATTTCGGAAATGCATTCCCCTGTATTTCTCGCTTAACAGAGCGAGTTGGAAGCTGATATTTAACAATTACGTCAGTTATGAATTATGGTTTGTTCTTCCATAGCCAGATTTATTCAGCGAGGTCCATATAAACGGTTCGGGGAAGTGTGGTGTAAGTGACAATAAAGAGGGCGCTGGCATCATCGACTTGTGCTACCTTTATCTGCAGGAGAACGGTTCTGTTTCTACCTTTATTGACGGAAGAGCGGTAGCCCTATATAAACTCGGACGAACGTAGAGAGCGGGGACAGACGAGAAATAGAGGGCTGGAGAAACACGTCCAGGTACAGCCTGTAACTTATTGATTCTTGGCACAATTTACGGTTGGGCGTAAAAGGCAGTTGTTTTTGGCCTGGGAATCTAAAAGCTTGTACAGTCCTGTAGTTAGTTTAACCTGTAAAAACACGCCAATCCAATGAGAATTTGCCGGCTCGCATTTTCGGTGTGGAAACGTGTTTGTGGTTATACTATAGTTTAGGGAACACGTCCGACTGGCGTGTTGTATGTACATGTAGTTGGGGGTATTCTATAACACTGTAATGAGACATGCGTTTGCCTGTAGCACATTTAGGCAACTTGCATGGTCTAACTTCAGTATAAAATAGGGTTTTTAGTGTCTATACCAGTAGGTTGATAATTTCGACAATATTGTTGTGCTATCTCGCTGCACTGGGACTTAAGCCACAATATTTGTTGATCTTCTTGACCGTGTAGCGGTATATGACTATAGTCAGGAGATTCCCTCCCTCCCCAGAAGTATACAACTGCACTAAATACAGAGATACATCAACCAAGTTTCCCCCTGCCATAATCCTACAACGTGTCGTGGAGCCTGTTTATTCGTCGCCGACAGCCGGGCAACGCTTTACGGGACGGAAACGGTCGCAGTATTACAGCCGGCGGGGCGAGGCAAGACACGGCGGGCGAGCCATTTCCGTCGGTAAACATCGATAAACTGGGCCGGGCGCTTTGGGAGCAGGAAAGGCCGCAAACAGTTACACAGACGGCGTATAGCTGGCCATAGACAAGTTACAGATGCAGCTTACAGATTCAACTGGAATGACATGTGTCTTTATCACACATACGAGCAGATAAAGACGCACAGATCACAAACAGTACAGTACCAGTCCAGCCAGACCGATCACCATTATACCGTCGAGAAAGATACAGCACACAGATCACACAAGAAAGATACAGCACACAGATCTTACAAGAAGGAGACGTGTATTTATCACACGTTCTATACAGACATCTACAGAACACCGATCTTACAGGAAGGAGACGTGTATTTGTCACACGTTAAATAAAGAAACACAGAGCACAGGTTATACAGTCAAGAAAGCCACAGACCACAGATCCCACAGGGAGGATATGCGTATTTATCACGCATAAAGGCACGGTGCAGGTGGGCTCACTTTTACCGATGTAAAAGCGGTAACAAGATATACAGGTTCCAGTAGGACACGTGTATTTATCACACGTTACAGAAGGCGGGCTCACTTTTACCGATGTAAAAGTGGTACAAGGTTCACCGACTGTACGGTCAAGCCCAGGGCACAGATACAACGGCAGTCTACAGACCGTACGATGTTTCATCGGTACCAGATGAAATTGTAATAGCACATGCTATACCCAAGTAATTGTCCTGACGGTCCCTGAGAGTGGAGTGGTGCGTGATACTTACCTGAGAGATCGTCGTGAAGTCGTGTAGTCACAGGCGTGTCTATAGACGGGTCGCAGCAGCCGTAAGGGTTGAGACGCCGGGCTATACTTACCTGTGCGGGAAGCAGACTGGTGAGCTGCCCAGTTAGGGTCAGGCTCCGACGACTGGGGGTGAAGTACACGCCGAGTTGCCACGTCTCTGGAGAGATCGTCACCGCCGTGACGTTCCAACGACTGGGGGTCGTCTCTGGAGAGAGCGTTACCGCCGTAACGTTCCAACGGGCCGTGACGTTTCAGCGACTTGGTGCTATAACTGGAGAGAGCGTCACTGCCGTGACGTTCCAACGCCTGAGGGTATATATATACTGGAGAGAACGTTACCGCCGTAACGTTCCAACGGGCCTTGACGTTTCCACGACTGGGCGACGTATCTGGAGAGAGCGTTATATCCTTAACGTTCCAACGACTGGGTGCCATTCCTGGAGAGAGCGTTATATCCATAACGTTCCAACGACGGAAGAGCAGGGCCAGCAGCCAGGCCGCCCTTATCCCCAGAAGAGAAGGGCCAGCAGCCAGGCCGCCCTTATCGCGCATTAAGCACTATATTAACTATAAAGTTATATGCGTACACTCTCATATATATATTATTGCCATATAACATCAAGCTTAAACTGCACACATTCTCTTCTATTATCCACATATACACCAGGGATACGTTTAACTTTATATGCACACACCAAGTGTATGTATCCGTGAACCTTATATGCACACACCAAGTGTACGTATCCGTGAACCTTATATGCACACCCCAAGTGTACGTATCCGTTAACTTGTGTGCACACATCCTCTCACGTCACGTGTATATATACATCAAGGTTATTTGCATACACTCTCCTAGTGTCTGTACATATATGTAAATATCCTAACGTTACATCTCCTTAGACATTCTGTCTGAGCCACGCGGTTCTACGCTATTATTTGTAACCGTGTATACCATTTGTGCAGAATATACCATAATAGACCTTTACATGAGCGTCAGTCATCCTTGTAGGGTTGTGATCATCTCTTCGAGCCCCGGATCCCTACTAGAGAAGGGGTTAACGACGGAGACGGCCAGAATGCCAGTGGGCAATCCCGGTTATTGATTCGTTTTCTTCTAAACACTACGACTGGTCCTGCTCGTACACGTTACACGAGTACTATACTTTTGACAGACATTTCAAAACTGGGAATAGGAAGATGTGGATGTCTGCAATCAAAACCACTCTTCCCTCCCCAGTTATGTTTGAAGAGTTCAGACTTCCTGTTTGGTATAAAGGTCAGGTTAAAGTCTATTGCACCTGCGGATATAAAAATCACATGTTTTTGGATTGTCCATTGAGAATAAATGCCTGAGATGTGGACAGCCAGGCCACAAAAAAACGGGAATGTGAAACTCCTGAAAACTCAGGTCTGACTGACAGAAAAAAAACCCGGACTGCTTCACAATATGTGACTGTAATTCAATCCAATACGGAGAAGAAATCTCCCGTTACGGAAAAGTCAGCCGTTGCGGAGAGCTCTGTCACAATGAACGCACATGAAGTCGAGCAACCTGGAAGCGTTGGTGATAGCATTTGGTCAATTGTAGGAACGGATGGCAAGCCCTCAAAGAGAAATTCTAAGCTTTAGGCAAAGGAAAACTAAAAAGAGCACAGAGGAAAATGCTTCTACAAAGTAGAAAATGCACCCAACAGCTCAAACAGGTTTTCAGCTCTCTCTGAGGAGCATGATGCTGATATTTCCTTTGATATTCCTGGTCCACCCCCCAAGACGAATAGGGTAGATGAAAGTCCGGAAAGTTTACTTCATAATCAGCAGTCTAAAGAAAATGAGTATGAGAGGATTGTAGACCCAGAAACACTTCAGATTGTTGGTTCTCTGTCCGGGGTGGAGAACGACAGCGTTGTCAACGATAGGCAAATGCCCATCAATGTTGCTACTGCACTTGATGTAGACGGCAGTCGTAGTGAACAGTCACCTGTGCGTTCGAATGCTGTTGTCGAAACCGAGCTCACCACAGATGATGCTAGAAATGAGCTACCTTTGGTAGATGGAAAAGAAGGTGAAGATGAAGACATTAGTTCTACATCTGTACATTCTAGTGCTAAGCTCACCAAAGATGATGTTAGAAATGAGCTGCCCTCAGTGGATGAAGGAGATGAAAATGGATATTTTGGTTTTATTCTGAAACGGATACACCTGTGAATTTCGCTCTCGATGATGTGTTCGAGGAGTTCACTAGTGATGAAGCTAGCAATGAGACACGCATGGACGATGAATAACAAGGTGAATGGGAAGTTGATAACTCCATTTGCAAAACAAGTTCACCTATAAACTTCTCCTCAGACAAAACGCGGTCGTTGAGCACATGGATCAATCTTGTGATAATAAGAGATCCGGTAAGACTTCCTTAAACCAGAGGTAGAAAAATAAATGTGAACAGAAGAGAGAACAAGAAATTTATGGAAATAAAGACAAAAAGATATATGCAGCAGTTGCAAGAAGAGCAGAAAAAGAACAGAAAAGCCAGAGAAGAACTTTAATTATACGTTCATAATGGCTAAGTTGATACTCTATTTCATAGTGTGTGTGTGTACTCTTGTGTGTTATTTCTTCATATAGACTAAAAATCAGTCTCCAACCCTCCTCCAATGGAACTGCAGAGGAGTTTGGCCAAATTTACATGAGCTTCAGTTGTTACCTCAGGATTATGAACCCTTAGCTCTTTAAATGAAACTTTTCTCAAAGAAGCAGATAAAAATAAATTTGAATTACGGCAATATACATCCTATCATTAATATGCTTTGCAAGAGCATGGAAAGGCTGCAGTCCTATTGATTTGAAGACAGATTTACAAGTTGTAGCAGTTCGCCGTACTTAGAATTCTGTATTCACATCATAAACGGTGTACATACCTTCATCTGGATGTCTCTGTCTTAGTGAACTTCAGAATCTTTATGATCAGCTCCCTAAATCTTGTTTATTGATGGGTGATTTTAACGGCCGTAGTAATTTTGGGGATAAAGAAGAAAATTGTAAAGGAAAAGTTCTTGAAGCTTTTATATCAAATAATTCTTTGTGTATTTTTAATGATGGTTATTATACACATTTTTCCACAGCTCATGGAACCTATTCAGTTTTAGACATCTCACTTTGCGACCTTCTCATACTCGAAGAATTTTCTTGGTCTGTTCATTATGACCTTTGTGGAAGTGATCACTTTCCCACTGTTCTAAAACTGTTCATTCAGCTGATGACCCCCCTTTAACAAGGTATAATTTCATGAAAGCAAATTGGCCAGAATTTGAAAAGCTTTGTTCACAAGAACTACAAAGCAGTTTCTTTTGCTGATGTTCCAGATCCTATACACTTATTCTCAGATATACTGATTGAAATTGCTAACCAAACCATACCCACATCTTCAGGAGTTGCATACATTAAAAAAACATGGTTTAATGATGAGTGCAAGGAAACGTAAGAAGAAAGCTGAACGGTGTTTCCGCCGAAATCCAAATTCTGAAAATTGGAAAGATCTCATAGTAACTAGAGCTAAAGCTCGTAGAACCATGAAACAGAACAAACGTGGTTCTTGGAAAAATTATGTTTCTAAGATCAATACACATACTCCTATAACAAAAGTTTGGAATATGATCCAAAGAATAAAAGGTAAAAGCTCCAAATGTAGTGTTCATCTCAACGATGGAAATGAGGTGTTAATTGAAAATAAGCTATGGGAAACAATTGCCAAAAATTCTTCGTCAGATAATCATGTGCCTAAATTTCAGCAGAGAGTTTCATTTCAGTTTCCAGCAAAGAGAAGAGAAAAATGAAATTAAATTCCCCTCCGGTAACCATGAAGGCTATAACGCTATGTTTACAATTAGGAACTTCATGCTTCTCACTCGAAAGCTAATGATTCTGCTAGAGGCCCTGATAATATTCATTATCAACTTTTGAAACATCTACCGGAATCATCTCTAGAAATTCTATTACGCCTATTCAACAGACTTTGGACAAGAGAAGACTTTCCACCGTCATGGCATAATGCCATCGTTATACCAGTACCAAAGCCTGGCTGTAACCATACAGACCCTGGTAATTATTGTCCGATTTCACTGACTAGCTGAAAAATGGAACGCATGATAAATGATCGCCTTGTTTGGTTCCTAGAAACTGAAAAGAAACTTACTGATATTCTAGCTGGTTTCCGTAAAAATAGAAGTACCATTGACCATTTAGTCAGATTAGATTCCTATGTCAAGAATGCTTTCCCCAAGAATGAACATGTAGTTTCCATCTTTTTTGATTTAGAAAAAGCCTATGATACTACATGGAAATACGGGGTTCTAAAAGACCTTCATACTATGGGATTAAAGTGCCGTTCACCCATTTTCATATCCAACTTTTTGAACGATAGACAATTCCAAGTTCGCAGTATTTTGTCTACTACTCTGTTTAGCATCAAGATCAATAGCTTGGCGAAAGTTTTGAATATATCAATAGATGGTTCACTCTTTGTAGACGATTTCAACATTTCGTGCCGTGGAAAAAGTAAACAAAATATTGAGAGAACATTACAACTTTGTCTGAATAGAATTCAGAAATGGTGTCTAGAAAACGGCTTCAAATTATCCAGAGTTAAACAAATTGTATACACTTTTGCAGAAAATATTTCCAGCACAAAGATCTAGTACTAATATTAGATGGAACTGAGATCAATTAGTAAAAGAGATCAAATTCTTAGGAATGTTGTTTGGTCACCGACTAACATTCAAATCGCGTATAAATTGCTTGAAAGCTAAGCGCACGAAAGCTCTTGATTTGTTGAAGGTAGCGGCCAACTATAAGTGGGGAGGAGATCAGCAAACACTTCTCCATTTATATCGATCACTTGTTCGTTCCAAACTTGATTATGGCTCTATTGTTTACAACGATGCAAGCAAGTCAAACTTGGCAAAGCTAGATCCTATTCTCCACCAAAGACTAAGACTTTGCCTTGGAGCGTTCGGAACATCCCCTAAAGAAAGCTTACATGTCGAAGCAGATGAATGTCCTTTAGAACTTCGAAGAATTAAACTATCACTGCAATATATCACAAAATTGCGATCAAATCAGTCGCATCCTGCATATAACTGTGTTTTCAAACCTCAGTTCGTGGATCTCTATTTGAAGAAATCCTCCATTATTCCACCACTTGGAATTCGTATGAAACCACACATTGTAGCAGCTGGTATTAAACTTAGTCAAATATTACCTAACAAGCTCTTATCAATTCCACCATGGCAGTTAGCTCAATCAGAAGTAGATATTTCTCTAACGAAATATAAAAAAAGCAGACACGAGTCAGCTCTTGTATACACAAGAATTTGGTCTACTGAGAGAGAAATACAGATCGCATCAGGCTATTTATACGGATGGTTCTAAAGATGGTGAGAGAGTAGCATGTGCTACTATTTTTAGTTCCAAAACTAAAACCTGTCGACTACCAGGTAAAAATTCGATATTCACTGCAGAAGCAAAAGCTATATTGTTGGCTTTAGAAGGTATTGTGTCCACTAAAAGGAAAAAAAATATGTTATATTCTAAGATTCACTGTCATGCCTCCAAGCGATTAATTGTGGAACTTCGACTCAACCCACTATCTTGAGTATTCTACAACTACATGACTAGATTTGATCAACAGATTGATATTGTGTTCTGTTGGTTGCCTAGTCACGTTCGCATCAAAGGTAATACTGAGGCTGATATTATGGCTAATGCAGCCCTAGATGATGAGATTGATCCTGTTGGATCTTGCGATTTCAGGACCTATCTGTACTTATGTGAGACGGCTGTTTCAGTCTTTGTGAGATGCTGTGGGTAATAACAAACTTCATGAGTTAAAAAAAAGCTGTAGGTATCGATCAAACCATGATCAGGTTGTGACTTGATTACTTAGAATTTTGTTTGATCGTCGCTATTTAGCTGAAATATTGCTGAACGCGACATTAAACATTAATTTTCTCTCTCTCTCTCGCTTGATCGAAACGTTTCTGGATGTTTAGAGGAGTATAGCCTACAGTACAGATAGAGGGTCTGAAATCGCTATATGGGAGTCCAACAGGCTCAACCTCATCATCTATGCCTGCCTTAGCCATTCTATCGTCCTCAGTATTACCTTTGATGCCAACGTGACTATAGGCAACCAAAAAAAGACAATATCAATTTGTAGAGAGCGTCCTTTATTAAATGTCTTGACCGATAACCACTTTAACCACTTTTTACTTTTACTACACTGCCACAAGCATGCGGTCACTCTCGCCAAACGTGTTATGGCACAGAAGTCACTGATCATGCATGAACAATGTGGCCAAGGCGACGATGGAAGAGAATATCAAGCGAAATATTTCACGATGCGCATGAATAATGACACCTTAACCTCCTCTTTGACCCTGCAAAGGCTCATCAACAAAAATGGATTACACCTTTGTGATAACGAACATAGAAATATAATTTATTGACACCAGATACACGGGTAGGTACTGTTCATCGATCCGATATTTTTTTATGGAAATGTGAATTGTATCAGTAATGCATCCCGGGAATTTCTAACATGTGGAACTGCCTGGATAGTCTCCTATTCTCGAATTAATAACTCTACCTTGATCATTGTTGATATGAGCATCTGAGAACATTTGCAATGCTAATCATAATTAATCCTATCTCAGTGGATACATACCAGCCTTTATTAATTGACTGTGTATGTTATTACCCGAATACAGTGTAAAACGGCCTGTCCATACGTCATGTCGAACCCGACTTGTATTGGCCGAGTTGCAAGCTGTATTGGCCGGGTTGAATGTTGTATTGGCCGAGGTGAACGAGTGCAGCCGCAACTAGCAGTAAGGACCGACGACTGGAGAAACAGACAACAGCAGTGTTGTTTGTTCAGCGAAATGGCGAGCGCAGAGCGTGTTATTTAAGGGTTCGTGGGCGGAATTTTAGTTCCTGAGGAGATATCTGGAGACGATTTAAAACGATTTAAGCCTGTTACAGATCAAGAAACGGATGCTGCCACTCAAACTCGGAAACACAAGAACACGGCCAGTAAATGTCAATTAATAAAAATATTATGAATCGATTGTTTTCGTATAGCCTTAGTATTGACCTTCGGGTCGCCGTATTGGCCCTCGGCCTGCGGCCTCGGGCCAATAAGGCGACCCTCAGGTCAATACGAAGACAATACGAAAACAATCGATTAATAACATATAATCCATCCTCTCTTCCATGTAGTACAAGATAACATAAGTGATATCTGGCTTCATGATTTCACTTTAATATCCAACTGATTAATAATCCTTGGGACACATGCATCAGAAACGTCGTGGATGACTGCAATATAGCTTCTACCAGTCTGTTCTTAGAATTGTGAATTTTCCATATATATTTTGACAATTTTTCACATTAAGCACGAGCCTTTACTTAACTTTACGTTCTGTTACTACATCAAGCATGCAAATTGGCTGCCATATTATATAAACAGTCGATCCGCCTATTTGGCAACAAGATGAGATGATTGTTCTATAGATTTTTGATTGTTGCTGATTTCCTGGCGTTCTATTCAGTGATAAGTCCGCTCGTGCCGAAATCGAACCGGCTTCCATATTGGAGAACCGACTGAGTGTCTTGGTTCTCATCTGGGTTTTTGTCTGTGCAATTAATTTAACGAGAGAACATCATGGCATCAGGTTGTATCCGCGATGTGGTAATTAATTGCTGGTTGTTTGTCAAGATATTAATAATTACAGAACGCATATATTCTCAAAAACAAAATGATGCTGAAATGTTAGAATCACGAAGAGACGAGCAATACTCGCCAAGCATGAATGCATGTGAAGCCATATGCGTTAAACTACGTGATGTCGAAGATTGGGGAGATGTATTATCCTAACTATGCCCAGATGTTCCGTTTCGTCCTTAAATTAAAAACGAAAATGCATGGAATTGAACAGCTGCATTTTACACATGGTCAATGATAAACTTAATATTTCTGATACATATTGGACATTTTAATCAGCATTATTTTCATTTTGACAGGTCTGAATTTTAGCTGGTACGTTAATCTTGGTTCTTTATCTTATCCCAGCAAATCAATCCTGGAGAGACATTTGCCTGGGTCTGTTTTCCCCGGTATACGAGTACAGGGCCGTAACATCTCTTTGCTGGACTTGTAATGTAAACTAGAATTCGATAGTCGATGATATAGATGTCGGTTACTTCATGTTATTCTCAGTTCATATGAATTTCCGAGTCGTTTATTAAAGTTGAAGTGGTCGATGTTGCAATAATATTTTTCTCCTTTATGGTTTGATTGTGTCTATGGTACCCCCCTTAGTTCCTGCTCTATATATGTTGGCCTATAGCCTTATTTCGCAAATTGTACCGTATATCTTACTAACGAAAGTAGCCTTTAACAAACGTAGCAAGTTCTAAACATAATTAATTTCACACTGATATGCACGATTCTGATTTGTTGTTCATTTTCTTCAGAAATAAAGTATTGTTATTGTTGGAAGGAGATGAATATATGTTAAATACCCGACCATGGGTTCGGTGGGTTCCAAGGCAAAGTCTTAGTCCTTGATGGAGAGTAAGATCTAGCTTTGCCAAGTTTGACTTGCTTGCACCATTGTAAACAATAAAGCCGTAATTAAGTTTGGAACGAACAAGTGATCGATATAAATGGAGAAGTGTTTGCTGATCTTCTCCCCACTTATAGTTACCTTCAACAAATGAAGAGCTTTCGTGCACTTAGCTTTCAAGCAATTTATATGCGATAAGAACGTTAATCGGTTGTCAAACAATATTCCTAAGAACTCTTTTACTACTTTAATCTCAGTTCCATCTAATGTAAATACTGGGTCTTTGTGCTTGAAATACTTTCTGCAAAAGTGTAAACAATTTGCCTCTGCTCTGGAGAATTTGAAGCCATTTTCTAGACACCATTGGATTTCATGTCGTTTTGGCTCTCTAATGTGAATTTATCAACACTGCCTTCTCTCGTAAGGATTTGTGGTGTGCTTTGTCAGATGTGCTGCAGATTCACAGGTCGTGTGTTACTTGTGTGCTATAATTGACTTGCAGTTAGTGTCTATTAAGGTTATGTTATGCAACACGTTTTCTTATGCAATCTCTTTTTCCAACAGTGCAACAATACATTCCTGGGGGATAAAGTACGACTGGAACAGTGTGACGTCACAACTATTGTTTAATTACTAATAATCAATAGTTTAATGTTTGCAAAAGTATGTACGTGTTAAGAAAACAACTGTGAAATATCGTATTGAATGGCTGTCCGATTCAAATGATCAATTCGTTTCAGTTCGAAAATTCACCTTCTTAGAGCGCTGATTTCTCCACATATGGCTGTTCTTGTTGCAGTGTACTTGGTGTCCCTTCAAAGGGAATTCTCTGTAGAGTCTTCTAAAACTTCAGCAATTTTCAGATGGGGAACGCTCATCAAGATGTAAGTGGATAAACTCATCAATGTTAAGCAATCAATGCTGTTTGTCTGCTTCTCTGTGAATTGGCAGATGGAGCTGAATTCGTTGCTATCTCTTCTCTGTTCAAACAAAGAGGCCAAGTGAGGGCAAGATTTTCCAGGTTTAAATGCGTTCATTAAAATTGTTCAGCACGACCAATGATGTTAAAACTGGCATTTCTCTCTACATTCTTAATACATTCGCCACTCCGCCACCGGATTAAGTTCTTAAATATCAAGAGACTTATTATCAAAGTGAATTAGACATATTACGTCTGCTGATGCCTTACATACAGCGAAAATATTGCGATATTATGTGTTTGGCAGATTATTTCACGCCGAAAGTTTCTCTGGCCTGATGAATCGTTTTTGCAAATGAAACCGACATACATAAAGAAATCTATGTTGAAAAAATTTAACCAAAATCCATGTCGAAACAAAAATATAATTCGCCAAAACTTCTTCTGTGGATGAGTTGTCTCTCTTACTCCAGTAAAACGTCATTGAGACGTTCGTATTTCATGATCTATTATTCGGTATCATAATGTACCATTAATAATCATAATAATAATGCGTTAGTTGCCTACTTGTTACCATTTTGTCAATTCTAGTATCTAGAGTGGACAGACAAAATGATTGCTAGAACTAGTCAAAATATTGTTCTGCTTATTAACCCAGTCGCGTCTTTGAAGTATATGCGAATTTGTCGAACCATTGACACGGCCGCCAGGTCCACTGACCTTTGTGAGTTATAATAAATACATGCTACTGAGTGAAGGCATCTTATGTCGTGACGTAAGATCAATTGACAATTCACGGGACTACCAGAACGGAAAACAACGAAAAAATATCCTAATTAATTCCAAAGTTATGTTATAGTTGAAATGACGTAAAAGAGATGCCATTTATCAGAATAAGGCTACGTTGAACCGCGCGTCTGTGAGTTTATGAGTCAGTAGAAGCGATTGTGGTAGCCTGTTCGTTTTCGTAAATAAACTGTGCACGACTTATGCGCTGTAAAGAGCAAAACGAATCTAGCATAAAACAATCGGAGACCGTTTTTCATAAGGCTTCTGTGTCAATGTTCGTTCGACGAACTGCCCGTCTGTGAGTTAATGAGCCAGCAGAAACGATTGTGGTAACTTTCACGGGTTTAAACACACCCTAGATGGTCGTTTTCGTAAATAAACTAGGCCCGATTTGTCCGCTGTATAAAGCAAAGAGAATTTAGCATAAAACAATAGGAGACAGTTTTTCATAAGTTAGTATAAATACAAACAGTCGCACCGTAGATGCTTTAATATCATCAACATTATCATCATCATAATCAAACATACAATACTCGCAATCACACATACATGTATACTGGTCTCTTGCAGCCGGTCCAGCCATTAGCCCATTCGCTACTCCCAATCGGAAAACGACGACCAATCAATATCCCCGAGAAATTGAGAATAGGTGCCTTCGCCTCCTGTGAAGGGAGATAACCGAGAGATCAAGTTGTTGCGCGGTCTTCCATAAGACGTTACCTCCATGTGCTCTAATGATTTGACAAGGCATCTGGGAGATCGGCCATTTAAATATGATTGTCTCAAGACCAACGGTCACTTTGATATTCAAATGAATTCCACCAGGACTCGACGATATTCATCATGGATTGAGAGACACAACATCTTGGCTCCTCGGTATTTGGCTTTGTTCTCTATTTGACAGCTACATTTTAATACAACTGAAGAGAGCTGACCTGTGTGGACTGGCAGAATTAGGAACCTTTCATAAATAAATTTACGGAATCACTCGGGTGACTACGGTACCACTCGGGTGACGATCACAAGAATGTCGGTGGATTTGTTAGATTTATTTCCATGGTAACGGATTATCTCCCCTATGATGGTGCATCATGACCCCTGAAAATTTATAACGTACTTAACCACATTCTACTTCATTCTGTATAAATAAACCTTATAGCTTCGAATACCAAAAACATAAAATAATTATTATGCTTGTCGATTTGATTGACAAGAATAATCTACAGAATACCATATCAGGGATAGCACCATAATTGTTCAACATGAATTAGATCTTCTGAAATGAAATTTGAAAAAGGGGTTCACACAACAAAGATTGCTAAGTTAACACGCACATTTCAAGAGTCCGCAAGTTACCACTCGTGAGTCCACACAAGCAATTCACATTCCTTTAGGCTTTATGTCAGGCCATCCGCCAATTTCAGCCCAAGTAATTGACTGTTGTCGACAGGCCACAAGAGATCAACAAATTCGCTCGACAGATGCTTCAAACACTCAACAAAACTCTGTATTTCATCCGTGAATCACAGGGACACGCGAAACAGCACGTGATACAGTAGCTGCATATTCAATGAGAGTATCAGTACCAGATGCATAAGCTTTTTTATGAATGATATGAGGCAAACCAGAAGAACATCATTTAATGACAGGGAATTTTCTAGCTACCACGAACACTATACAATAGTCACTTCGCTGTTACTCTCCATGTGGTCTAGAGGTTTAACATGGTGCACACTAACTTGACCTAGTCTGTGGTTTGATTGTAACTGGTTAATGACCTGAGAACTTGGGCTCATGTTGCCATGAGGCCCTGGACCCATGTTAACGTGAGGTCCTGGGCCCATGTTAACGTGAGGTCCTGGACCCATGTTAACGTGGTGCCCTTTAGGTTGACTTGACGAAAACGAAGGCAGTTTATGCATAGGCACATATGTGGACGAAGATGGGGTTTTGAAGGAGGACTGAGGCGGACAGCAGTCCGGGTCTGCTTTCAAATGGCTCACCTGAGGTGACTGGGCTATCGGTGTGGATAACAAACTGATTGTCTCAGGGCCATTGCTCCTAGAGTTCTCCTCCTCAGGTTTTCTGTTCAATCGGAGACCTTCGGGCTCTCCGTTTGGCTTTTTCAATTTCTTAATCCTTTCCCGCTGATAATAAATCCCAGCAAATATCAAGATGTTCAGAAACAAGAGTGAACACCCGACTGCGATTGTAATACTAACTTGGACGGAGTGATCTCCCATTACAATACTGCCAGCAGAACTACTATTTTTCCCGTCGACCGGCTGCTGTTCCGGTGGCGCCACTGTCACTTCCTGTTCATAATTTTGATGCGTGACGCCGCTTTGTGGCCATCTATTGCCATCCAAGGAATATGTAGTACCGTCATTCCTTTCTGTTGCCATTGTTTGCATAGATCTGTCCGTCGTTGTTGTCGGCGGTGGAAAAAGGCTGTCAATGTGAAGAAGTTTCTCTGGGCTGTCAAATGTTGTCATGTTATGATAATCCTTGAGAAGATGTTCTTTTGGGTCAGCGCCGTCCGATTTGTGAATTTTGGGGATGAGATCAAGCCACAGAGCCAGCTGTCTTCCCCGGTAATGCGATCCTAGTTTTGGTCTCATGGCTGAAACAAGACAAGAGAATAATTATTCGTGTATTTACATTGCAGATCGTGACAATCATTTAATTTTTAATACCTGTTATGCTGATGTGACGAGACATGTGGAATTGTGTCTTAACAGTGCCTTTTTGTGTGGTATAAATCTCAACCTTGAGTCTGCAATTATTATTATAATAGTCCACACAATATGTGAAAAATTAGGCCTTTCGTCATAAAAGTAGGAAGATTGGTACCTCAGGCTCTTTTTATGTAGTTCAAAGCTGCCATTTTAAAATGGTCGTCAGAAGTTGAGCATCCGAAATTGAGCGATGTTTATCAGATTGGAAACATACATGATTTTGCGCGACAATTGTCGAGATATATAGAAATAAAATGTCAGACAAATAGCAGTAGGTGGGCATAATGCAGTGCCAGCTATCTTGGATTTAACAAAGGCCGTCATGTGAAAATTTCCGTCAATAAAGCCATCACACTGGATAACCGATTATTTAAGGTCAAGGTAAGCCAATTATTACGCACTGGATCTGGTTTAATAACGGCCATCTTGAATTTCAAAATGGTCGCTATCAGATAACTACATTAGCCGATATTTAAAATCTATTTCATTGGTTACTCGCGAACTTCGAGCATGGGATGATTTCGCAATATATTTGAGCTGGTATATACAGGTGGAGTAATTATGGATATCAAAGTGGCTGTTACTGTTTCCCAAACGAATGTACGGTATTGGACTACATTAAACTTGTCCAAACAATGACTTTTAAGGAAACAATCAGGCGTATAAATACCATCGGTTGTATTCATGTAGCATTCTTCATAAGGTGTGGGCTAATTTGTACCAGGAAAACTTTATCTCGCCTACTCGACTGGAAAAAGTGAAACAGTAGGCCCATTCGGGCATTCCCGGGAGAAGAGTTTAAATCCCCATCTAGACTGCCCATGTGCAGTATTCACGCGGCTTTATCCAGGTTACATGATCCTATTGGGCAAATTAAACGTAGTTCAAATTTTAACACAAATTAAACAGATATTAAGCCTTACTAACAAATGAACTATAGAGTAGACCCTACACAATTAGAAGGAAGGCGTACCATACAAGTTAGGGCGCAATAGGCGACATACTTATCTGAAGGTAGGTCTGATTTTTGTCATCATAGCCCAGCCAATCTAGATCGACGAATCTGCTATGAGAACGTCCAGCATGTGGCAGCTTCTGTCTCATCGGTGAGTTGGGGTCCCTGAATAAGGATAAGAATTGTTATAATTCATCGATATCCAGCAATCGGGTATATCAGGTATGTTAGATTGATCAAGTTAAAGAGAACTACTTCTCTAAAATGGAGGTAAAAAAGTCGTTATTGCCCAACATGGCAGTGTGACTAACGTCACAGGACCTACGAAGTAGGGTGGGCATTAGGACTCCGACGTGCACAGAACTCTTGGAAACCTCCCCGGCCCAAGTTGAAATCCTGCCTATATTAAGATGGGCACAGCCCAAGTCAGAGTCACCAGTGATTTTCACCAAAAATCACCAGAAATTCTCATCAGAATTCGGTCAGCTCATAACTTGCTGGTAACAGTCCCCTAATTCAAGATTCTAATGTCAACGGTTCTCCTTATTTTGCCGACGAAAGGATTCAGATGGACTCACTCACTCACTCACTCATTGACCTCCGGACAATTTGCAGATGGTAGCCTACTTCGTAGGAATAAAGTGAAGTGAATATAACTAAGCGGCTTCCGCCATAGGCCATAAAAGCGTACCTGAGATATAACACATATCAGGAATCGTTAGATTCATGGTATGTTCTTTAGAATAGGTTAACCAGAAGACTATAATGTGAAGTCATGTGGCTCTGTCAGTATGTCGGCACCTCTTCTCACTTCCCTTATATGGGTTGTAACCATGGACATCTATATTCGCATCGGATGGCATTAAACACATTGTCTATCTAATTTTCGTAACAATTTGTTCTCTATAAAAAAAAGTGACTATGCAAACTTAAATAGGAAAATCAGGACATATAACAAGATTTAAGATAAGTCGCCTGAAGAGTTCGCAGTGTAATGACAAATAAAAAAAAAGTTAAGCAAAAGCGACCCTTTTTATTTCCATTATATAGAGGTAGTTTTCTCTACTCTGTTTACTGATGTGTACTGAGTGCAGAGATTGTCTTTTCCTAGTTTGGCGTTCTTAAGAGTAATTACATTACAAGCGTCTAGTCCATCATTCATAATTCAGCCGTCGTCCATTAGAGTATCCGCGTCCATAATCCAAATACCTATTCCATATAACAGTATTAGCACCAAATTCAAAAAGACAATCATAGTATACATAAACATAGGCTTGTTTCCTGCAAGAGAGAAGCGGTCAACAGTTTTCAATGATGCCGGCAAGACATCATGATGTTCCAAAAATATCAAATCCGTATCGCTGATCAGTATTCTTAATTCACAATATTCGTTGTGAAGTCATCTAAAGAATGATGTATCACAGTCACGCTTTGATTGTGTCTGTTCATATGAGTACCATGAGGATCTTGAAGTACATGGGTTCATACGGCCCCTAGCCCCGGGTTAAGCGGAATAAGCCACAAGTTACGAAACGTAGCGCCATAAATCTTGCACGCTACGTTCGTATTTTGCTATCAGCATGCGATATGTATCGCCAAATTTGAGAAGCTTTGAGTGGAGGCGCTTGGTGGAATAGCCCTGTTCTATGAGTTTCTGGAACAATATTTTGTGACGTTGATTAAAATCGTCACATTTAACACAGGATCACACAACTAACTGCAGATTTCTCCTCGTTCATTTTATTTTTAACAGAGAACTTGGTGAAAGCGGAGCAATATGAATTCAATAATTTAGGCCCACGAAAACTACAAAACACATGTATAACTAGCATCTTGGACAGTAATTATGACTTATGAGATTGATGACTCGGCTACAATGCAGTTCCTCGATAATAACTGACCATAGCGTCCTGGGCGGCACATTCGTGCTCCATTACACAACCTGACCCAGAGTTGAAGCTGATAGTGACGTCAATTAACATTAATCTGAGTTGTGAAGAAACTGTCACTATTATGTGTATGATATCGATATGCATTTGTTGCTTATGCCATATGACGCCTAAAAATGAGAGAAAAATATAATAATATACCAATAAAACATAGTTCCTTGGAATTCGATACCTGAGAATATCCAATCTGTGAAAATGCTTTTAAGAAATTGCTTTCATAAAGTATCAATACAGCAATTGCATGGACATTGATCTCTCGGATTGTAATTTCGCACAAGTTTATGTATTTCTCCAGAAGTCATTTGCTGTGGATAAATCGTTAAAGAAAGAATTATTTTGGGAAGAAAGCAAGACATTGAAGATCCAGAGATCACTAGTCCCCAGATTTAGGAAAACAATAGTTGGAGCTATTTACCATGGTCAATTCTATTCAGCGATACAACTAATACATTTACATTTAGCATAAGCGTGACTGTAATGTAACGGTGACTGATATAAAACTGTCAGCAGCCCTTCTATAACCTTCCCTTGATATTTTTTCTTTCAGCAAGACAGCGTATATAGTGTCCTGGGCTGTCCAGCAGGACAAACAGAACTACAAAAAATGACCACTTATGATATTATTACAACATCGAGGCCAAAAACAAGTCGATAAATATGACGATATGCAGACCAGTAGCAATCCTTTTAACAACCATTGTAAACGTATATAAAGTACCTAAAATTTGTAAACCATATCCTTTAAAAAGTATCACCAATAACAACAAATTGTGAAAGTCTTAAAACCAACAACCATTGTAGACGTATCTAAATCAACACCAACCACTGTTAACCATATCTGGCCTCGGTTTTTTGGAACCTGTCCAGATCTAGGGAGGGGCCATCCCCCTCCCATAATTATTTTTCTCGCCCCTTGAGCTAGGGAGCTGAAAGTTACAACACTATACTCTTGGGTCAACCTCCACAACAAAATTTATAAAATCCATGACGGACGTTTTGATGACGTCACAGTGGCGTCATTTTCAAAACCGACATTTTTGGTCAGATTTTTCGATTTTTTTATCTATGCAATTTCTCCGCAAAAACTGCGTGATGAATTAGTAAATATTAATGTAATGTGAAATGAAATAGGATTTACCCAATTTTCATCGCGGCAAAGCAGAAATTTTGAAGAAAAATCACGAAAGCAACATTTTCCTGGTATCCCACGTGGTCGCCATGTTGGATTTACTCATAATCCTCTACTCGGAGGGGGGGGGGGGGTTATGTAAAAAGGCTCAAAATGACACCAATATGATAAACTAAAAGTCGCGGAGTGCCAGCTCTCACTTTTGATGTCGTTCCAGGGATAGCGCAGACAGTTTGCTAGGGGGCGGACACAATGGGTCAAGTATTCAGATCAACAACAAGCATTTCAACGAGTTAGTATGACAATGACCGCCACCACCCGCGAGAGTATCAAAACAGATAATAACCACCATAAAGGTATGTTAACCAATAACGACCAATATAAAAATATCTAAACCAGTAACAACCATTTTGAAATCATCATCAACCACCGTAGTATCAATAAGATAACGATTGTAACGATATTCAGACGGATAGCAGCCACTGTGTACGGTGTGTCCATTTGGACTGTCCAGATCGTAATGAACTAACTATCCGAAGTGCAACTGGACTAAGTATACTCGCCAACATTGGCTGCGCACATCATTTTCCAAGCCTGAAGAGCTAATCCTCATTCGTAAGCGATGAATGAGAAGAAATTGACCTAGAACATAATCGGGAAATTTTGACCCCCCCAAAAAAGGATATCATCGGCTCTACTGCGAGGACAAAGCGCACAGAAACCACGTGCCATGTTGCATTTGGTTTATGCATATTTATTAGGTCTATCCTTTTCTCGACAAAGGAAACCGGGATTCACGGATTTTTCTGGCCTCGAACTATACTGGATAATACTTTGTTTCTGATGTGATGCGGAGCGGATCTTGAATCTGAATTCCGTAGAGTGGATGTTGGTTTAGGTCAGACGATAAATGTGCATGCCGATAGCAACACCTGTAAACAGGCTGTCGACAGAAGCCATGGCAAAATATTGACGCTCATAGTAAACGGTCCCAAAGGTTCAGTGAATATTTTAGAACCATCCAACAGTATAGTAACTACATGTAATATAACAATACAATATGTTCATTGCACGATTCGTTAAACGGTACAGGTATGGTAAACAGCATAATTACTATGATACTATAGCAACGCAGTAATTATTAGTTAGCATGGATTTAACTAACAATATGGGTTTAATTCTAGAATCCTTGAAAACAGTATTGACCCGCAGGCATATTGATGTGGAAACTCTAGAAGGCTATTTGTTACCCTTGCTTATGCCACTTGACCACTATTGAATATCTATGCATTATATAGTTTGACCGAATAACTGTAAGTCAAAATGTAAAAATGCGGCGAAACTACAATCAGTTAATATATTTATGAGAGCCCAGCCGGGTTTTTCATGGGAGTTAAGGCCGAGCTCGGACATGTACCAGTCTTGCTATTTTCGAAGCAGTACCGTCTCGGTGGGGATTTAATATAACTTGATCTCACTGTCTCTGTGGGGATAATATAATAACAGTATCCAAATGGATACTAAACAGTACCAGTATCTCCGATAATAATCACTGTGACGTATCTAGACCAATAGCACCTAGTGTATAAGTGTCTGGGTCCATAATAATCATTGTGAAAGTATATGGACCATAGTAGCCGCCGGTAAAGTATCTAGATAATAATAACCGCTGGTAAAGTATTTAGATCATAATAATCGCTGGTAAAGTATCTAGATCATAATAACCACTGGTAAAGTATCTTCAATTGGTGGAATTACATCCTAAAACAACAAGTACACTCGGGCAGCGTTGATAAGATATTAATTTATTAAGATTGGATAGGCAGTAACCATTGTGAAGTATCCAGGCCAATATAAACCATTGCAACAATATCTAGACCAATATATCCATTGTAAAAGTGTTCAAATAGGAATTCTATAACACCTATGTAAATAATATCGAGCTAATTATATATCTGAAACTCTTTACACTGTGAACAAGCTGTGGTGACAAAGTGCCAAAAAATCACCAGTAACTTGCCCCGTTTTCCTACTGGTCTTCTTTTGACGAAAGCGATTTCAAGAAAACGTCACCACTAGTGGTATTGTGCGTTCCGTTCTGACACTAATCCATACTGCTGATTTTCCTTATCGTCACCAGTTTCTCCGTCCCCTGATACTGGCGATGTTTGTTAAAATCATCATTTAGGTCTCCGAGATGTGATTGTTGGTGACAAATTATTAAATCACCGATCATATCGGAGTGGGCAGTCTTTAATGTCCAGGGCCGAGGCACCGGTAGAGATAAATGTTCTCGCGGAGGAACGGGTCTTTCGCTTATCGGGATTATCGGTGACGCGCAGACGATATCAGTGTTCAACTGTCCATATCTGCTGTTGAGCGGAAATCAGCATGAAGGGTCCAGAAGTACAAATACGTTGCGGATTCAATCTCATTTGCTGAGTAAAGCTGTTCTATACGGAACTGGTTCATGTAACATGGAATAAGAGCGAAGACGAAAGGGAAAAGAGCGAGGTGAAGTACGATATGATCTACTGAATATTTACGACGTTTACAACTGGCGGAGAGGGGAGAGGTTATATCTGCCCAAGGCAGAATTCGGCGTATTGGTGAGGGGTGATGAGGCGAGCTGGGGAGAAGTGGCAGGGGGGCGTTACCCTGTCGCTGTTCATTGCAGCCCATCGGGCCATTGAGACATTTTTAATTTGTTTTGTCAGACTGAGGTTAGGTACATCTTAAGCCTATTATCATAATCCTAGGCCGGTACATATTGTTCACAAATGGAAGTCGTAGTTGGATACCTCAAGGTAATTCTATAATTCTCGCGAACACGCACAGTTATAAAAGCAAAAATGGATTAAATATATTTGTTATAATTAATGATGGATTGGGGTATTAGTATAATGAGAGGCCTTTATGTATGTAGAAAAAAGTCCAATCTGATTAAATACTACCATGATTTTCAAACGGTAAACCTAGAGAACGTTACGCCGTGAAAACGTACACAACGAAGACATACAGTACAGGACATCGGAATTATTAGACCCGCCCTCCTGGTGACTAGGGCGATCTCGTACAAGGTTATATTCACAGGGGTGGCTTGGAGGGGAGACCGGTAATTGACATAAAGGTTGATAGAAGACCCATGCATCGGGTATATATAATAGGTGCATAATAATTTCTTTATTTCATTAATAACTTAATAATCCAACATATTAAAACATACACACATTAAAACTTATGCAAGACACCGATTTCTCTCAAATAACCCAAGATACAGTCCTCCCTCACCCGACCAAAAAGATCTTCCAAAGTAGTCGCTCGATAAAAAGAATCTCTTACAATCTTAAAATCTATACAGTCGATAAGAATATGTTTCACTGCAAGATCTTCGTGGCACTGAATACACCTTGGGACTGGCACTTTTTTTTAAATAAATGTTCGTGAGTTAATCGTGTATGGCCGATTCTACATCGCCTGATCATGGCTTGTTCAAAACGTTTCTGGCTGTTCAGATGAGTATAGCACACCTTTTTTTGGACTCATGAAGTTTGTTATTATTCACAGCATCCGACTGATAATGAACGATTGATGGCAAAGGGATCTGGACAGATAGTATCCATGGCAAGTTGATCCAGACCGATAATGGCCATGACAATACCGATGGCAACGGGATAGTCAGAGGATGTGCACAGATAGAATCCATGGTAACATGTGGACTGCTGATGACCATGATGGTCAGCACTTACGTAAATTCCCAACAATGCACAATAGTACGGCGGAGAATGCGGATATTATGTGACTGACTGACTGGATGGCATGGATTTAAATTTGAGGGAGTGTCGAGGTCAAAGGGTTAAGCCAAGTGAGCAACGACCTTCTAAATGTTCCCACATGCTTGGTTCTGAATATATCACGCTCAGCTGACGTAAAAACCGTAAAGCTCATAGCAATCGAACGTACGCAAACTAGTTCTGATACTATTTGGATAAACAAATTTCACTCCTTGATCAATATTTATCACCATTTGCAAAGGTTATATGTCGATACTATATCGTTACGGCATGTCACTCCCAATTTTGTTTATTGCAAAGCTTGTCAATTTCCCCTGAACAGGTCAAATCTCACGGAGATGGTTGCATAGAAAGACGTCAATAGTGGTGTTGACTGGACAGATGAGCATATCAGCCTTGAGATATCGAGTGTTACAGATACAGTTTTCCCCATTGTGGATCTGGGTTTTTTTATCAGAATGGGTAACAGGATATAGACCGATCATGACAATGGTATCTGGACTAGACTAATAATTACCATGACAACACGATATCCAGGCTGATCCATGGTAACGGAAAGTACACGGGGAAAATCCATTGTAACTAGACCTTGGCACTTACTTGAAGTCACCACGTAAATCAACGAGATAGAAATTCAATGATGATTATGAAATGCAGCTCAAAGGTAACTGATAACGTTTCAGACGAGTTCTTTCGTTGGAGTGTAAGGACTTTCTGTGAAGACGTCACCAGATTTAATTTTAATATAGATTTACATTTCAGTAATACATGAATTAACGTTATTCGTTTGATTACTTAGAAAGAGACGTGTGACGTAATATTAACTGCTTACCCTGATTTGGCGAAATTAGTCCAGTAAATCATCACAGCTTCACTGAGCATGCGCTCTGCTTTTGAGTATTCACTGACTTGGAAGGGGGCCAATTTTTCGACAAGCGGCGCCCCAAACACATAAGGTAGCTCGTCGCCATGTATTCCCCCTGGAAGTCGAGGGTAACTTTCCGACCTCGTTGAATACGCAAAACTATAGAAGTAAGTATTTCCTTGACTCTCGTGGTAGTTTCCAACCTTGATTAAGGGGGCGACATATTGGCCGTCGGTCAGTAGCTCCATGACGGCATCCCTCCGTGAGCGGTTATTTATATTTCTGTCCCATTCTGTATAATGATGGTCTAAAATTTCATATACTTTTTGTCTGTGATATTTAAATGTATTGTGGACATATGTGCGTATTATTTGAGCTTTACGTAAGGCAGAGAGTCCATCGACGATCTCGTCTTGTGTCATAAAATCGACAGCCTCGTTTTTGGTAAGACCGAACATTAACGAACCCTTGCCGAAGACCGAGTCTGTTGATTGGTGCAAGACCTCGACTGGATATGGAATTACGCTACTGCGCGTGCTCACACTAGGCGCGAAGCAATTGAAGTATTTTGGCGAGTTGGGAACGACCTTCATTAGATCGTCTGTACTCAGCTTTCTCAAACAGCTCACCAGAGCTTGAGGATTGTTCATATGCTGCGAGCAGTTAACCGATACGGCCAACATCCGGGTGCACTCCACTGGTTCCTTCGCCACTGCCCAAGAGCTGAGAGCCGACCCACTCTGCACAATTCCTCTTTGGAACAGTTTACCATCTTCAAAGAAAGATCAAACGGTAATATTAGTTGGTGGACAGAATCCCATGGAAATGCCGTGAAAATGATATCAGCAAATGCTGATTCGAAGGAAGGGCTTAAAATTCAGTTGCCTTATCCAAAAGTGTCATGTATATGGAACTAGAAATTTCGAATATGAACTCGCTGAAAATGAAATATAGGTAATACTAAATATAATAATAATGGGAGTGACAATGCCGAATGTACTGAATTGATGACAGAAAATCGAATAGTGGACAGTTGGGTTTAATTGATGGCCATCTATTTTGTCTTTCTTCAAATCAATTATATTTTGTCTCGATCTTAAAGCCTGGCATTTGAGCTGATGCTGATCCGTCAGTTGATCTTATGAGTATATAAGCTTAAATTGTCTCATTTACATGTATCGGATAAAGAGGTTTTGTCCCAAGACCCGGTTGTTAATTGCGACATGTAATGGAAAGTTTGTCATGAGAAAGGTCCCTTAATTTGCCAAAGAAAAACCAATCGGTGCTCAGCCGATTTGAATATACCGACAAACTTGATACAAATTAAGGACGTTACTGATCTGTTCGTTAACCAATTAAACGATAAATGTGAGATGGCAACTGCAGTATTGACCCGCTTGGGGGATCCCAGACAAAACCGCATTGGCAGTTCATTTTTTCCCCCGATGATTAGAATGCGATTTGAGCTGTTTGTTTTATCACATTTTACCTCGAAATCAATTTTGATCAGAGTGAAAAACATGGCGCCTGAGAACGTTGCCCGCAGCTTGATTTATTTACTTCTCGTTTTTGGCTGGCAGTTCTGACGCCAAACCCGAACGGAACGGATTGTTTTCTGGTTTTCCCACACAACCAATACAAAGACAACGGATCAATAGCAAATGAACTTGAAATTATGAGGACTGAAGTCAACAGTCGGGCTTTTCGTCATTAGTGCAATAACAATATATCCCAGGCTGGACGGTCGTATTCTGGGATGTTAGGTTCGTGGTGGCAGACCCTGGTTCGTTCCACTCTCAATCCTCCATATGTTTATATCTGGGGAATAGTTTTAACAGGTAAGAGGCGAGCATATTGTCCCTTCCTTTAAATGTCAAGGTATAATATAAAGCGAATATATCAAGGTAATGCCTGTTATAATTAGTTTGAAATCTTCCCTATGTATAAACTGATCAGGTGGAAATGGGAATGAAACGACCCAGCGACTGATGAGGTTTCCCCATCGTCTTTGTGTTAATACGGTCAGTCAGAACTGGCCCTGCATCGCATGTCTAGATATCATTTTTTGTCTCAAATATTACTCCGAAAATGACTATTAACACAATTACAGAGTTGAACTGACTGGTAAAATGGACGTTAACTGCATTGCTGAAACTAGATGTGGCTTTGGTCGGTAAATATGTATGGTTGTGACTCTGACCGAAGTTGCGGGGTTGAGATGTTACAGTGACACATGTGTATAAAGATCGTACTTGGGACCAGATTATAGTGTCGGTTTTGACAGCGTTTTGCCTCATCAAGGTAGAAAAATTAAGTATTGGGGCCACGGATACTGTCGGATTTTACCCAGGTTTGTTTATTCTCAGGTTTCACTGCGTCTATGAAAATTGAAGCTTCTCGGGTTGATGATTGTGGATGTGACTTTTGACGTCGTGTGGAAACGGCTGTTACTCTGATTGGCAACTTATTGATGAAAATGATTGTTACTTTGGTTTGGCAAGAATTGGCGAAACTGGTTGTTGCTTTGATCGGCAACAACTGATGAAAATGGTTCTTACTTTGATTGACAAGAATTGGTGAAAATGGTTGTAACTCTGATTGGCAAGAATTGCCTTAAAATGTTCGTTACTTTGATTTGGTAAGAATTGGTGAAAATGGTTGTTACTCATATCGGTGGAACCGGATGGGTGTGACAGACTGAATGAAACTCCGTGTGATGTAACGGAGTACGGCCATGGGATAAAAGACCACCATCGCATTAACCCATTAATACAAAACTGACTTAGTGAAACTGGATGTGCTCCAACTGACATTGACTGGGACAGGCTGAATGATCCTGGATGCAACTTTTGACTTAGTCGAAGTGAGTGCGAGTCTCATTTAATGATACATAGATGACTCGGATTTGGCGAAACTGGAGGCTCTTTAGCATCGTGAATCTAGACGCGACCGGTTAAATTAGAGGCGCTTTTTGTGGACTGAGCGCGAGGTTGTAAGTCTGACCTGCGACATATGTTGAGTCTAGCTAATAAACCGACTTTTGTCATCGGTTGGTAAAACTTATCTGTAGATATGTAACACGGTTATTTTGGCGATTCCTGGTACGCCAAATATTATGAAATCTAAAGATTTCTGTGATATTTGTACGCACAGCGAAAAAATTGTGTTGAAGCCACTTTACAACCAGATTCTATTGTAAGTAACACAAAATATGTTAGAATCTTCACAAACGTATGTTGAAATTACCACAAAAATGGTGTGAAAATCAATGAAGCACTGCGCAATGTACGTGAGCGTTTACTAAAACCTAAATTCTGTATCTTCCATTCAATGGAATTAACATCCAAGAGGAATCCAGATAAGTGTATTTGGCTGCTGGAGTCAACAGCCGACGGGGATCTGGGAATTTCCCATTGTCTGATAGTGACAAATCCTCGTAGACGTTCCCTTAAGACGTTAAGGGTAACTCTGACAGCGATTTGGGGGGCAGAAAGATCGATATCCATGTTTATGCAATCTCATGAGGGCGAATGATCTCCCTTTCGTGTTTATCACATAAATGTTCGGTGATCTGCACATCTCTGTCTACATGGACAATCTCATTTCCGCCTAATTTCGTCTCAGTTTACGTGGAGCCGATAAAATTGCAAATTTACAGCTTTATGTTTGAAAGAAAAAAATACCCTTCTAGACAATTGTAACTTGTAACAATTGTAATCGTTTTCAGACAAAAAGTTCTCAGTAGCTCTTGTATGCAATTTGGCACTAAATATATATATTTTTTACGTCTAATTTTTGCTATTTATTAGGGAGAGGTCATATAAGGAAACCGATCTTTAATGCAAATATTAACTCTTGCATTAAACATCAGACCATAAAGCCTTACACTCCTAAATCAACCTAAGGTTTATAGAAATTAGAGAAGGGCAAGGTACTGAGCTCACTGATACGAGTCGAACCTACTAATATTTCTGAAAAATCTTACATTTCTCCATATGTTTCACACTTACGAGCCACTTCAACCCAATACTCAGTGTTACGATCAAGTACACGAATGATGGTTTTGGTTTGGTTCTAGCGCTTGCGCGTTCCAGCCAAGTGTTTCGTAACAATTTCTGGATCTTAATGTATTAACTGTTAATCGAAAACGCCAAATGGAATTATCAAGAGAACAGAAGGGCCCAAATGAAAAATGAATTATCTCGGGTGCCTGGACATATACAGGGATTATTCCATTTTCAATTGTAGCGGATAAAGTGACTTTTGTGTGCGAAGACAAATTGCACACGATGGCGTTTGTGTGACTTCCTGGTAATGAAATTATTCTGTTAGTGTATGCCTTTCGTTAAGGAAACAAATTAACTGATTATACCGGTCAAGTGGTGTGGTCATTTCTCCGTTGATCTGATTTGCAGGAAACTTTCTAACTGCGTTGTAGGACGTTGATGAAGTGCAGGAAATGTAACTACTGACCGATCGATTTTCTCTTTCTTACCTTTAGTGAGTGGAGAGACAAGCAGCAGATTAACCAACGCCGCCCCATAACCATGCCCAAATAAGGTAACCTTCCCAGGATCCCCTGTAAAATTGGCTATATTTTCCTTCACCCAGTGAAGAGCGGCGATGATATCTAGCAGAGCGTAATTTCCCGATGCTATGTTCGTGTTTTCTCCGGCTGTGAGATAACCTGAAATACAGCAAAAAGTGTATGACTTTAATTGAATACGGCACTTGAGGAAATCCGTAAGAGGCAATTTTACCCAATCGCATTCAACAATCTGGCTATTTGGATGATAAGACCCTAGGAATCCCATCAAATCACTTCAAATCCATTCAAATTGTTATGCTCAGAACACGGTCATGTGCCTGTACATAGTTATAGTTTAGTGTAACCTAGTATATTTCTTATCCTGTAATATGAACATGATATGACAAACAGTGTTCCTACTACCAGTATCCATTTCAAATCTCTCGAAACATTTTGATCATTCAGACATATACTTTATCAATACCGTTTGCACGGAATGATTCGAATGCAAATTACTGTATTGTTGGTTCTGAATATGATATATAATACTGTTTATATGCCGCCATATTAAGGGGTTTCAGTACCTTTCCTTTATTGGAAATCATCCGATATATCCCGAAAGTCCTACATTTATAGACAAATGATCATTTATATCAATTGAGAATGAATAGCGTACCTAGAATAGCTCTCAAAACTGTCATTAACAACTCAAATTTCAACTACCTGAGTTAAACACTGAAGTTTACATCTGATTTTTCGCGTGAATTTGAGGTTTTCTCCTATTGCGAGAAACCGGTGTGATGGCTAAGAGTGTTCTGGGGGATTAGTGTCCTTTTCTTATCCTTTTATATTGCATCTAAGGAAGGACACTTATCTCCAATGTGGAGAGAAATGTCATAGCTGGGTTATAATATAGGAGACGGATACTCGTAGCCACCGGACATTCTTGGCCTCTACACCGGCGTGGTGAAGGAGGCATTTTTATGGCGTATTTCAATAAATGCAGCAAAAATACAAGGAAACAACTTGAATATTCGCCATGTTATATTTTTCTAAGATAGCATATTGAACGAAAATGATTTATATAAAAATCTACAAGGTCAAAATATCTGAGTTTGAATATGCTATTTTTTCGATAAGTATTTCAATATATTGACTATTTAGTTATTTATCAAACTTTACCATCAATCGTTTTGTGTCTAAAAGGCAGTGAACTCATTAAGGTTACTGTATCGGGTCCCAGTTGCGTACGTGTACGTATCACAATTTTGCTTAATTACGGGGCAGTGCTTTTTTGTATCCATACACACTATATATTATGAAAGTCCTTGATTCAAGGAATCTAGATAAATAAATAACTTTCTCGAATTTATTACAAGAATCGATATATAGATAAATGATGTCATTTAGAAAAGTGTAGTCCTCAAAATCACGTGCTAATAACTCTCTCAGTTTTCATCAAACAAACTTGCTTTTTTGGAATAATGAACTTTACCATTTGAATAAAAATATGTTGCCTCAGTTTATTTAGTTCGGGCAAAGTTGAACGATTGAAAATATCTACAAAAACTCGACACCTCTCCACTAAATCAAAAATAATTCACAAACAGGGCCGAACTTATAAAATTTGAGGCAACCTGTTGAAGATCTGCATGATTGGAATATTGTGTCCAAAGTTCATGTTTGTACATCAACTAACAAAAGAGAGATTAGAACGGGAAAAATCATTTTTTGTCGAAAAACTAAACGGAGAAAACGGTCAAAAAAACAATCAGCACTACTGCACCACGAATGGCTTGAGTTTTAAAAGGTCATGTTTTTTTACTACAATGCACTAATTTTCATAATTTCTTATTCCCCCAACTTGTAGGTTTGACTGTGTACTCTGGTATAAGATTTTTTTTTTGACATTTTGAAGCTTCGACCTGATGCAGTAACCTTAAATCACTTGAAAGAAAAATTCCGATTAACGAACACCGGCGGTTCGATGTTAGAATTTTTCTCTAACACATTGGGAATGGTCATCTGAACATACCGTTATATAATCGCTGTGAAACTTGTAAATCATCAGATCCAAGAACAGTCCGAGACTCAATCCTCGTATATAAACAGGAAAGAGTTTATTGATTGCCAGCAATCAGCGTAAATATTTAGTACACCAGGTGTATTTTATTAAATCATTTGCACATGGGGACTACGTACCGAAGATGCTACTCCCTCGTTAGTCGATACAATGTAAGACGACAGACAAGCAGTGTTTATAAGCAGAACGGAAATAGGCTAAGATTAACGAAATAATAAGCTACCTCTCCAGTAATTGGAGGTATATAAAGCCTGCGATGATCAGAGGGCATTAAAGCGAACGACCAGCTCATTTATGCTACAGCTCAACTACTAAAATGATAACAGATCGCCCGAAAACGATGGCTTTCTGTAGCAGTATTCTTTGTTAACATCATTTAATGTTTCTAACATTCAATACTAAGCTTTCTTCTATTTCATCTTCAATTTCAGGGAGACAAACAATGTCGCCGAGGTGACAGGGATGCTCCACGCTAGCTCCTTGGTAGAGGCTGACACATATAAGTGCGGGGGGTCCTTTCATGTGACAACGGACGGTTAACAGTTGAGGTGTGTGGCATGTGGCCAAATATTGAATTCTTTATTCGGACGCGAACATGCAAGCTCTCACTGCGCCTACTCGTTATCGCATAATTTCATGGTAAGCTGCCAGAGCACATGCTCTGTTCCACAGGCATACTCCACGCATCCCTGCTCCCAATAGCGAAAGTTGACCTTGATGACGCGGCTATGGCGTACACCCCCCCCCGCGAACACATCCGATCGAACCACCTCTCAGTTTTGTACATGATCGAACTAATTTTCATATTCTCACTCTTATGAACGAGAAGTACAATCTCTAAGCATTTTGGTTAACGCTAGTTCAATATAAGTATCGCTTTTACTATTTATGATACCTCTGCCGGCGGTGTGCTGCTCGAGCGGGAATCCTGTCAGAAACTTTGACTGGTGGCTGGGGTTACATTATGTCTGGGTGAGGTGGCTGCGTAAGTTGTAAGGCCGTAGTAAAATAATGGCTTTGATTGGTGCAATCAGCAGGGTCACACAGTTCGAGATGCGCGAAGTAAACTCATGAAGTAGGTGAGTACCACTGGAGGATCGAGAATGGGAGACATTCTAGAAGAGTCAGATCCAACATTCATTAGCCAGCCATTTTCAATGGAGAATTTCGCATTCAAGATCCAAAGTTACTATTAGCATCAGCTGCAGGAATAACCAAGTTTAACATGCCAGTGATCCTACATTCGCCCACGTCGCTAACGACACTGTTATCACCACCACTTATCGCAACGTCCCGCTAATAGATTAAAATGCGTTCTTACCCGCCACTGAAAAATCAAGGAAAAAACCATCTAAACCAGAAAACCGGCTTTAAATTCCCAATCTATTTGGTTCAAGACTATTTTGGAGCCTCGAATCCAAAAAGTCAACGATTTAAGGCGTAATTCTCGCTATTCGAAGTTCTGATCAAGGATGTTCTGGATTTTACACTGTTGGATACGGAAGAGGTTTTGTCCATTCGAATAATCAGAACAGAACCGAACAGAATTTATATATTGGACAAACATTAGAAAGCAATGTAACGAACGTGTATATATCCCAGATTGTATATTATAAAAGGAACATTGCAATTTCACATTCGGCATTTCAGATTCGACTTGGATTAGACGTCAGCGCAAAAGCTTGATTTATCAAGGCTCTAAATATCTGAAAACCTTAGTATTTGAGTATCTCTAATGCACAGAGCACGAAATCTCAGCTGGAGTCGAGCAGCTCAGATTCCACTATGCTTTCCAGACACAATCTTATCATGTGGAATTGCGCCGCCACATCTTCAACTGATTATTGATGCCTCTGTTCTATTTCTGGCCAATGAATTGAGGAATCGTTTCTATTATTTATTTACGAGTCACCTGGAATGCCATGTGGAAACAATTGCTCCAAGACGATGGTTCGCCAGATAGTGCAATATGTTAACTGAGATTCACTGGGATCGTGCTGAACTGTAGACAACTATGATGGACAAAGTTTTAGCGCAATGCTTTCTTCCCCTTCAGGCAAGTTCATTACTTTAGCCTATCAGCTATTTAATTGACGACGATTCACATTGTTACGTCCAAGCTGATGACTGGATCTATGTTTCGAAACTGTTAAGACTATCAGGCAATGTGGACAAAGCAATAGACACAATAAGGGAATAAGGGAGATACGTCATCTTACATAGGTATATGGGATAGGCGCGAGCGAAGCCGGCTGACCAATCACGACGCTCGAAACAAGCTGCAGGCATGATGTGCTCCAGCAACGTTTCTCTCTTAGTGTCGTTGATATTTTTTATATAATATTGATTAAAGTAAGGATATAAATCATATGGGAACAAGAATCCCATATTAGCTTGACCATGGGATGAAAATTCCCACTCTCGAGAAGGAAAATACATCTCATCCTCGCCTCAGCTTCTCGGTTGGGATGTATCTTCTCTCTCTCGAGTGTGAGTTTTATTCTCGTAATCAAGTTATATGGAATCCACTTATACTCAAATGTTAGGTTTGATGTGATTTGCCAAGCAGGGAAGATGTCATTCAGATATAACATTCCAGATAGCACGCTAACGTTTAAGGAATTTCTTCACTCTATTCAAATACGCTTTCATTGTGAAGGTTTGTACCTGAAAACAATGTATGCCAAATATTTCTTCCCACTGAAGACAAGAAAATATTATTTTATTCATTTCTTATTCTTATTCTGAGCATCTGAGCGCCGCCATCTACCTCGCGAGCTTGACGTAATTTGGTGCTCTGAGCACCAAATAACGTCACACCAACGTCATGTAGAATTCTAAATCACGTCAAAGTTTAAGGCCTCACGTGTCGTAAAAATGAAAAGAGCAATTAAAATATGCAATATCGATTTTTATACGAGCACACTAACAACATCGAGCACATGAACACATTCAACTATTGTACTAAATCGTGAATGGTGCTAATATTAACATTGGACCCATCGTTGTGAAAGTTTTGTTTGGCCAATCTGCAGAAGACTCTCCAAACCTCAATAAAACGTCATCAGTTCAAACAGCCTCGTTTTCGTGTAGCACAAGCGATGACAAATATGGCAGCGCCCAGGTACTCGGGAATAAGACACAAGAAATGAATAAAATAATACTGTTGTCATCAGTGAAGAGAGATATTTGGTACACTTTATATTTAGGTAAATGTTTTACAATAGAAACATATTTGAATTGAGTAGTGAAGTATTCTTTTAAATAACGTTGATATTTGGCCGATACCGTCAAAAATGGTTAGCGTTAGCAAGCGTACGTTGAATCAACTTTCAGATATTGACGATACGATCAGATCTTTCTGCGGTTACCTCGCTCACGTTGAAACAACGTAGATAGCTCATACATGTACCACCACGTTATTGTAGCGTTGACTCACAAAAGTCCAAACAACATTAAGAGCAACTCATAAATCAACCAAAGCCTAAAAACAATACACAAATTTAGTTTACAAAATTTCTATAATCTATGAGATTTATTGTTTTATTATACATCTACATGTATATTAAATCAGATAGTATTAATCTACATGCTGGGTGTGCGTTTGTACTGAAATCTTTATTATTGGCACTTCCTGTAGGATTTCATGTGCCGATTAAGGGACAAAATCACATGTGAACGTAAATATGTGTTGTCGGCAAATGCAGAAAATCTGACCGTCCCTAACCGTATGATAATGTTGAGAAACAGATGCCTCTGATCTCGGAAAAGATTTGCCTCTGACAAGATGCACATAAGGGAAACAGTATTGTTGGCATACGATTGCCTCCACGTGTCTCACTGTTATGTTTTTGTTATTTTATCGAATGATTTTTTTTACCGAAGTTGATATGTACTTAATGCAACTATACATAGTCAGACTGAATATATTCTAACTTAATGGTAAAAATTATGACTTGAACATCACTTTAAGCAAACAAGACAAGAGAACAGTTCGAAATAATCTCATTTCGTGGAAGTGATAATGTTCAGTTCATTCCACGAGACATCGATGTGATTTTAACGTACCGGAAGTGACATCATCAAAGAGAAAGTTGCTCGAAATCTTCTAAATTGCGAGCAAAAATCGGGTTTAATTTATTTTTCTGCAAATGAAAAACCGGGGTATTTCTCACCTAAAACACCTAGTCGGTAATTTAGAGTGATCACAATAACACGTCCGAAACTCGCCAGGACACTTCCGTCATACGCATTTCCGGTTCCGCTTTCGTAAGATTCTCCGTGAATGAATACCATAACAGGAAACTGCATCGTGTCATTTTCCTCTGCAAATACAAAGACAAACAATTAAGCATGACAACATTTTCAACTCAAGTTGGAGTCGACACCGTGTGTTTTCTTGAAAGAAAACAAACAATAAAATATATGGTGATAACAAGCAGTTGATGACAAATACACAAATACAACTGGCCAAACCCATTAATTTTAAATAGGCTATCTACTCCGTAACAAACAGCATGTGTGATGCAAGTTTGGCATACCTAGGTATAGTCGCTGTTGAGATATAATGCAAACGAGAAAAATGGTAAAACGATACTCAAGGTTAATCATGGCCGAGGCGTAAAACTCATAGAATAAGACTGAGGATGGACAGACGGAACGTACGAAATAGACACAGCTGACACACTTGTAATACTAACAGCTTCAACTCGTTAGGGCTCAACGTGAGCGGTATTAATGTCGTCTAGGGGAGTATTTTTGTGTCTACGTGTCATAAAACAAGCCCTGATTCGGCTGAATTTTCTTTAAATCGACCATAAAACGATTTAGCTTGATTCGATTCATTTTTAGTATAAGCGTAGCGAGCACTATTTTCGTAAGGCTCTGCTATAGGCGATGTGTTTTATTGCAACAACGATCTCTTCTGCCAATTAATTTGCGCAATCGATCAAGAGATTGCGGCCTTCACAATATGAAGATATTGGCCTCATTTCTCCCTTGCTAAGACCTCAGCAATTGTACCGAACAACCAGCTTGAATGCGGCGTCTGAAAAGTTAGTTTTGACTGTGGTGTGTATTTAGAAACTCCTAAAAACCATTTATCAGGATAATATTGCTCGTTGGTAGAGCCGAGTACTTTTACTTATTCTGCTCCCGTCGTCTTGGCCCGGTCTTTTCTTGGCGAGATGCCAGAATCTGTTATTTAATCTTTGAGTCAAATTGTCTTCAGTGAGGGCATTCACGCATGTTAGGGCTGACAGTTTTATATGGCTCGTACAGTTTTCTACATGCGCTCATCGATAACATCAGTAAGTTAACATCGAGGCCAATTGGTGTTAGAAACCTTAGTAACAGTTTCACAGTTCGATATTTATCTTGATATTTATCTTTCGTTCCGGAGTACGAGGACTTGGTCTCGGCCTATTTATCAGACCTGCTGGAAGCTATTTAACGCGCATAGTTTAACACGGAGCAAAAATTCCCCATTACTATGAAAAAGCGAGAAAAGTTCCAAGCCTAGCGCATCAGTTTTTTCCCCAAAGAGCAAAAGTGCCTGGGCTAATTTCTTAATCAAGTCTGGCAATGGAAAACAGAGATAAGATCTTCCGCAGATACTGGTAAAGTTCCTCCACAAATCGGCTGCCGACGTGTAAACTTGCGAGGTGATTACAATATAAACGTTTCGTCTAAACTTATTTGTGAAATATTTATCCAACTCTGAGAGGAGTTTCAGAACTTACGCCGTTCGGGTGGAATTCTATGAAATCGGTTTATCTTTAAAGTTGAGGATAGCACAAGAGACAAGATTTGGACAGTTTGTAGACAGAAATGACCAACTGCAAAAACATGCACAGCTAAATGAAATGTTTATGAGGACGCACCTTTATTGAACAATTCAAAAGAATGTACTCTATGGTAGATGTTTACTCTGATAGCCTTTTTGTTGACACATAAACGGATACAAAGCATTGGATCATGCAAATCTTACTCGTCGAGGATAATATTATATAGGATGTCCGATTTCGAGTCTGCAGACAATTCCGACGAACATTGATTTCAGAGTGCTAGAGGAATGTTTGTAATATACCGAAAGCCAGAACAATTTCCTTGCAGACAAAGCAAAAACTGTCCCTGGCTGGACAAATTAATGACTAACTAAAACTGGGTTCAAACTAATGAATATGCATAAATCAAATGCAAGAGAGCCCGTGTGTTCTCTGTTATCAAACGGGTAGGTTTATTTGCACTATCCGCACTCGCCTTACAACCCATACAATCCTCCTTTCGATTGGTCAACGCGTTCGTAATCTTCTGGATAAGTTACTTCTCAGTACTGACGTCAAATAACGGATATCTCTTCAGCAGAGGAAAAGAAGTGTGCAGAATGTACAGGAGTATTTTCAACCCTATTGAGGAGGGCCCTTCAGGAGGTAAAAGCATTTTGGGAAACGTATTGCGCCATTATTTCTAAGAACTCTGGCGTTGAATGTATGTGGATATTGAAAAACTCAAAATGTCTTACGGAAGAACTTGATGCTAAAGGTCACATACCGTACAGACATGTATCCACATGGGATTTCTCGACTCTCTATACTACAATCCCTCATCAAGACCTTATTGACCGTCTAAGTTCATTAATAGTATCTGTGTTCAAGAAAAGTGATCGTAGATATATTAATGTCAGAAGCCATAAAGCATTCTTTAGCTCTACTACATACAAGAGATATCATTCATGGGATGTTTCTTTGTTTATAAAGTTGCTTGAATTTCTCATTAAAAATATCTATATCAGCAGCATATAGGTATTCCAATGGGTACTAATTGTGCACCCCTGTTGGCTGACTTGTATCTGTTCTCTTATGAATATGACTATATGCAGGCGCTTTCAAAAACCGAACCATTCAAAGCCCGTTCCTTCTCATTCACCAAACGCTATATAGACGATCTTCTCGCTGTGGATAATCGCTATATAAATTACGCAGTGAAGGATATATATCCACCTTCACTGGATTTGAAGGAAACTACAGATAGCCCTACAGGCACATCATGTTTACATCTATATCTCTATAAAAATGAAGCGGGCATTCTCTCTCGTCGACTTTATGACAAAAGAGATGATTACAATTTCGACATCGTAAACTATCCCTTTCTGGACAGTAATATTCCAGTGGGACCTGCATATGGCGTATATATATCTCGCTTAGTAGCATTTGCTAGATCCTGTGTTAAATGTGACGATTTTAATCAACGTCACCAAACATTGGTGCAGAAACTTAAAAAACAGGGCTATTCCACCAAGCGCCTACATCAAAGTTTCTCAAATTTGGTGATACATATCGCATGCTGATAGCAAAATACGAACGTAGCGTGCAAGATCTATGGCGCTACGTTTCGTAACTTGTGTCTAATTCCGCTTAACCCGAGGCTAGGGGCCGTATGAACCCATATGCTTCAAGATCCTCATGGCACTCATATGAACAGTCACAATCAACGCGTGACTGAGATACATCTTTTTTTAGATGACGACTCTATAACGAATATTATAGATTAAGAATACTGATCAGCGATACGGATTTGATATTTTGGAACGTCATGGTGTCTTGCCGGCATCATTGAAAACTGTTGACCGCTTCTCTCTTGCAGGAAACAAGCCTATGTTTATGTATACTATGATTGTCTTTTTGAATTTGGTGCTAATACTGTTATATGGAAAATGGAATAGATCTTTGGATTATGGACGCGGATATTCTCTAATGGACGACGGCTGGATTATGAATGACGGACTAGACGCTTGTAATGGAAATTAAACCGCTCGTGGCGTTGGGTGTTACAACAGTCTACAATATCATATTCGTCAGAATTCTCCCTCGCGCAGAGCTGGATTCCTGGATTAGTTTTCAGAAAAACATTATCTACTCGGATCAAATGATGAACAATTCCACACCCAAACCAATAAATGATTTTTTTTCCAGACAGTTATAACTGTATCACATAAGCCATTCACAGTTACTTTGCGTAACCAGAGAACACGAAGTTAGCTGCCAGACGGTAAATAGGACACCAACTTTTTAGATAATTAACTGAGTCGTGTCAATCATGTGTATGTTAAAAACCATTTACCTTTCCCCGGACATTGCCATCTATCATGGCCGAAGAGCAAGTTCTTATTTGTTTCAACACTAATATTTCATTAACATGAGCTCATTTCTTCTCCAATAATATTTCCTTCGGTATGGTTAATTCTGTTTCAGGTAACTCCAATGGCCGTTCGCCCAATAAATTACTCCAACAATTTCAACTCGAGTGCCTATAATAGTGGTTATAATACTTATCGACAAGAAACATTATATATAAAACATTCGATAAATTAGGGTCTTTTAACATGTATGCACCTTTTTATCGTGATAACAGCTTATTCAACACGATATTTGAGCAGTGGAATAAAGAAGCAGTCATATTATTGTTTTGTCTTTGAATGACAAGCCGTCGACATGACTTGTGCCTATCTATTACAAAGAGATTTGAATACCGGATAGTAGTTGATATTATTGGCTATTTTTGCTATATGTATTTTTCATCGCACAATAATGATCTGGAATGAGACTAGATCACAAATAGCAGAGGGAGATATATATGTCCAGGAAATAGTAATAAATATATGATTATGTCGTACCGAAAACCTTACAGCTGGTTCCACGGAGATTGTATAACAGGCCAGTCAGCGAGCATTCAGCCATGAAGCGCCTAAAGGTTGGGCCCAAGGAAAAAGTATTTTATTTCTATCCAAGACCCTCGAGAAAAGTGGTATACAGCGAGTGTTTTTATTTTGTATATTTTTTTTTTTATTCTGGAAGAGGGCCGTTAAATCATATTATGGCATGCCTCAAAATCAAATCTCGAACACAAAACATTAATTTCCCAATACTACTAAGTTTCTCAAATTTGGCGATACATATCGCATGCTGATAGTAAAATACGAACGTATCGTGAAGGTCTATGGCGTTACGTTTCGCAACGTGTGACTAATTCCGCTAAACCCGGGGCTGTGGTCCGTATGAACCCATGTACTTCAAGATTCTTATGATGCTCATATGAACAGACACAATCAAAGCGTGACTGAGATACATCACTCTCTAGATGGCGACTTTACAACGAATATTTTGGATTAAGAATACTGATCAGTGATACGGATTTGATATTTTTGGAACATCATGATGTCTTGCCGGCATCATTGAAAACTGTTGTCCGCTTCTCTCTCGCAGGAAACTAGCCTATGTTCATGTATACTATGACTGTCTTTTTGAATTTGGTGCCAATACTATTATATGGAATAGGTCCTTGGATTATGGACGCGAATATTCTTTAATGGACGACGGCTGAATTATGAATGACCAATCATACGCTTGCAATTGTAACCGAGCATCGCATTACAGAAAACATCAAAATAGGTAACTCTTGCCTTGGTCAAAGGAGAAAACTTTGCTGCAAATCTGTGAAAAGGGTGTTAACGAACAGGATTAAGACCAGAAACAAAATAATTTGTTGTCGTCTTAAACGCTAGTTTCCCATGTACTTCAAGATCCTCATGGTACTCATATGAACAGTCACAATCAAAGCGTGGCTGAGGTACATCATTTTTAGATGACGACTCTATAACGAATATTATGGATTAAGAATACTGATCAGCGATACGGATTTGATATTTTGGAACATCATGATGTCTTGCCAGCATCATTGAAAACTGTTGACCGCTTCTCTCTTGCAGGAAACAAGCCTATGTTTATGTATACTTTTGTCTTTTTGAATTTGGTGCTAATACTGTTATATGGAAATGGAATAGGTCTTTGGATTATGGACGCGGATATTCTCTAATGGACGACGGCTGGATTATGAATGACGGACTAGACGCTTGTAATCATATCGGATCTACTTGGGTAACCAAGTTTTAGCTAGGCGTCCCAAGTCTCTGCTTCGGCCATATACCTTCGCCCGTCGCAGTTTCTCACCGGCGCTTACCACAACGCTATTTGTTTTTTGTTTTTTTTAATTGAACTTGATCCTTATTCACCGGTGTACAATCCTTAACCATTTGTAAATCCCTCATCAATATTCTATATAATAAATCAGCCTTTACATCGATTAGCTGTTTGGGTTAGAGGGTACGAAATACTCGCAAACCGAGTGGACATTAAGCGGAGTTCTCGTTTGGAATTTTCACGAGGGCTTCAGAAATACACCTGGATTTTACATCGGCGAATGAGGATGAAGTTTATTCTATTTAACGGGAGCGGAACGTAGTGGTGAGGGCCTGGCGAAAACAAACCGTTGGCGACTTGTGTAGGTATATAGCCGGGGCTTGGCGTTGAGGACAAGGGACATCATGTTTAGGATATGAGATGCTATGTCAAAACTTGGCTAATTCAAAGACTGAAATTTCGTTGTTCTCTCCATGTGGTGCTACAAAGACGGGCGTATCAGCTGATCAGTAAAACAAGGGGAAGTAATCACGTCACAGGGATAGAACAATAGAGCTTCACCCGTTGACTAAGATAGAAAACTGATCAATACATTACATTAGACAAACCATTCAGGCAGTTCTGCAACAGTTCAATATGGTTTAAAAGGTTTGGCATAGATAGAGTTATGTAAAACGTTCGGAGTTTTTTCGTTTCCCCCTCGTCCATTGTGCGAAAACATCTTGCCTGTAAAGACCTTGAGGGAGAATAATTGATTTACCAGCCGCACGCTGCTGGCTTCGTCATTAACCCGCCACCAGGGCTTGGGCGAGCACAAGAAATGCTACGGCTTATTTTCTAGAAGAGGGAAGCCCTATGAACATGATGGGAAAAAAAGAAACAAGAAAATATGTTTCATAGACAAACCAGAAAGAAATGAGAAAGATGCATGGCTTATACAGCTCGGTACAGCCGTTCCCGATCTGGTAGTCCGTTATAACGAAGTAGTAATTTTTTATAACTGTTTATTGGGTGTAACTCGTGACGAGGGATTAGTAATCCGTTTTTACCAACTACGGATTACTAGATCTCAATTGTTATTTACTGAGGCTCCCGGTTCTCTCTCAAAATAGAAAGCCGGAACAGTATGTTCAAAATTAGATGATATCAGAAGTGGATGAACTAGAAGTATGCAAGGATGTATTCAGTGTCATCGACGGCATGTTACCCGTTTTAGCGCATCCAGTTGAAAACATTGCCCCCTAGCGGGAACTGGCCAACTTCCAGGGGAGACAATTTTGGATTGTCAGGCCACGACTCAAACAGCCGCGAATGCAACTCCAGCGGTCCGGAGTCGAGCGACGAAGATGGCGCAATGAATCATGGGAGTTTTGTGAGAGGCCGTGACCCTGCACATGCATATCAATGAAAATCATCAAATTCACGGCTCGCCTATATGTTAACTTGTCATGGCGATTTATTTGTACTTCCAAGGAACAAAATATTGTTTACTGTTAGTTACCAGCACTGGTAGCAATAATAATTAATTAATATATTCATCTAATTTATCCAGGAAGTCTATTCATATGCAAATAAGCGCCCAGCTGAATTGTCAGATGCGGCATTCTAAGGATATTCGTTCTTCTCACACTCTTGATGCAAATTTCCCGTCATCAATAATATTTATTCAGCGAAATGTAACCTAAGTTGATACATTTATTTAATTGAACAAGAGAACAGAATTGAGGAAGCTGAAGTGAATGAACTCATCGTCACGAGCGCAATAGCTTTCCCCTTTCGTTTTCTCTCTGGGTCAAGCCGTTACATATAATGGGGCTTGTGCTTCTAAATCTGGTAGCCATCAATTACCGTACCTTTGTGACTCGCTAGTAAAATTCCTGATAGTCCTTATAAGGCACGCCTGCGCATCACGCGATATTTCTGTAGTATTTTGAACTTCGGTTGTAAGAAAATCGAATGTTCATTGGTCGCCAGTGTTGGTTACGTCATATAATAACCTCCCACCCTTACCGCGGAAAATTGAGGCTTATGACGAGTGGGTCAAAACATTCCTTTGAATTCGACCTAATTCAAACTTGTTGTTGATATATTGTGTAAACATAAAGCCATTCGTATCACCAAATGTCAGTTCGCACGGACATGATAGATTATGGATTTGGGGATTTTAGATGCACAATAAAAAAAAAGATATATATGGTAATTTCCTGCCCACCCGTTAGGGGGCCATCAGGTTAGTGGTAAAGCAAATAAATGAACTTCCCGCGTTATCTCCCAGAGTTTATAAGGTACCGTAGACCTGGGTCCCCAGAATAAATGAACTACGTCCATACTCGATTGTAATTCAATAAACGATTTATTGCCCATTTACGATATTGAACTAATGTGTTAAAAAGACAACAGGAGTCGAAAGTAGGCTACAGGTAGACCTTCGTTGGGCAGAAGTTTGGATCTAACGAAAAAATGTTGACTCCGATGTGAGCACAACCGGTTTTCTGGGTCACCGTAGCGTACGGCCAGACTGCGTGCTCCAGATAATTCCCATGATTGCTCAGTCCAAATTTAGATAATTCAGCTGCCGACAATTGCCGACTAATAACGACTAATAACGACTGCAAGCCGATCGGCGCACAGTGGAAAAATTGGATTCTGTATTGCGCAGATTTCACATCATACGTCACATGAAGCGTTATAGGCAGGCTGGTGGTGCCATTGCCGTCTACATAGTCTAAGTGATCCTTGCATACTTCTAGTTTTCATCAACTTCTGATGATATGGATACAGATGTAAAGAAGATATAATGGGGAATTACCGATGGCTATGCGTCATTGGTAGGAGGGAGCATGTGTAGGGCGGTGTGGGGGAACGGGTTGCATGGCATACTCTGTATGACCTGTGCCCATTGTAATACGATGGAGTGCCCAATCAAACCAACCAACCAAACCATGTTTGCTCCGAAGGCGAACAACGCACCATTTGGTCTAGGTACGATTTTCTCCACGATCGGACATCTTTGTGCAATTATCAGTGAATCCCGAAACGTGTTGCGCCTGGGCTTAGATAGATCTCATCCAAGTCATCGGGCGACTGAATACACGAGTCTCTATATAGATTAGAGTTATGTGAAAGCCTTCAGCGGTCAAATTTAATTACCCCCAACAAAACGGTTTCGTTCGGACACGCTAACAGGCTCCGAACATAACCGGCATAATTTTATGATCTAATTACTGATTGTCTATTACCGCTATAATGCAATTTCTCGCTCTGTCCCAGAGGTAGGCGGGTAATGGCTAACAAGCCCATTGCGGCGCAAATCACGGACTCCCATGTGAAAAAGGTCAGTGGAAAAGTGTCGAAAAGGAGAAGACAGAATTTCTCTCGCCAGACGAGAAGCGAAGACATGTTGTACACTGGTCGAATTAGCTATACATACGGCATTGATTGCTGAACAAATTGGTCCAGCGCAAATTGTTTAAATAAACTGTGCCGCTAGGGAAAAGTTGCCTTAGCCATACGGTCACTTATATCGAACTCTGTACGGTACGCTTATGCATGCCAGAAATCCAGACACACCACACAAGTAATACATTGCAAATTGTATTCCGAGCTACAGTTTACTTTCAATGTCAGCGTGTTACATACACAGACTTGATTTTTGAACGTACTTGTTACAATTTAGAACATGTCACATCAATATAATTATATAAATTTTACAGGGTAGGATTTTGAAAGAATTGATGTGCCGTAAATATAGGAAATGACAATTTGATATGGAGTTTAGCCTCCCACTAAGCAATTTGTATTTATCAAATTATTTCCACACAACCTATGTGTATTGTGCATGAGACAGCTATGGGTGGGCTTTGTAATGTGGCCTCTCTAGAATATGCTCGTTTCGTTTGAGCATACAACGTTAACGGAATTGAACACAATTTTACTGGTTTGAAGACATGAAAAGCACTGATAATTTCAGCGTCGTAGGGTAATTTTTCCTAATAAAACGAAATTTAAATAAAATTTATCATACTTTTTAGTTTCAAATTTTGTCGGGGATTTCAGATTCAAGTAAAAAAAAACTTTTGTCATCTCCATTGTTGTTGATTTTAATCATTATCCTGAAACAAGGGAATCTGAAACAGATGCCATCGTCTACCATTTACCATTACTCAAAGACACTGCTGGAGTGTCTAAAGTAGACCATGTTTTTTCACACAAAAACTTCTCAACACTGTAAGTAATTTGGTCAGTGGACCAAGTGATGTCCGTATAATTGAACACGGTCAATTCGGATGAAAGATATTCATAGATTTACCTAAAAATTGATCTATTTCGCAAAACGTTGCTCTATTGTGGACCCCCTAAACAGCGAGATTATCATCTGGAAGGCAGGCGCGACCAAAATTAGCTTTAGACACGAAAACCACACCAAAGCTGCTTTCTGAGTAGCAGATTTCTCTTCCAAATTGTCAATTCAAAATATTATATATTTGTTTGAAAAAGCTTTCAAAACCTCGAAAAACTGCATGACCATAATACCAAGCTGATATGCAATAAGTACATGTATAGTTGCCAACGGTACAGCTTTGTTCTGCATCACTGACAGATTTGGTGGAAGTTTCCGGTTGCCAAAGAGACGGTTTCAAATCTGGTTTAGTGAGTAACCAGAAATATTATAGGTAATCGTTATTGCAAGACGAAACTTTGAAGAAATACTGTGAACGACAAGCCTGGATTGGGTGTCTCGTCTTAAGACATACCGAACATGCTTGGCGAAATTTTAAGCGAGAGTTTCGGGGAAAATAGTGAGATCTGACACCTACGCTTCGAAAACCGATACCTGGATATGCCTATTCACCGCCCCGGTAAGTCATTAAACAATCATAATTTCAGCAGTTACGATGGTGTCTGAGATATTTCAAAGTTACGTTTATTGGGAAAACCGAGAATAAAAATACTGATTTATATTTCAATACAACACAATGCGAAACATTCTTTAAGTTTACACAGTTTCAGACCCGACATAATTGCGAATAACAGTTCATAATATTATTGTTGTATTATTGCTCCCTAACATATTGTCTCCCGCCGCAACGCGGTCGTGTCCGTGGATGTCTGTTCCAATTCTTCACAAGCGATAACTTCTTTTTCTCCGAAATTTGGCATATGCATTCCTGTGAAATGATGTTGATTGCTATTGCGTTTCAGCAAGACTTGACTTTAGGTGGCACCACTCGGATTCTTTCCGTTCTTCCGTGCTGCACGCGATAACTTTGAAATGCTTTGTCGGATTCCTCCGAAATACCCTACCTTTCCGTGTAATATTAACTTTCATCAGATTCTTCTCAAATTTGGTATGCATATGCCATGTCATAGGAGATGTCGCTTGGAATTGAATTTCGCCCACTTGCGTGTACAGGTGTCAACTTCTAAATTTTGTCTCCGGCCAATAACTTCAGAACTGCTCAGGTGGTGCCACCTGGTGGCAAATCTGAAGTTTGTTTTTCGGCAATAACTTGAGAACTGTTCATCGGATTCTTCTCAAACTTAGCATGCATGTACCATGCCAGGAGATGCTGCTTGGGATTGCCTTTCGTTCACTTGCACTTACTGGTGGTGCCACCTGGTGCCAAAATCCCAAATTTGTTTCCGGGTAGTAACTTGAGAACTGCATATCGGATTCTTCTTATATTTGGTATGCATATACCATGACAAAAGATCTCGCTTGAGATTGTGTTTTACCCACTTGTGCTCACAGGTGGTGCCACCGGGCGTCCGCATCTAAATTTGTTTTCTGGGCAACAATTTTAGGACTCCTTGGATTCTTCTCAAATTTTCTATGCAGATACCAAGCCATGAGATTTCCTTGGGATTGTATTTCGGCTGATTCTGCCTACTTTCTTTGACACTGTAACCCAAAACATGCGTATTTGCCTTCTGTTGATCATTTTTGATTCAGTATGATATTCATCCGCATTTTACATTAATCATTAATGTTTATAATTGATATATTTCTCAACGTCACTATGAAGCCTGGATGTGCATGTCACGTGTTCTAACCATTCATTATCGTCTAGTCCAAGAATCCTCGCTTTCCAAAGGCATAAATAGCATTTACTTTACTTAAATTACCGAAGTCATCTTTGAGCCGAGGGCCAAAATCAATGATTCTGAAACCTAGGTCGGTTATTAATATTGCACCCGTGTAAAATCTAATATCCCTCTATATTTATCGACACGAGAATCTCTCTGCTTGTTTCAAGATCTATCATGGACGCACTCAGTGATTGATTTATCCTCTACATATGCGTTGTTTAGATAAAAATATATATAAAAAGAGACGCTTATACGCCGTATAATATACCCGAAATATATCCGCCGATATATCCGTCTTCTTGAAAAGACAAAACGATTCTTCAAAACAAAAAATGACTAAAAGATGTTCTATCAAGTCCATGGTCATTTATAGCAATAATATAGTTCCTTCAGACAAAGAAAAGCGGCATATTGTTTAATTTATCAGATCATTATATATAGCCTGTATGGTGTGGAATGCGTCTGTTCTATCCTACTTGAACGCGTACATCAATAACAATAAAGCCACTCCCAGCAAGAACAAAGTGATATACTGACAACAAAACGAATGTGATTTGAAATCTCTTGAGGAAAAGGCGTATTAGTTGGGTGCGATTTGGTCTCGTTCCAAGAAATAAATTGCATCAAAGTGACCTTGGGATCTTATAGTGGTCAAGGTGCACAGAATGGCGACCCACTTCTTATAATTCTATAATTCTAAATAATGGAGAACTTCATGGGTCGTGTAGTCTTGCAATGTCCGCGGATAATTTTGGCCAAAGCCCAAGTGGATACAAAATGCATAAGATCATTGAAGCCAACAGCTAAGATAATTGCGATGCGCTCGGGCATATGTGTCGAACACCAGGTACCGACTATCATATGTATTTCATTGCTGTGGTTACGATACAGTCTATTTGACAAGCCATACCGTGTATGGTAGTCTGATATAAAACAGTGTGATATATATACATGTTACAATGAATCGCCGCCTCCACATTCTCATTGTCACTATAGCTCATGTAGACTATATCTTACATCCAATATCCAGGGTTCCGTTGCCGGACAGTGTCCCTTCTGGGCATGAGCCTACTAGGACACGTGTTGAATATCCCTAACCTATGGACCGGATAACTTAACATGTGACCTGGAGTCAATAAACACCTCCAGGAGGCACCACGGTTTTAAATGCTCCAGGGTAGTTATAATTAGCCATTAGGCGGGTATGTTTGTGCACGTAACAGGTGCTACTGACATTGTTTGTACAGTAAATACCCGCTGTAATTTTCCACAGACGTGCAAAGTACCGTGAACCGTTGGGTTCTTGTTAACATATTTCTTCATCTCGTTAATCACCTCGAGCCAACTATTTGAAAGCACAACGGATCGAATTTTCATTTCATATATTCACCAAAACAATCATATCAATTGAAGAATAATACGGTACAATAAAATCGAGAATAAAACTCTGGGGATCTATCCCGGAAAATGATATTCAAGTGCATGATTTTAATTCTTTTGAAAATTATTAAATTATATATAGTCATTTTTTAGTATATAAACAAAAATACACAAAAACGGTATAATTGTGTTCCTTAGTTTCAAATTCCACGAACTTTCCGAATATAGTCATTCTTCAAAAAAATGGCATGAACTTCAACTATATTGTTTTTAATACAGATTTTAAAAAGTGACATTGAATTGCAGCATATGAGATAGAAGGTAAATTGTTTAACTTTTGGATCTTTGATTCTGGTGGTGCAAATGGATAGATCAGAAAGATGAGTATGACGATAAAGATTTAAACTGGGCTGTCTAATATATAGAATCTATTGCAGCAGTCAAGCTCGCAGCAATTCCATTGAACTGTAAAATGTCATTTCTGATGAAACAGGACATACTAGGAAGTGATAGTATAAAATATCGTTTTGTGCACGTGATGCCCGTTAATATTTCGAGACCAGAACGGTATACTTTGTTTAGAGAGTCAATCAAATTAAGGAACTTAATTTACAAGCTCATCGAACTGCAGTAAGTTTCAGGACTCTATGTTATTCCAAGTGGAAACATCATGGAACAATTTATTTTGTAGACCAAGAACCTATTTTGAATAGATATATCAATTTATTAACTTAACCAATTGACAGTAAGTTTCAAGAGTATATTATTTGTTTACATTTTCCAGTGGGAAGGCCATGACGCAAACTTTCCGTTTGTTTCGTTAAACTGTTGATTGGACAAATGTCGCCTGTTCATCGACAGGATCTCTTGTAAAAGCGGATGACCGCACATACATGGGATATAAAATAGTTTCACTTGCAAAGGTATCATCCACATCTGAAAAACGTTCATTTGTAAGTAACGGATGTTTCGTGATATTAATGCGGATTCGTACAATACTTCACTCAATTCTTGGATTGACGAACAGGACAAGCTGTGAATCTTACCGTATATAATGATCGAGTACTTGCAAATGATTGTTTCTCTCTACCTAAATAATGCCGGTCTTTTAGATAATAGATCATCCGGTACAACGAAAAAGCAGGAAAAAGAGTGAGGAAAGACGGAACCAACGGAGATTGTACACAGTTGATGCAATCTTCCAAACACGACCACCTCAATCAAGCGGAACAGCGATAACGAGTCCGAAATTGGTCTCGATTAAAAAAACACCACAGACGAAGATGGGAAAAGAGCCTTCAACTGAAATGACGATTTTTTTCCTTTAAACTGCCGTAAACCTTGTAACAATGCATAGCTGTAAGCACATGACAAATTACGACCTAGAGTAATTATTGTTCGATTCAAAATTACCTCCAAAGCTTTTTTTGTTGAGACTTTTTTTTATTTTAAATCAATGATACGTATCAGCTTCATTGCACGGTACTATCGGTTGGATGACCTTGCCTGGATTTGTTGAGGTGCAATTGCCGAATTACAAGCGTCTGGTCCGTCATTCATAATTCAGCCGTCGTCCATTAGAGAATATCCGCGTCCATAATCCAAAGACCTATGTCATATTCCATATAACAGTATTAGCACCAAATTCAAAACGACAATCATAGTATACATAATTATAGGCTTGTTTCCTGCAAGAGAGAAGTGGTCAACAGTTTTCAACGATGCCGGCAAGACCTCATGATGTTCCAAAAATATCAAATCCGTACCGCTGATCAGTATTCTTATTCGTTGTAAAGTCATCTAAAGAATGATGTATCTCAGTCACGCTTTGATTGTGACTGTTCATATGAGTACCATGAGGATCTTAAAGTGCATGGGCTCATACGGCCCCTAGCCCCGGGTTAAGCGGAATTAGACACGTTACGAAACGCAACGCCATACATCTTGCACGCTACGCTCGAATTTTGCTATCAGCATGCGATATGTATGTCAACAAGGTGCAATGTTTTTAAGGGTATTGTATTGGCAAATGACTTGGACACAAGTGTCAGATCCGACATTCAGTAACCAGCCGTCGTTCAGAAGCCATTACGCCGATAGTTACCGTCATGACCTTTGAGAGAGAGTTAAGATTTAACGTCGTTTTCAACAATATTTCAGCTATATAGTGAGGATCAAACAAAATTCTAAGTACTCAAGCTAATAACTTAGTAATCCAACACAATAAAACATACACATATTAAAACTTACGCAACAAACCGATTTCTTTCAAATGATCCAAGATGCAGTTCTACCTCACTCCACTAAAATGATCTTCCAAAGTAATCGCTCGATAAAAAGAATCTCTTACAATCTTAAAACCTATGCAGTAGATAAGAATATGTTTCACTGTGAGATCTTCGTGGCATGGAATACACCTTGCAACTGGCTCTTTCTTTAGTAAATATTCGTGAGTTAATCGTGTATGACCGATTCTACATCGCCTGATCATGGCTTGATCGAAACGTTTTTGGCTGTTCAGATGAGCATAGCCTACAGTCTTGTTTCAACTCCTGAAGTTTGTTATTATTCACAGCATCCCATAAAGATTGAAACAGCCGTCTCACATAAGTACGGATAGAGGGTCTGAAATCGCTATATGGGATTCCAACAGCATCAACCTCATCATCTAAAGCTGCCTTAGCCATTCTTTATTGTTTCAGTATTCAAGATAGTGGGATGAGTCGAAGTTCCACTTTTAATCGCTTGAAGACGTGAAAGTGAATCTGAAAATATGGCATATTTTTTCCTTCTAGTGGACCCAATACCTTCCACAGCTAACAATATAGCTTTTGCAGTGAATATCGAACTTTTACCTGGTAGTCAAGAGGTTCTAGTTTTGGAACTAAAGATAGTAGCACATGCTACTCTCACCATCTTTAGAACCATCTGTATAAATAGCCTGATGTGATCTGTATTTTTCTCTCAGCAGACCAAATTCTTGTGTATACAAGATCTGGCTCGTGTTCGCCTTTTTATATTTCGTTAGTGTAATATCTACTTCTGGTTGAGCTAACTGCCAAGGTGGAATTGGTAAGAGCTTGTTAGGTAAAATTTGACTAAGCTTAATACCACCTGCTACCCTGCCGTCATGACTTTAATCCGTGTCGAAAAATTACGGTAGGTAGACTTCACTCGATTGTGATCGCCTTCATAAAGAGCATCCACGGAAAACAGAGACTCCATGAGGTTAGGCGCAACCAGTTCCAAACGTGGAATCATGCCTTCATGCCTGATTTACCCTCTTCCCCCCCCCCCCCTCCTAGCCCCAAATGTCTTCCCATGTTCACCTGATAACATTTGCATCATTAATGTTCAATTCATTCCGACCAGCGATTCAGGAGCACTTGAAAGTTGAACAATTACACAAACAAGCACACCCACGGATCCGTCTCGAATTATAATATGACATCGAAGCAAGGTACCGCCTTCACACATGACGATTGTACTGATGTACACCCACGAAAATCAGATTCCCCGTTTGACATCTCTGTTGCCATTGTTTGGCTCGCACGCAGCCTAAAGAATGCTAGCTTCGTCGGTGTGAAACAGAATCATAAGAAACGCCAAGGCCAACAATCTGTGTTATATCCCACATTATTTCACATTTAGTTAAATTAAAGGTGAAATGCAAAGGTTCGTCTAAATCACTTGATATTGCATAAGATTGGAGAAATAATGTGTATATTAATTTCATTTCAGTTTTAAAACATTTGCTTAAGCCTAATAAAGTTAAAAACTAAAAAATGTAATGCTGTATTATTTACGAAATTTCGATCCGTACATGATTACCTCCCCCTGGGGGCACTGCGATATGTGACGTAGCAGTGGGACCAGACAGTCTGCACAACATGATGCAGCTGCATTGCATTGTAATGCATTGAAAGGACCGTATGGAAATAGCTCACATGGATCAGCTAGGCTATTGCTCACAAAGCCCTTGCTTGTGTCATTCACGTTCACTGAAACGCACTAACAGGTTGGTCATCATTCGCTACGGGGGATAAAAGAAAAAGTCGGAACTTGCCAATCTGTATTTCCGATTATCTCGGTTTGACTGTCGCCCACGGCCGCTGCAGTGTCGCTGATCCTATCAGTCTGCTGGTCCTTTGTTCACAATAGGTTCGTGTTGGTAAGGCAGGGTCACCCCTGCACTAACCATTGCCGTGAATTCCTCTTCAGAAGAAGTGTAAGAAAATTCCTCCGCATCGCTTTCGCTGTCTACATTCATGTTAGCCGTCATTTTTTGAGTGTGGCTCAACTATGACATCACAGCCTCTGGTGGAAAAGCTCCGAATCAAGGGGAGATAAGCGATGCACTGTTTCCAAGCCGCTGATCCTACACGTGTTTTATTTCTCTTTAAAAAATAAAACTTATCACCAGATTTCGTTCATTGATGGCTGTATAATTTATTATCATCATAAAAAAGAAAGGGGAATGCTTTTCTCTTACTTTTATTACCTTTGCATTTCACCTTTAAGACGGAAAAAGAGGTAGTGAGTGATATGCAATAGCACGGAAAGTGTTCATCTTTCAGTAGCCTTGCAGTACGATATGGAGAGGTATTCAAGGCCGCGAGGGATTTTGCATTCGCGTGTCGCAAGATTTTGAGATTAAAAGAAAGGTGATTTTTTTCAAGTTTGCCGATGTGCGAAAAATGCCAAATAAGGTTTCACTAATAAACTAGACACATAGCCTACAGGCTAGGTTTCGGGGGCAATGCTCTTTAGAAGATTATATATTCTGTTATTTCCCTGTGAATACATACAAAACCCTGTGTTATTCCTCTGTTTGTGGATTGAAAATGAGTTTTCTTGTGTTGTCCTAAGGGCACACTGTGCGAACTCATTTAAAGAACAGAGTCACGAGCTCCTTATCATGATGATGTATAGTATTCCATTCGTGATCACAGAAATTCTTATTGTTCCCCGTTATTATGACATTAATGATGAGAATACTACAGAATATGTGGTTGAGGATAAAATGGTCTCCGCACGTTTGAGAACTATATAGCGTTGTATCTTTTGTTGTCATTTCTTTAATGCCCCTTGTCTCCCTTCAAATATCATTTATGATGTACTTATGTAATAAAGAGAAGAAACCGGTAATGCAGAATGCATTACTAGAAATAAAAAAAAAATATCCGAAGCACCCGGATGCTGTCATAGTACCCGGATGTTGCTACAGTCTAGGCGCCAATCTAATCAACCGAAAGATGGCAATTAATGACAACTATTTATAATTTACCAATACATCTACGATACATGATGGAGAAGTTCTTTTACGTTCTATATAATAGTTCATCATAGCTGTCTTCATACAGATATACAACAGCGTGCGACAAAATATTCCTGACGGATATCAAAAATAAAATGAATATCCATCTAGACGAATAACTTTCCCCTCTAGGTGGATAAAAACTAGCAAAAAATATTTGTTTCTTGAAGACACAAATTTTACTGGCTAATAAAGAACGCTCGGCTACTAGAACTATTTTGCTTCTGATTTATGTTTTCACTTTCAATTTGCTAAGCTCCTCCAACGAAAACCCAGCCGTCTTATCAGTTTTCGTTGGTTAATCATAGAATTCTAAGTTTACATCATATCAATTCTCACTCCATGAATATCAGTTAAGAAAAGACGATTCGAAGAAGTCATTGCCAGAAATAATTAACTCGCCCTCAAAGATCTCCCAAAGCCAGTTGGTCCAATCAGCAGCCATTGCATAACGAGAAATACTTCAGCCTCGCGTCATCCGCAGCTATGAACTAAAATCGGGCGTTTGCTTGGAAATGGAACACGATAAAACTCTGCCATTGATGCAGAAGATAATCTATATTTATGCTTAAAATTATCGACAGGTGTTTCCGTAAAACAGCGACATTTGACTGAAACAAGAATTTCCTACTTAACGAGTGTTGTTGTTGATGAAGTACCCTTCAGGATGGTGTTGAGGTGAGACAAACAAGTTTATACGTTCACATCTAGAGGAAAAACACGGGTTGCTGCCAGGGAAAGACAGAAGGGGTTTTCACTGACAGGCAGATCTGGGTGAGTGTAGGTAAGCCGAATCCTTGCACAGAGAGAGAGAAATCTCGGCCACACCCCCCTCAGAAGGTTGGAAATTGTCGACATAAGTGGGACCAGTGGGACCTGACGATTTTAATCAACGTCACAAAACATTGTTGCAGAAACTTATAAAACAGGGCTACACCACCAAGCGCCTCCACTCAAAGTTTCTCAAATTTGGCGATACATATCGCATGCTGATAGCAAAATACGAGCGTAGCGTGCAAGATCTATGGCGTTACTTTTCGTAACTTGTGTCTAATCCACTCAACCCGGGGCTAGAAGCCGTAAGAACCCATGTACTTCAAGATCCTCATGGTACTCATGTGAAGTCACAATCAAAGCGTGGCTGAGATACATCATTCTTTAGATGACGACTTTACAACGAATATTATAGATTAAGAATACTGATCAGCGATACGGATTTGATATTTTTGGAACATCATGTGTCTTGCCGGCATCATTGAAAACTATTGACTGCTTCTCTCTTGCAGAAAACAAGCCTATGTTTATGTATACTATGATTGTCTTTTTGAATTTGGTGCTAATACTGTTATATGGAATATGGAATAGGTCTTTGGATTATGGACCCTGATGTTCTCTAATGGACGACGGTTGAATTATGAATGACTGACCAGACGCTTGTAATTTGGTCAAGCTCTACCAGGAAATTTTGTTCGACCGCAACATTGGCCATGTGGAGAATCCAATCCTCATAGGTCATATGATGGTACATTTCAGGAAACGTCTGACTATCAATTAACGAGATACTCACGTGAAGTCTTCTAGTATACGACTGAAATATTAAGGCTGAGCTTTCGGTGAAATGATTATAGAAATCCGACTAGGCATTACACCCTTGCGGTTATAGTAGAACGACATTATTCCGGATATTAAGTTCTAGTTTATTCAAGATAGTCAAACACATTCACCGGAGAACCCAGAATAAGTTTCTTTTCTTTCTAAATATGGTAATTGTTATTTAGTCAAACTGATATTTTCTACATTAGACATGCATAATGAAATATACTGGAACCGCTGAAAATAAAACTGGAATGTTGAAGACATACAAGCTGGGTCAATAGTTAAAACCTTCAGAAAATTATGTTAAGAACGAATATTGAAGCAAGGTATTCTCAAAAGGCTAAATATGAAACCTCTTTAATAACGTTGAAGACTTCCATGATCTTATTTTCTTCTAAATTGCTCTGTGACCGTATAAATATTGTTTACGCTCTCAAGCTCTCCATAGATGTTCCATTCCACGTGTTCTTCCTTTTGAGGCATGCATTGCTACTTCGCACCATCAGCACAGCTTGACCCGTATTTGGCATCTTCACAGACCTATTGTTCATTTTCCATTTATTGTACCATACACCGTACAGAAACATGTTCGTGAACAGTCGAAGATGAACTCTTCCTGGGGGCGACTCGAGAATCAATTAGTAATTATTCGCATCAGAGGCCTGGAAGTCAAAGAAGTCTGATCCCAACTCCACCCAAGGTGACATTTTGTGTTCTGGCTGTTCACATGATTAAATGCAACAGAATTCCGGAGAGTGGATGATTCGGGCAGAGCGAAAGGATTGTTATAAGGCATGTTTATCTCTTTATCTCCTCAAAGAAAAATACAACATCTTAGATGACTGTATCATCTCACTGTGTATTCGTTTATTTTAATTGGTTGTCCCTCGACCACGCGCCGATATCACACGATCACGCACTGCCGTCACACGGCAGAGGCAATGTCACACGGTCTCGCGCAGTTATCGCCCGTGAACGGACTCTTTCGTAGCATTGTCGTCTGTTGTGCTGTCATTTCGCTGTAATCACGATGGCGTGTACAGATGGACTGCAAAGATAACACTGTTTTCGCTGCCTTGGTTTTTCTCTTTACACTGTACGTCTATTTGTTTTGTTTATCGCTTATTTCTGTATAAAAAAAAACAGATTTTGCATGCTGTGAGGTGTGATATAACGATTGGTCAGCTCGAGAGTGCGGATTGAACATTACCTTCTCGAGCTGATAAATCGTGATATCACACCTCACAGCATGCAATATCTGTATAATGTTTGTCATATAATACAAATTACAAGCGTCTGATCCGTCATTCATAATTCAGCCGTCGTCAATTAAAGAATATCCGCGTCCATAATTCAAAGACCAATTCCATATAACAGTATTACCACCAAATTCAAAAAGACAGTCATAGTATACATAAACATAGGCTAGTTTCCTGCAAGAGATAAGCGGTCAACAGTTTTCGATGATGCCGGCAAGACATCGTGATGTTACAAAAATATCAAATCCGTAACACTGATCAGTATTCTTAATCCATAATATTCGTTGTAAAGTCGTCATCTAGAGAATGATGTATCTCAGTCACGCTTTGATTGCGCCTATCTTCAAGTACATGGGTTCATACGGCCCCTAGCCCCGGGTTAAGTGGAATTAGACACAAGTTACGAAACGTAAAGCCATAGATCTTGCACGGTGAACTCGTATTGTTCTATCAGCATGCGATATGTATCGTCAAATTTGAGAAACTTTGAGTGGAGGCGCTTGGTGGTATAACCCAGTTTTACAAGTTTCTGCAACAATGTTTTGTGACTTTGATTAAAATCGTCACATTTAACACAGGATCTAGCAAATGCTACTAGGCGAGATATGTATACGCCATATGCAGGTCCCACTGGAATAGTTTACGATGTCGAAATTGTAATCATCTCTTTTGTCATAAAGTCGACGAGAGAGAAGGCCCGCTTCATTTTTATAGAGGTGAAGGTATAAATATGATGTGCCTGTAGGGCTATCTGCAGTTTCCTTCAAATCCAGTGAATGGGATATATATCCTTCACTGCGTCATTTATATAGCGATTATCCACAGCGAGAAGATCGTCTATATAGCGTTTGGTGAATGAGAAGGAACGGGCTTTGAATGGATCGGTTTTTGAAAGCACCTGCATAAAGTCATATTCATAAGAGAGCAGATATAGGTCAGTCAACAGGGTGAACAATTAGTACTCATTGGAATACCTATATGTTGATATATTGTGTTGCTAAATTTTACATAGAACTATTATCTAAGGACTTCACAAAATGAAGAACAGTAGATCACACATTTAACGAAAACGTCCGAGATATCACAGAAATATTATGAGTGATACAGGCTTCGTATTGCTCTTCCGGGGTTTTAGTGGAATTGTTTAAACGTACAACACAACGTGCTGCGATTGTTACCTTTGGGGAAGATCCAAGAGATTGGCCAGGTAATTTCAGTCTAATTCTAACAAGCGATAATAAACATGGCAACGTTAGTACTAGGCTAGAATGATGAGCTGTAGCATTAGCTTTGACACAGTTGGAATTTACTCCAATGGAACGTCAGCTTCATAGCAGTACAAAAGATGTTATCCATAAAATAACCTAGTTTTGTATACGCCAACTTCTAAATGCCTGATGATACTTCATGATAGTAGTTGGCTTGTTTGTGAAATTTAGAAAAAAGTATTTATTACATCTGTATTTATCTATCTCGCGATGTTTATTTTCGATTCAATTTCTACAGACAAATGAAATGCTGGAAAGGAAAATCACAAATGAATATATTGGAAAACGATCTGATTGAGTTATAGGAATATCATTGCGTTGTAAAAAGAAATCAATACGCTCTCCCTTATACAATGCAGGCAATCCTAGATTGCAAGCACGGACATATAAACTAACATGTGATTAATAAGTCTCTGATCAACGTTATACTTGATGGAACGTTTGTCTTGTGACTGCGGGCGTTTTGGTCTTTAAGTAGGCACACATTTCATCCGAGACGGTAATAGTCGGCAATTTATAAATCAAATTAAATGTATATACATGTTTGTCTACAGCCCACACACACCCAATTGGCATCGATCGTGTTGCCAGTTCTCCACCAAACTTAGGCCAGTTGGTCGTCGGACAATCTATCTTCACCCGTAATAAAACAAACACTGAGTTAGGGAGAAATCGTTACTGGGCACACAGTTGAATGGCCAAAAACCACACAGCTAAGGATAAGGAGTTTATGAAATTCAGTCAAAGATACTAATGAAATATGTAAGTGGGTCTGAAATCGAGGTCGTAAAGATGCCCACAGCACAAAAACTTCTAAATGACATGGCGTCTGGCGCCAAAACATTATAGGGGATTAGACCTAATACACCCCTTTAGAAATGGAAGCAAGATCAGCTAACTCGATACTAAAAACAAAAAATAATGCTTCAGATGAAAAGGAAAAAATACACACGATCTCCCGCTTTTGGACACAATTGCGATTAAATAAGAAAGACAAACTGATAAATATCCAATTAATGCCCAAATAGGGAAGAAATAAAAATCAGATTTCATCTGACTTTCGGTTCCAATGGTTTACTCTCTCAGCGATTCGGGTCGAAAACCCCGAAGAAACCCGTTTGTCCTGAACCGAGTTATTTAAGTTATACATTCTAAATTCCACATGCGATCTTAACGGAGGTAGCGACGACGTGCTGATGCCATTCGCACAGCAAACCTACTTGACATCGGCTTTCTTAAAATTGGATTTTATTTGCACTGAGGACGATAAAGCAGAAAAAGTATAATTATCAGATTACCATTTGCCGAGAGGCGCAGCCGAGATATATTCATTGTCAAACGAATTGTATAGGAACTTATTAAACTACATTATCTCACCTATTGTTGCGCATGTGGAGGATAAACTGACACATCATTATCATTATGTAACTTAAATATCTGCGTAGAATTTTGCTGCCTATGTAATGGAAGCCAACAGGAAAAAATTAGGCCTATATAAGTAAAACAAAGCATTTTCAGGTCAGTGTTGCAGATATATAAAGGACAGACTGGATTGATAATAATTATTGGCTTCATGTATATGTTAACTAGCTGGCAGTATACATGACCGAATCCGCATCGTTGGATTTAAGTGCTAATAGTTTGGACTAACCAATCCCAAACTCCCGTGTATCGCTTTGGATCATTTTAACTCATGTCTCCATGCAGAAAATAACTTAGTGGTCTGATACAGCTCGAAGCCAAGTCGCCTACACCTATAGGGCACGGTTCAGATATCAGATTGTGTGGTATACCAGTGAAACGCCTAGATTAAATACCTGGATCTTCTGGACGTTTTTTGTTGTTCTTAAAATAATAATGCTGTTCTGAGACCTATTTTATCTATATATCGATCATTGCCAGAGAAAAAAAACCCAGAACTGTAGGAGGGATGGAATATAAATACGCATAATGTAAATTTATTTGCAGAAGACGCGTATTCCTTGCAAACGGATATGTTTCGCCAAGTGCATCTTGGAGAAGTAATCGTACTGTCTATATATATATAAAGAAACAGTCTCCTCCGGAGCAGCGAACTGCATGTATATAAAAAGGCAGTGGTATGGTCTTTTGTAAGAACAGAACAGGCAATAGGTAAATACTTTTCTGTCAGAAAACAGCGTCAAACGCGTATGTTCTGTCATGTTCAATGTGTTCGCGTTTGACTCGACATGACAGGTCTGACTGAGATCTGGCTCTCGTATAATAACACTGAAGCCGCATACTGGTGAGCGTTAAAATAAGACACGCACCCGTATGTCGATTGGCCGAGGCCACAGAGAGCGGTACACAGTCGATGGATTCATCAACTAAATAGTCTCTGACAAGGCTACGTTACAGCCTACTTCAATTTCACAAATAGGATTGCACTTGGGGAACAAGATTATTTCTACTCAACCGCTCCGCCATGTCAGAACTATGGGGTCAGGGCGAGGAATCTCTCCGGCCTTTACAGATAGCCCCCATCATGATGCTCTGGTGAAAGGAGTTGATATTGGATTGGTAGAGCCGTCACTTAGCTTATTTTTAGTACATCAGTCGGATTTATTTAATAATCAGGCAAAAGTTTTTGTTCAAAGCAATATCGCCTCGGAATGATGCAAACGCAAAATTGTAACATGTTTTCCAAGAATTACGTGGATTTATTTTCACAAAGAGCACGTATACATGGCAATAAACTGACCTTCCGTAAGGTCCGTCGTAATAGCATCTCACGTAGAAACCTTGTCAGATCTTGTCTAAGAGGTTGGCGATGTGATCGAAGCGATCTATATAATAACATCTGGGCCTAGGTCAATGCCACAACATATTAGTTTACAAGGAAGCGTGTCGGTTTTGTCTAAAACAAAATCCCACATGGATACAAATAAGTTTGCGTTACATGGCGCACATGCGCAGGTTTATGCCAGAATACATGTTTAAAGGGGCTGGTATGTTTCTTACTAATATCACGAAGGAAAAGGGTCCTATTAGAATCTTATTGAGATATGGTATATGGTACATTGACATATGGAGGTTTGTGTTAAACCTTAACAGATATACTGCGAAAAGTTGATTCGCGTTGATGCTGCGTGCACAGGCTTATATTACCATCAGTCAGATCGCGACATTTGATTCTGATGTTGGAACCTATCCAGACAAAAGATTTAGCCAGATTTTAAGAGGTTGCACTCAAATAACAGACAATGGCAGACAAAACAGTAATAACACGAGACAGCCAATTCTCTAGTAAAGTAGCACGCTGACAACATGTCTGCGCAGGTGAATAATTCACATTTCTCGGCCTCCCCTCAGCTTGGAGTAGCATCTAGACACTTAAAATGTTCTCCCGAAAATAGTTTGTTTGCAGGAATTGAGAGAGACACAGAAAAGCGGTTAGTATACGGCATATTGCCATTAATAAGCTTTCATTATTCCTTCAAGGATGACACCTTCGAGTCAATATCGGGAAGGAAGTATACGTGGGCGGTTGGAATGATGGGCTGAGATGTTAGGGTGGGGAAATCGAGTAGAAGAGATCGTGCGAGTAAGTGACGGGGCGGGTATTCACCTAATCTTGTCGCCAGTTCATGATAATAAAATAAGTGTCAGAGAAAAGTCAAACTTGTATTATTAGTTTAACCCCTTTTACCTAAGAGCATAAATCAAGAATGACAGTAAATGTTCACGAGTCGTTAATGACATTCGTGTCGTGATTTATTTTAATTTTTGACTGATGCTTTTTGGCAAAATATCCAATAATTCAACATATATTATATTATTTCAACTCTAACCTTACCGGTAAGGTTAAGGGTAATGGGTTATTATAAGGACCAGCGAAGAAATGAACCCGCTACGCGAGCATATATGCCATGGTTTGTCAAGTTTGTAAATAACATTGATTGAGTCAACCTCTTAACCTTAACCTTTCAACCAATAGTATTATATGTATTTCTCATAGTATGAAACTCCAACGTCCTGAATTCATGCATGTATATTATTGAAACCCAATATTTCTTTGACATGACATACCCTCTCGATGTATTATTGGGTGATTTGATATTTTTAGCAGAAGGAAAATAGACAAGTCTTATGTCAATATATACACGTATGTAGACAGCATATATACAGACTTTAAATAAATAGCTACCCGTTGTAATATGAATATCAGAACAGATACTTGTAAAGACAAATAATCTATCGCTGGCGTCTCAGAGCAGATACATGTAATTACCACCAGTTCACATAGGCCTCACTTTAGGTACCTGTACTCACAGACCATGCCTGTTGTCCATGTTTTATATATAATTACAGACTCTATAAAGAGATTGAATTTAATACACATTGTTAAGATCTGGGGAGGTCAGTCTACTTTACATACTCTGACTGGGCAGTCCATGAAAAGATATACCACGAATGACATGGGAGAGATTTTAGTCAGTTGGGTCACCGATATATAGGATCAATTATAAATGACTCCTGTTATAAATACAACGCCATGCCAAAATGAAGAATCCCCACATGTGCATAAGCTATATGTGTATAAGCTTCACATATCATATCCGCTCCTGGTGGGCGGGCAATGCCTTTTTCGAAGACAAAACATATAGGCCCGTGTTACTCTCCGGTGCATAACATTTACAATGAAATACCTTCTTCTAGCAAGGCGTTTTCCGTCCAGAAGAAGATCACAGTTTCTGCAATAATGGGTAGGACTGGGTATAATTGCAAAATAAATATATATAACAGCAAGAAAATCAATTTGACACTCAGTAGTTGTGCATGTTTCCATATAACCGACAATTTCAGTAAAGGTATTTCGGTCGTTCTTTCGTCCATTGACTCGATGTATATTAAGAAAATCACCTGCGAAGATGGTGCATGAAAGAGCGGCACAAGTAGGGTGTGCGTTGTTTTCTTTTTGTTGTGTGGGGGGGCATGGGTGTTATTGGTGGATTTTGGATACGGTATTGGTAGCTTCTACAGGACGAGTCCTAAATAGAATTCGAGCGCAACGACATCGATCGTGTCTACAAGAGGTCAGAATGTATCGTTAGATATGAACTGCAACAAAAAGATCGATGATTGGCTAATTGTGATAAATAATCGTTTTCCGGTAAAGAAATGAAGTCAATTGCCCCAACTAAACCGGGGCGGGTAGAGGCAACATTGAGTGTCTTCGTAGTTTATCATATAGGGGTCATTTTCAGCCTATTTGCATACCCGCCGAACAGAAGGGTCCTGGATAAATCCAAAATGGCGGCCACGTGGGATACCAGAGAAGTGATGGTTTCGTCATTTTTCTTTAAACTAATATGCTTGTCTGTGAGGAAAAGTGGGCACAGACTATTGTATTTCATATCAGATTATTATTTACTTATTTATCAGTCAGTTGTTGCGAAGAAAACACATAAATAAAATAATCAAAAATTTTAAGGAAAATCGACCAAAAAATGACTTTTTTTGAAAATGATTTCACTGTAAGAAAAACATTAGGAGAAGGAGACGAAAAGCCAAAGACTGCACAGGTATAAAAAAAATCTCAGACCAGGTAGAGCTAACATGGGCAGAGACAAAAATATATTCCTTCCAAACTATAGCGATTCTGCCCGGACCGTAATGCGCAACATGTGTATGTAACCCTACGCGTAGTTGTTAACACTGCCTGTGCGAGATTTAATTTGCAACAGTACGGCTTTGAAGTGCACATTCAGCCAATAGTCTTTTGTGAGGGTTTATTTACAGATAATTCTTACAATAACCAGAGTTAAATTGAGTTATGCAACTCTCCACTTCTCTTGCTTAGTGACAGAAGGGTGCTTTTAATAGTGTTTCTGTGTTACCACTTATAATTCTTGCTGCTGTATACCTGTTTTGGCAAGCCATACACGTGTTGGTATCGATAGTATTGGATACCCAACGAGGTCTCGTTATGCAGCGAACACGTGGTAACGATTGGTCTATCTGTTCTGAGACAATACATGGTTGTCAGATGAAGGTTTACATTTCGTTGCTGGGATGCTCTAGCTCGCAAAAGTTGCCAGAGTTATCTAAAGCGAAAACAACAATGTCAGCAAAAACTCAAATCTGTTTTCCTAACCAGCCAATGGAATCATTTCTGTGTTTGAAGCGATGACTCGGCCAATTGAGCGTCATGTAACTCTAAAATGACACTGCATAGTTCCAGGAACGGCACTACTGGAGAAAAGAGTGAGTTCGTGATCCCTGAAACAGATATATCACTATGACATTTCTCCAAAACTACAATAACAAGACCCAAAGGGGCTTCAATATACGCCCGTATAACTGGAATTACACTGGTCAAAATTGCAATATTGTTTATTAGCCTTGATTCCAATTGGTAGCTAGCAATCCAGAAAAAGATCTATGATTTTGTGCTTCTGAGAATGTAACATATATCACATATTATATTGAATGATAAATTAAAATGAGCTCTTGGTAACTTGCTGACATTGAAACAACAGCCGAGAGCTCACATGTCCCACACTGAAACCGACAATAGTCAAACACAAGAAAATAGTAGTTTTCATGCAAAATGGACTTCTTAAGGGCGAGAGAATTTTTCATGAAGGAAGAAGAAAGTGATAGAGTAAACCTTAGTTCTTGAGTTAATAAACAGGTACGAAACCTTGACCTATATTTTGACCTACTGACACAAACAAAATGCTATTTTTAATAATTCCCTGATTTTGGGGTCACAGTGACCTTCGACCATGACCTAATGTTTTTGTATGTTACAAGCGTCTGGTCCGTCATTCGTAATTCAGCCGTCGTCCATTAAAGAATATCCGCGTCCATAATCCAAAAACCTATTCCATATTCCATATAACAGTATTAGCACACAATTCAGCAAGACAATCATAGTATACATAAATATAGGCTTGTTTCCTGCAAGAGAGAAGCGGTCAACAGTTTTCAATGATGACGGCTAGACATCATGATGTTCCAAAAATATCAAATCCGTATCGCTGATCAGTATTCTTAATCCATAATATTAGTTGTAAAGTCGTCATCTAAAGGATGATGTATCTCAGTCACGCTTTGATTGTGACTGTACATATGACTACCATGCGGAACTTGAAGTACATGGCTTCATACGGCCCCTAGCCCCGGGTTAAGCGGAATTGTGACACTTCATTTCCCCCTACTGAATCAACGGACAAAAAATAGAATTTTTTAATGATTTCCTGATTTGTCAGTCACACTGACCTTTGACCTCGACCTACATTCGGTATGCAACACATCTTTCCCCCCTAGGGCATCCACTCCCCCAAAATTAGAACTGTAGATGGAAAACTGTCAATGATCAATGATTTCCTGATTTTATGCAACAGTGACCTTTGACCTCTGACCTCGACCTCAATTTTTATACGCGACACATCGTCTCCGCCTAGCGTATCCACTCACGAAAAATTACGGCTGTGGATAGAAAACGTTCAGACGTATAGACCGGACTCGAACACTTCAGTGATTTCCTGTTTTTCAGGCCAGTGACCTTTGACCTCCGACCTCGACCTTCATTTTGGTACACTACACATCGTCTCCACGTAAGGTATCCACTCACCAAAAATTAAAACTGTGGAAAGAAAACTGTCCCAGATATAGACCGGGCACGAGGGACGGACAGACAGACAGACGGACGAGAACCGCCATCACATAATACGTCCGTCTTTCGGCGGGCGTCTAAAAAGGGAAATGACATTAAAACGTATTCAGTTCCAGATGGGGCATCATCGAATTCACAGTCAGTGTTCTGATTCTCCCAGTCTATCGAAGTCACAAACATTATGCTGACTTACAATGACTACATTGACTATATCAATATATACTTTTTGTATTTGGGCCGTTTGACCACTACGATTTTGGGATCCCCATGGCGTGCAAATGAACAGACTCGATCGAACATTATACATAATTTATGTCAGTAGAGCAAAACAAATAATTAACAAGAAGTGATGCGTGTAAGATGTTCGTGTTGATCGATATGTTCCAAGAACTGTAGATTCGGTTACCCTATGTGAGAGACAGAGAGTTTTACGGTTTAACGCGTTCAGCAATATTTCAGCAATATAGCGACGATCAAACAAAATGTTAAGTATTCAAGTTAATAACTCAGTAATCCAACAAATTAAAACATAGACACATTAGAACTTATACAAGAAACAGATTTGAAGCACAAATACTCTCAATGTGCAAGCCGAAACAAGACCGACAGACCTAACGGATCAGACACACCACCAGTGGCCTCCGCACACATGAATCTCGGTAAACCCAAGGAAAAACAAACCCAAACTATATTTCTATCTCCCAAAAAGTTAGGACGGAGCAAATTCATGGTGTAACAGGAAGCTTATGCTCCTGAAAGTTCCGCTTATCGGCCAAAATCTGGCAAATTTTTTTTAGAGGCACCGGCTCTACCGACAATACAGAAATCACGTCAGGCCCTGTCAGAATGACGCCGTGGGGATTTCTGGACAGGGTATATAGCTCAAGTAGTACACTGCCGAGAAGGAAAATATTAACTCCGACATTGACTTAAAGGAGATCGGATATTCCCCATCTTTCGTTGTGTTTGGAAGGGAAACATTGATGGAGCTGATAAATGCGTAACGGTGTTTTTGTTCGGATATCATCGCAGGCTCCGCGGCTATATCGCCAAGAATGCGCCGGCGAGAGAAAATACGCTCTAAATACCGACGGAAGGTACATCCGCCCCTAACCTGACTTGCCATGTTATCGTTGGCACCGTTTCACACCTATCGATCTAGTGGATTAGCCCAAATGCAGCTATTGTTTTCCCAAATTGACGGGTCGACTCCATGATCATTGGTAGGTATGTCAAATACTCAGCAGTCTGCTGAGTAAAATGCCCGGGATGAAATGTTTATGGATTCCTTTTAGTCTCATCCTTTACGCTCACCTTAACAGCAAATCGATCAGAAATACTGAAGATCTTTAACTTTTAGCAGCCAAACCACTTGGGATCAATTTTGTGCAGACCGTTTTTCGCAATCTTTGGAAATTTGACCTCTCGAGTTTGGCTGATGACTGCCAGTGGGAACTCAATCTTACATCATTTTACTGTCTCTGTTCCCGTAATATCTCAACGTTCCATGTACGAGTAGCCATAATGGAGTTTCAAAATCTTGGAAGCGATGTTCGATTTACACCACCACCATCAGCTGCAATAAAACCTTCATGATGCCGCCAACTGCAGCTAAAAGCCTAGGGCAATTTTCTGTTGAATGGCGAAGGTATTTTGTTTCTTAATGACACTTCTATGCCTCGTTCTACAAACACTATCACTGCCTAGAGACAAACACTGGGATAGAAAATAACATCCGATTGTGCCAGATGTATAGAGCTCTCTCTACCTATAAAATACCACGACCTTTCTAGCTTCCTAACCGAGACTTCTCGGATTTAGTATGGGCAATATTAGCGAATTACTGGCCACTTATTTTGTTCAGAGACGCAAAAGAAAATATTTTGTAATCATAATTTTACATCATGATACGGACGTTAGGTCAGACATCACATAGGTTGTCGTCGTCCAGATAGATTTTCCGCCTCAAAAGACTACAAGCAATAGGTTATTAACATACAAATCCAAGTACGTAGGTATACGAATTCTAATAAATGCAACAATGGTAACCACATTGTAGAAAAATGCCATTTATTGGCGATTGTCCAGGGAATATTTCTGTTCAGATAGATTTTTGTGAAAAATATATAATAGAAAAAAATCTAAGGTGTTTCCCCCGGCATGTTAAATACATCATTTTCTGCTTAACGTGTTAATACTGTATAAAAATGATTATGAAGCACTTCAGACAGGATGTTATCAGATGGGCACAAACATCAAACTTTTATATATCAGTATCGTGTACGGTATATGAAAGAGAGAGGTTGCCTGAATACAATCCTCTCCCGGGCCAAATTCGGTTCAGTCTAATTTAACAAGTCAGTTCTGATAAACGGATTAGGTCTTCTTCATTTTCTTCTTTTGCATAACTCAGATCGGAGCCTGGCAGCTTTTTTGATAGCCGCTCGGAGTAATGAGCGCCTAAGTAAGCACTATTTATCACCCTGATAATGTTTGCTCGGTAGGGGGCGCTTAGACGTCCAAGTTAGTTACCGGTAGCGCGGAAACGTCTGAATATGGCAGAGCTAATTATCTAGGGGACACCCCTGTCGACTGATAACCTCTCAGTGTGATCAAAGGGCCTGATAGTTATACACTTCCAAGTCCACCTCATTGAGAAGGGCAGCAGTCATACCGTTACATTCGATAGATACCGTAATATAGTTAAAAAGTAGTCCGGTACGACTTCTGAAACATTCATTTTGGTCCCGCTACCGAGAGATGCTTCCTTTGAAGATCAGCGAAATATCAGCCCAATTCGTTAAGGATGGATACTTGGCAGGCAGAATGGATAGACTTCAGCTTCGAGAGAAGGGAGTAAGATCTCTCTCGAAATTTATTCGTAACTTGGACATCTATGCAGAAAATATTCAGATCGGGGAAGGCGGTCTTGATACTAATTACGATCAAAAATACAGAGGCATCCCTCCTTCGTCTATATTCGACAAACTATCTCTCATAAATCTATCCGCAGCCGAATCCGTATATTAACATGATTAGCCAGTTATCTACGCGTTTTCAATGGGCAAGACAACGTGATATGCAAACCCCTTCAACGTGGATAACTCATATCACGTAATCTCAAGACGATATCTATTCCGTCATTGGCGTACACTTCGTCATCCATAAGATGTGTCCCCATTATTGCGGAACGATAGCCGCTATTTTACCATGTACGTTTCGGTCTTCATCCGGCGCGGAACAGGCGTGAGGAATCTAATAAATTACAGGCTTTTCATACCACTTCTGAAATGTATATTGTCTGGACTTACAAACGATACATATACAATGAATAACTTCCGTATCGTCCAAGGGGTGTTGTGGATCTGTAAGTTTGAGCAAGTAGGACATCACATGATTCGATAATGGCGTGTTACGTCGGTAGAGTTTAGCTGATTGGCTGACGACATCACGTGGTGTTGATTTCTGGAGATTCTCGATATAGTGCCAAAAGTGACTGAGAATGGATATGCACGCTCCCAGGGTCAGTCCTACCGCGTATAGATGACCCAGGTTGCTATTTCGTTTGTCTGGAGTCCCATATACGGCAACCCCAGCTGGAAAGTTTAAATTTTCCCGAGATTTAAATATGTAATGGTTGTTAATCGAACTTCATTAATAAGAGAGAGAGAATTAAAGTTTAACGTCGCGTTCGACAATATTTCAGCTATATAGCGACAATCAAACAAAATTCTAAGTATTTCAACAAAAATAAGTAAAGAATTCAGTAATCCAAAAACACGTACATACAAAACAATTGATGCAACAAACCGATTTCTCTCAAATGACCTTAAATACAGTCTTCTTTTATCCGATTAAAAGATCTTCTAACTATGCTGCTTGATAAAAAGAATCTTACAATCTTAAAATCTATACAGTCGATCAGAATATGGTCACTGTGAGATCTTCGTGGCATGGAATACACGTTGGTGCTGGGTCCTTTATTAGTAAATGTTCGTGAGTTAATTGGGTATGGCCGATTCTACATCGACTGATCATGGCTTGATCGAAACGTTTCTGGTCACTCAGATGAATATATCCTACAGTTTTTTTTTCAACTCATGAAGTTTGCTATTCCGACGAAGTAGGCTCTCATTTGCAAATTGTCCGGTAATGAGTGAGTCAGTGAGTCCATCCGAATCCTTTCTCCGGAAAAATAAGGAGAACCGTTGACATTAGAACCTTGATTTTTGGCATGAACGTGCATTAGGGGACTGTTACCGGTAAGTTTTGAGCTGACCTACTTTTGATGAAAATTTGACCCACTTAGGTGACCTATAAACCTCGAAATTGGCAAAAACACGTCCTAATGCCTCCTAAGACCATGGAAATGCGCTTAATTAGGTCAATGTCACTGTGACCTGACCTAATTGGGTCAAGGTCAAAGCTTATGGTCCGCCTTAGGTCAAGGTACACACTTAAATCATATCAAACCCAACTTCGTAGGTCCAGTGACGTTAGTCACATTCCCATGTTATCTACAGCATCCCATAAAAATTGAAACAGCTTGCTTCACAATCGTTGCAAAAACTGCGAATGTACTGTGAACAGTATGAGATTAGTGCTATTAATGACCAAACGTCAGATCCCACATTCAATATTCAGCCTTAGATCATTAGATTCTTGGTATGTGCTTTACAATAGATTAACCATAAGACTATACTGTGAACTCATGTGGCTCTGTCAGTATGTCGGCACCTCTTCTCACTTCCCTTATATGTGTTGTAATTTTTGCCGTCATTTTCATCTGACGACGATACAGCTCACCAATTACCAATATACGAGTTGTCAGAGCATTTTCATTATAGCTCCCTATAATTGCTTCTAATACCGCTTATGCCGGTGCTAGGGGCCGTGCGGTCATGTCATCCATGTGCCACATGGACAGGTACAACAAAAGCTTAACTGAGATGCAACACATATCGCGAATCGTTAGATTCTTGGTATGTGCTTTAGAATAGGTTAACCAGAAGACTATACTGTGAAGTCATGTGGCTCTGTCAGTATGACGGCACCTCTTCACACTTCCCTTATATGTGTTGTAATTTGTACTTGTATATGGCGAGATTCTGCTGGTTGTCATGGTATTACAGTATAAAGTTGGACAATGAAGATAGTTCTGGAATGATAAGAGCTGATATCAACTTGTTTGCGTTCTATTATCGTCGTGGATATTTCTAGAATGATAGACCTGAGGTAAACTTGTTTACGTTCTGTTGTATTCATGGAATTCTCTCGAAGTTGTGACCGACTTGTCGCAAGTAAATATTGACTATTGCAAATGGCTGAAATACGAAGAGACCCAGATGATAATGTTAATATAGTCACAGCGCCATCTACACATTTATACGCTTGTGTATACTGTTATATGGGTTGGTCATTTTCGAGCTTTCTGGAAGTTGTTGTAATCGTATCTGGGTTAAATCTTACGTCATTGTTATACCGATGGAAGTTTCTTGATCTGATAGAATTATCTCGAATGCCACAATAGAGCTCAGTTGTTTGGGAGGAAATTAATACTGGCTTTTACACGTCTGATATACTGTATTCCGAAGGAGATTCGAACGGCTTCTATTGGGTGCATAAGATCGTGCTACTGGACATTACCGTTACCGGAGATTATTGACTGAGATAACTGACTGCTGGATTATATATTCCTGTTGGATTACTCTTGTGTGTTTGACCGTTGTGTTATCTACGTAATTGTACTGACGGAAAGTGGACAGCGGCTGAGCGTTGTGGACTGTAAAATACAGGAACGCGATTTCTGCACGTCACCACGGACTGTATAGAGATTAGCACGTTGATACGGACTCTGAGAGATATACCGGTATAACACTGAACAGTAAGACTATATTTTATTTATTTGCTGTAATAACCTAACTTAATTTGTATGTGATTTTAGTATTGTAAATAAATATTTGTTTGTTTTATATTCGACTTCACAAAATCTTTCTGTTGAGTTTTTCTATTATCGTTTAGACGTAACATGGTGGACGTTTCGTTCCCGAGGGCCGCCCCCTGGACAGAACTTTTGGTCTTTGATATATGTTGGCATTATGGGAGTTGAGGCTGAGGTGACATCGGGCCTTACAGACTAGTCTTTTGTGTTAAATGCCGTGATTTTCATCTGACGACTATACAGCTTACCAATCCTCAGTGTACGAGTTTTCGCAGCGACACAGCTCATCAATTACCATATACGAGTTGTCAGAGCATTTTCATCATAGCTCCCTAAATTTGTATCTAATACCGCTTATGTCGGATCTAGGCGCCGTGTGGTCATGTCATCCAAGTGCCACATGAACAGGTACAATAAAAGCGTACCTGAGATACAACACATATCGCGAATCGTTAGATTCATGGTATGTGCTTTAGAATATGTTAACCAGAAGGCTATACTGTGAAGTCATGTGGCTCTGTCAGTATGTCGGCACCTCTTCCCACATATGTGTTGCATTTCATCCATAAGAGAATTTCCGCGTTGAAAGACCTAGTTCGTATGACATTCACTACCAATTCCAAATGTGTACGAGATAAAAATGATATAAAAGACACAAGATGGTTTCCTACAGGAGAGTAGCGGTCAACAATTTTCCATGATGTCCGCAAGACAAATCCCAATCACTGTCCATTATTCTTTATCAAAAAGAATTCCAAGTCGTTTCCAGAGTATGCATCCCAGTGACGATCATTAGTGCTAACACAACCCTCATCCCGGGTAAGCCGACGAGTTATTGAAACCATATGTGTCCGCGATCTTGCAGATGCATTGCGATCATATTTTAAAACAGTCCGGCAATGGTTAAAATTCATACCGGGATTTATGGATATTGGCGAAATTAACTACACACAGACGACTAAAGTTGGCCTCTGTAAAGAAGCGGCGATATTTGTAGAAGTACTTCAAACAAATATAATATCGAGCGCTCAGATGAAATTGTTATTATTCGTCACGAAGTTAAACAGTACCCTCTCCAGCATGGCGTGCAAGATTAAGCTATATCGGAGGAATTTACAACGCTCTTATAGAATTGGTGGTGTGTTTCTTGTTTCACGGTATTTAGAGCAAAGACTACTGGCAGCCCCAGAAATAACATCCGGTGAGCATAAAAATGTTTTTAAAGAGCGAAATGCGATGTTACTTTCAGCTTATAAACACACACGTTTGCCTAGCACGTCTTCATCGGGGGATAGGATTGCTACAGTCTATTTCTTCATATCTGTCCTATGTAAATAGTTGCCAACATACATTATCATCCATATGAACATGACTTAATTACTTTTCCCACTGCTGTGATGTTCGTATTTAAATAAAGCATATTAAGATACTTGACATACCTATATGTACGTCAGGTATACTGTAAATGCGTACGTAATGTAATAGAATTCACACGCGTTTACCTAGTCTCCGAATAAAGAATAATACAGGAATTGGTTGGAGAGCGAACAAAGATAAGCAAGATAATTTGTTGTCACACGGGGGGGAAGGGACTGGTCAATGATTTTATCCAGTCAAGACAACATAAAATAAACCTCTCAATAAACTCGCATATAATAGCACGAAATATTATATCTTATTACCCCCCAAGCAAAGTTGTATTCAATATCGGGATTATGATTGGTTAAAAGGTCAGGTCGTATAAACCCATACACCCCGAGTGATGTCTTGCTACTCGGGGTATACAGAGAACAACTCACGTGCGACTGCAAACGACGCTCACGCTTCGAAAGTTCAGCTGACCATATCTCCATATTTATGGAATAACTTTCGCTCACTCGTCAAAATTTAATGGAATAAATCATACCGCATTGTTTTCACTGAAGTTTCCGACACATTACTCACCAAAAGGTGTCATTTGTTGCAAAAATAAAAATCGATTTCCGAACGAAAGCAGTTCGACTGGATTGTGTTGTGGCGCGCCTTTCTCACAGTGCCGACGCAAAATGCGGACAGTTTCGTAACCGAAATGGTCCGTTGGATTTGTCCGTTGTACCGTTGGTTATAAATGATAGACCTTTTTCAGTATTTTTAATTTAGGATAAAAGGGCTTGAGGGATAATAAATTTGGTATTCAGGTTTCCCCCCGGGTGTATGGAAAGTTACGACCCTCTCTGAAACTTTTATACACCCGCCTCAGGGTGTATGAGTTTCAGGGAGCGTCGTAACTTTCCATACACCCGGGGGGAAACCTGAATAACTAATGCTACACCAGGAATATCCAAATCCCGTGCAAGCAAAGCCTGTTTCCAGATAAATCGATCATCCAATCAGGTGGTTAGCTTGGTGAAACAGCTCAGAAATGAGGTGAAGGCTGACAAATTGACACTGCCAGGGAAATGAAAAAACCGCTTAACTTTGCCGATGTTAGTTTGAAATATGACGTTTGTATAGGTGAGCTCTGGGGACGATATTTTTAGTAACTGTCTACCAAATATAAACGATAATTGAAAACAATGCTCCGTGCGAGCGTTACTGTCGGCGCAGATGGTCCTGGATAGTGCACACGTGGCCATATACGAAAGAAACCCTTCATGGAGAGTGGCTAGGATCATCTTTGCCTTAATGCCACTCATCGATGAGAAATAAATTCATCCGTTCATACGGGAAACATGGTCATTTCGCTCCCGCTGGTATATTAGATTCACTTACATACAGGGCGGTTCCACTGACTGTAAATATAATAATGACGAATTGATTACTTGAAAAAAGGCAGGCTATTGAGATAATATAGGTAGGTAAGCACTTCAGTGGTGTTCGATGGTTCAACTGGGATAGTGTATAATGTTTTCGTTTATCCCATACAGTTACGTTGCTGATACATTGAATTATAAGGAAAATTTGTTCCTCTTAGTTATAAGAGAGCAAGCACGGTTAATGATACCATTGATACAATATGTGTAATTAAAATTAAATGACATTAAATGCCGGGGTACTGATAAGAATGACGTTACAGGCCGAGACTATAAATAGGAGCTTTCGCTAAATGCTCCTATAACTTCACCAGGTAATAATGATATGATCCGTGGTGTGTGGAAACCAATATATGGTTAATTACCAGAAGCAAATATTTAGACAGAACGTGTCTCACACCTGGCCTGTTTGTGATTCTGACTTAAACTTCATATATCGGCATTCATAAAACCTGTACATATACCGCATGTCTGTTGAATCATTACGTGTTGAACCTAATGGCACAGTCAGGGAAATGTGGGATGTAAATTATAAAGTAGAAACCCAAAACGTCTTATTCCTTGCAGTTAGCTTGTACATATGTCATCATTTTCGTATATATTTGATATAGAATTTAGTATCATTTTGTTCCATTAATGTTAGTTTCATCGTTAGTATATATTAGTGATGACTATATTGACAGTTTTCTTCCAGTAAGTGTAAACATAAATATACTCTCTTCAGGAATTCTCTCATTGAATAAGAATGATCGATTCATGTCCTTAGCAGGTGAGATTCAATGGCAGGCATCATATCCAGACTACATCAATGAATGACCAAGGACATCCTTCTTCACAATTGCCAAAACGAATTGCCAAAGACAAACGATATAAATCTTTTTTCAGACATCCAACACTATGTAACGGTAAACGGCATCCTAATCAGACGTGAAAGACTGGAAGAAATTTTAACTGAATAGATGATTTTCGATCCAGTCAACATCGGGGGCGATGTGTCTAAATACGTCCTTTAATGCAACACGCAGCATCCGATTTATGGCGAAGGGGTCGCCCGGCAAGATATTAGTGCGCCAAATTGGCGACTGCACCGCGCGGCCAGTGATCTGGAAAACATCACCCGGAATCGGACCGGATTATACAACTCAGTCTCCGTACAGTGTTTACTCTTCATTTGGTTGGCGATGAATTTCGGCCTGGTCGGCTGTATTTGTTTTGCAAGCGCTATTGTCGTGATTTACAAAAGCTGATATGCACCCCAAGAGATCGGCGAAGGTTAAGCCATGAGGATAATTTATTTCTCAACATGTCAAGTTACGAACTAGAGTCACAAAGTCTGTAGCAATAAAATTTGACCTCTCACATGTGGATATGATTGCCTGTCTGAACTAATGGCGTAGAGACCTTCGTTCATATTCTCACCATGTCTCACTGTAAAAGAGAACAATAAACTACGAAGAGTGTAACTTATGAAACCGTAAAATATATATTTATTTAGAGCTCGTATGTGGAGGAATACTTAGTTTTTAGATGGCGAAAACAGTGTAACTCTCTAAATATGAAGTGACAAATAGCTGTGTCACGTGACCTCTGCTCAGGATGTGATAAAAAACCTTTCCTGTTGTACATAATCATGAAACCAGTACGCTAAATTAAGTTTATAAATGGAGAGAAAATGCACACTGGTCCAAATTCTGTACATTTTTTGCTACATAGTTTAAGCCATTAATATAGGGTCGTACATTTTGATATGTCTGACTGGCATTCTCTCCATATCAAACCTAGCCTATAGTTTTAGATCCTTCTACGGAGGACTGATGCAGCAACAACATTTCCTCGGTTAGACGGCAGATTTTGAAATCGAAATCGAGGCCGCGCTATGTCATCGGTCAACTGAGACAGTCACGTGATTATGTTTGAAGATTGGAGTGACTCCTATAAAGAGTGATCCAATGAGAATGCTCGTCTTAGTTGAAATGGAGGGGTCGAATGACCCATCGCTGAGGGGGAGACAGCTGGAAATGTACGCTGGCACTGTCTGTTAATATCTTAATTTAACAGAGAATGTTGCTGTCTATATCAAACCGTCTGTGTGTTGATTAAATTAATCTCCCCACGCAGAAGAGTTACAATTTTTTTGGCACTGCACTGTACTGGGAATAGCTCTCGTCCTGGATGGCGAGGGACAACCACCTCGCTGGGGGTCTAATAATACCCCAGCCACCAGTCAGATTTTTGGACAGGATTTCCGGCCGCGCGTACATCGCCGGAAGTGACATCATATATAGTAAAATAGATGCTTGCCGAACATTTCGATTACTTTAAAAGTATGCATAATACCTCTGTTGACCTAGCGTTAAAAAGAAGTGTCTGGAGATTATATTCCCTGTTTATCTGGACAGATCATATAAAAAGTAGTTCGCTCATGTGCAAAACTGAAGGAGTTGTTCGGCCGAATTCAAACTGAACCGTGCGTACGTGGGTTTTCTCCTTTACGTCATAGCAACGTAGTAAAGGTCAGCTTCCGCTACTGGCGGCAGGGACCTAAGCGGAGTATGCGCTGTGGGAAGGTTGGGCGAGGGACTGAACATTGGCTGATGAAAGAATTGGCAGTGAAACAGAGCTGTATGGCGAGCAAATAAACCTTCAATTCGAAGGGAATGAACCTTACATGCTGAGAGAATGAATTCAGGTTTCTGAGGGGGTGGATATTGAAAGTAAATGTACGATTTCAAATTATATGAAGCAACCACCTTACTGAGGCATGATATCCGAGAAACCAGTCAGATTTTCTGACACCATTTCCTGTCCGAGCGACACACCGCCGGAAGTGCCATAATAATATATACTTTAACTACACTGTTTTTCAAGACTATGAGTTAACAGAAGTTTCGTGTTTACAGTGCACATGTAGGCCTCTTTCGCCACTGATCCATGCATCTTACCTGTCATAACTACAGTATATAGCACAACACGACAGTCCGTCTGAGATCCCACTAATTTGGCTCTATAGGAATTCATAATTTTGCTCTCCTGATATACGCTAATATGAGACCCTATATATTGGGACTTGTTGATCAAATCCTGTCGTTCATAATAATTTATGATACGGAAGGACTGTGCGATAGATGATAAGCTTCAAAGCAGACATTCAACACCCAATTTTTCGCATTAATACTCGAGATACCTAAACCATAAGACAATATTAGCACAAAACCACAAGCACACATTTGTTTCTTGCAAGACAGAAGCCGCCAACAGTTTTTAATCATAGTGACAGCAAATCTATATTCTTTCTTCCAAATCAAATTCCATTCACACTTTGATTGTGCCTGTTCATTTAAACACATTCGAGATGTAAAACACATGGGTTTAAAACGGTCTCAAGTCCCGGGTTAATGAAAATGCTCTGCGATTTCTGGCTTTAATAAAAAGCGGTTCAAGTCTCCTTATATGCGTTTGCTTCCTCATGGCATCAGAATATATACCTCTTACTGTCAGATATAGTTCGAGAGGTAACAGACTCTGACAATGCGAGAATGCTGTGTTTGTTACGAGGTATGGATGTTGGAGAAAATGATTAAATTAATGAACTTAACATACACATAAATACTTCAAAATAGCTCCTTATTTGAGTAATTTCGGAATGCGACTAGCCATCAGTATAATCAACCTCACTTTCTGGAAAAGATACTATTCTAGATATTCAGAGAGTATGTATTTCGTGGATGGAGGAAGCATGTTTGGCAGAATCAGATCCATTCTCTTCGCTCTGATCCATCGAGTCGATCCGTTCCCCCCTCTTTATTCTTCGAATAATTTGGAAAGTAACATATAGCCCAATTCAGTTGATTATCCAGCCATATTGACATTATGTCTACATAAGTGGATCTGTTCTTCAGAAGAAACAGACATTGATTAAAAAATGTTTGCAGACAAAGTCATTCTCTGAATGAATCACAGCGTCATTATGAATAATAAAAAATCTTCTTTCCATTTCCACTAGACCTATTATTTGATAATCGATATCGTCTTATTAGTTATTATATTTTGAGTGTAACTATATAGCGTCTCAAACCTCTAATTCGTGACAACTTGATACGTCCATTTTATTCAAGGAATCGAACAAGGGAAATAGCAGAAGACGATAGACATGTTTCAGGTTACAGTGCAGGGCCCATCCTCCCAACAGCGCATGCTCCATTTCACAGGCTCATTTATCATCCCTGCCTCCAATAGCGGAAGTTGGCCTTTACTATGTTGCTATGACGTATAGGAAAAACCCCACTTTCGCACGGTTCAGTTTGAATCCGGGCGAAACTCATTCTGTTTTGCACATGAGCGAACTACTTTTCATATGCTCTGTCCAGATAACCAGGGACAATAATCTCCAGATAATTCTTGTTAACGCTAAGTCATGCAGACATGAAAAGTAATCGAAATGTTCGGCAAACATCTATTTTACTATATGATGTCACTTCCGGCGATGAGCGCGCGGCCCGGAATCCAGTCCAAAAATCTGACTTGTAGCTGGGGTATTATTAGACCCCCGGCGAGGTGGTTGTGCAGGGCCAAAGAAACTGGAACTCTTCTGCGTGGGGGTATCAGGTTAGTCCACACACAGAGTTTTTAGTAGGGCCAATCGGAGATACAAAATGTATGATCCTGTATAACTGGTTTCAGTTTTGACCAGTGTGCATTTTTCTTCGTTTACAAACTTAGTTTAGCGTACAACTAACATAATTATGAACAACGGGACAGTTTTCCATCACTTCCTATGCAATCTGGTCCCATAGATCACGTGAGACACTTTTTATTCCTTCATATATGAAGAGTTCCACTGTTTTCACCGTCTCAATTCTTGAGTATACCAGCGAAATGCATTCTATCGATGGTTTGCCCCCAAGCAAAAGACATCAACGAGACTTTGGAAATTGAACTTAAATTTGTCGTTGGATTTCTTTAATTTGGCCTGATTTTGTAGAAAGTATATCGATGAGAATGGGTTGAAACCTTCATCCTACATATGATAAATATACCGATACCGACAGAGAAACAACTTGTGTAAAATACATGTAAATATGAATTTGTTCAATATTGATAAAAGTTCATCATTCTAACAATGAAATCTGACAGTTAATATATGCGGAAGTTCCAGTCGCGGATGGTGTGTTGATTAAATTAATCTCCCCACGCAGAAGAGTTACAATGTCTTTTGCATTGCACTGGGAATAGCTCGCGTCTTGGATGGCGAGGGAATGAACATTGTATGGTGAGAGAATTGGCACTGAAACGGGCCTTGTATGGTGAGCAAATAAACCTTCAATTAGAAGGGAATGAACCCTAGATGCTGAAAAAATGAATTCAGGTTTCTGGCTGGGTGGATACTGAAAGTAAACGTACGATTCCAAATTATATGAAGCAACCACCTTTACTGGAGCATGATATCCGAGAAACTAGTCGGTTTTTCTGACACGATTCCTGTCCGAGCGACAAACCGCCGGAAGTGACATAATAAAATATTGAAACGGTATTTATCGAACGTCCCAGTCACTACACTGTTTTTCAAGGCCTTGAGTTAACAGAAGTTTCGTGTCGACAGTGTACATGTAGGCCTCTCTCGCCACTATCCATGTATCTTACCTGTCATAACCACAGTATATAACACAACACGACAGTCCGTCTCTTAACCCACTAATTTGGCTCGATAGAATTCATAATCCTGCTCCCATGACACATGCTAATATGAGATCATAATTATTGGGACTTGCTGACCAAATCCTGTCGTTCATAATAATTTATGATACGGAAGAACTGTGCTATAGATGATTAGCTTCAAAGCAGACGTTCAGCTTCCAATTTTTTGCATTACTAATCGAAATATCTGAACCATAAGACAATATTAGCAAGCACACAACCACAAGCACGCATTTGTTTCTTGCAAGACAGAAGTCGTCAACAGTTTTTCATCATAGCGACAAGACATCATGCTGTTCCTCATTCAGCAAATCTATATTCTTTCTTCCAAATCACATTCCATCTTGTGTTGTGCCTCAGTCACACTTTGATTGTGACTGTTCATTTAAACACATTCGAGATGTAAAACACATGGGCTTAAAACTGTCCCAAGACCCGGGTTCATGAAAATACTCTGGGATTGCAGGCTTTAATAATAAGCGGTTCAAGTATCCTTATATGTGTTTGCTTCTTCATGGAATCAGAATATATACCTCTTACTGTCAGATATAGTTCGAGAGTTAACTTACTCTGACAATGGCAGAATGCTGTGTTTGTTACGAGGTATGATGTTGGAGAAAATAATTAAATTTGATGAACACAATATAGGCATAAATACTTCAAAATACCTCCTTTTTTTAGTAATCTCTGAATGCGACTAGACACCAGCATAATCAAACTCATATTCTGCAAAAGACACTATAATTCTAGATATTCAGAAAGTACGTATTTCGTGGATGGGGGAAGCATGTTTGGCAGAATCAGATCCATTCTCTTCGCTGTGGTCCATTGAGTCGATCCGTTCATCGTTCCCTCTAGCTATACCAAAGTTACCATGTCGGTTCGTACTTATTGTAAAGGTCAGATCTTGAAAGCAAATTTCTTCTTTGATGACGCATGTACCGGATATTTTTGGCAAAGCAGAACCGCGATTATTCCAAGGCCGTAATGAAGGGTGGTGTAACCCTGCCAAGCAGTTTTGTTATAATAGTGAGGCGGAACCATTTCGAATGAATACGTCAGTAATAATTAAGTCCCTTATCCATCAGCATCACTGGAGTGTGAGACGGAGCTAGAAAATCCGAGAAAAAAAAGTCCGTCTGTAAATAGCGAGGAACGTCTATCTTTAATTCCGTAATGCGACATGGAACGGAGCGGAGCGTGAAGCAAATAGTAACACATTGACTGATTATGTTTCGGGCAGGTTTAATTTACCGAAAATATTCTGCATCCTCTATGTTGGGATTTGGATGAATTTTGCCCAATCAGGATTTTTTTTTACAACTTCTCAAACTGACGACGTGTGTTTCTGCACAAATTGATCATCAGCAAGCTACAGTAGTTCATGCGGCATTTGGGAATTGCAGTTAATAAAATATAAATAAAGGTTGCGATTTTACGCAACAATGTGGAGGGTTTACTTGTAAATCAATAACCTGCACAAGTGTTTCTTTTATACGTAATGTTATATCCATTCCATTACAAGTCGGCTCAATTTCTTCTTTCTTCGGCGGTTTAAAGGACTGATGATTCAAGAGCCCCGAACAAGCACTCTATAAATCAGAAAGCACAAAACAGTCACTTCCTCTATCCCTTTCAATGTGCCATCTTGAATTATGGCGTACACGAGAAATAGATGCAATTCAGTCAAAACTGTTTCGTCATGTGGCCTTTCTGCACTTTGCTGTCAGCTTGGTTGCAGTAAACCGATGGAAAGTAAGCCCAGAAGAGGACTCGAGTGTTAAGCAAAATAGTTTTTAACCTACTCTACCATGGCGGGGTGATCTTGTATTTTTTTGGCGCGTAAAATAATCCGCCTAGTCACGTGCCCGTATGGTCAATAAAATAGCATACAGCGCGTAAAATGGCGATACATAAAAAAAGCGGATACAAGGCAATAGCCATCTTGGAGATATCGGATTGCGTGATTACTGTTCTCCAAATCTGGCTTCCGTGTGTATGAAGTAGACATAAAACGTAGCTGATAATCAGCCAGCTCATAAGAAACGAATGACAATGCGAATAGACCGCCCGCTACTGCAGATAAAAAGGAACAGTTGGCGTAAAGTTACCGCTCCATTTGAATGCAGACGGATGTTGAACCGATCTAGCACGGACCTCGCAGAGAGCACATTTGGGAGTGACAGATATTGATTGTCTCTCTCGACAATATGAAGTTGGTCTCTAGATGGAGTCCTGACGATGGGCTGTCCGCGAGACGGGCATTTTTTCTCATTAGCTGTCATTTCGTTATCCAAAACGATACCCTTTCCTTCGCTGCAAAGATAACGACTTACATGTCCCATTTTTCAGACGTTTTTTTCTTCCTGACAGACGAAATGAATGAAGACAATGTTGGCCATCACGTGCGTTTGTGAGGCATCTGTCGGCTTGATTGCCAGCAGAAAAATGCAGAGAGATTAATGGCGACACCATTGCTGTATGACTGGAGGCTTTATTCAGCAATATAACAACATAATAGTTATCTTCTTAACGAGCTTATCAGAAAAAAGTGGGTTCATGAAAAAACGCTTGAACGTTTAAGCCAGCAAGCTAAAAATACTGGCTGCATTTGTAGCATATGGCTGTAAGATTGTATCTGCAACACAGCTTGAACAATATGCTTCCGCAAAGTATATCATGCAGGTTGAAGCAGTTTGCTTCTGTTTTGAAAAAATCAAAAGCCAATAACGGTACAACAGTAATGGAATAAATATAATGACTTTTGAGCGAGAAGCAATCCAAGATGAAAGATCACTCAAAACCCATATCCTGGCTTGTTGTGGAGTTTAATTGGGGATTAATTGTTCAGTAGAAGAAGTCAGGGAACAGTACACGAAGGGATACCGTTCAAGTTCGAAGCACTTCATTGGTCAATGAAAATTTTCGGAAGCACTTGATTGGTTAATTCAAATTTGGAGCACTTGATTGGCAAATTCAAATTTTCGGAATCACTTGATTGGTCAATTCAAATTTTCAACAAAGCACTTGATTGGTTAATTCAAATTTGAAGCACTTGATTGGTCAATTCAAATTTTCACACAAAAATGGTAGTTTCATTGGCTTGAGGAGAAAATTGGAAGAAACTCTAGCCATTCATAGAATTTCTGGATACATAAAACGCCATGGGTATCAAGGTGACCTGACTTGTATGACACCGGAACAAACCTCCAAAGGGATCAGCACCTAATGCTTAGCAATGTTAGCGCGGCTACTCCACAGATTCTTATAAATTGGATGTTGGGCTGATCCAAGGTTGTATATATGCGCCATGAGAAATGTAAGCTTATTAGCCTTGTAAAGACTTCCGCACGACATGGTTTACTGCCGGATTGAAGGATACATGAACGAGACTAACGACCTAATTGTGTGAATTCTTGAGACCCGTTGGGTATATTCTCGGGAGCCTCAGGAAATCCGTTCGAGCACGTCTCGAAAAAGCAACATTCGGCGACAGTATCATATCAAATTACATGTAGATCCATAGTTCGGTCACCCCGAAATTTGCGCATTGCTTAAACGACATGCCATCTTTATTCTTCGGATAATTTGGAAAGTAAAATATAGCCGAATTCAGTTGATTATCCAGCCATATTGACATTATTTCATCATAAATGGATCTGTTCGTCAGGGAGAAAAAAAAATATTGATTAAAAAATGCTTGCAGACAAAGCCATTCTCTAAACGAATCACAGCGTCATTATGAGTAATAAAAAATCTTCTTTCCATCTCTACTAGACCTATTATTTGATAATCGATATCGTCTTATTAGTTATTATATTTTGAGTGTAACTATATAGCGTCTCAAACCTCTAATTCGTGACAACTTGATACGTCCATTTTTTTCAAGGAATCGAACAAGGGAAATAGCAGAAGACGATAGACATGTTTCAGGTTACAGTGCAGGGCCCATCCTCCCAACAGCGCATGCTCCATTTCACAGGCTCATTTATCATCCCTGCCTCCAATAGCGGAAGTTGGCCTTTACAATGTTGCTATGACGTATAGGAAAAACCCCACTTTCGCACGGTTCAGTTTGAATCCGGCCGAAACTCATTCAGTTTTGCACATGAGCGAACTACTTTTCATATGCTCTGTCCAGATAACCAGGGACAATAATCTCCAGATAATTATTTTTAACGCTAAGTCAAAGAGGTATTATGCAGACTTGAAAAGTAATCGAAATGTTCGGCAAACATCTATTTTACTATATGATGTCACTTCCGCCGATGTGCGCGCGGCCCGGAATCCAGTCCAAAAATCTGACTTGTAGCTGGGGTATTATTAGACCCCCAGCGAGGTGGTTGTGCAGGGCCAAAGAAACTGGAACTCTTCTGCTTGGGGAGGTTCGGTTAGTCCACACACAGAGTTTTTAGTATGGCCAGAATGCCAATCGGAGATATAACAATGTATGATCCGGTATAACTGGTTTCAGTTTTGACCAGCGTGCAATTGTCATCGTTTACAAAATTAGCTTAGCGTACAACTAACATAATTATGAACAGCGGGGCAGTTTTCCATCACTTCCGATGCAGTCTGGTCCCATAGATCACGCAAGACACTTTTTATTCCTTCATATATGAAGAGTTCCACTGTTTTCACCGACTCAATTCTTAATTTTATACCAGTGAAATGCATTCTATCGATGGTTTACCCCAAGCAAAAGACATTAACGAGACTTTGGAAATTGAACTTAAATTTGTCGTTGGGTTTAATTTGGCCTGATTTTGTAGAAAGTATATCGATGAGAATGGGTTGAAACCTTCATCCTACATATGATAAAGATACCGATACCGACAGAGAAACAACTTGTGTAAAATACATGTAAATATAAAGTTGTTCAATAATGATAAAAGCTCATCATTCTGACAATGAACTCTGACAGTTAAAATCTATGCGGAAGTTCCAGTCGCGAATGGTGTGTTGATTAAATTAATCTCCCCACGCAGAAGATTTCTTTGGCACTGCACTGGGATGGCGAGGGACTGAACATTGGATGGTGAGAGAATTGGCACTGAAACGGGCCTTGTATGGTGAACAAATAAACCTTCAATTCGTAGGGAATGAACCCTAGATGCTGAAAAAATGAATTAAAGTTTCTGGCTGGGTGGATACTGAAAGTAAACGTACGATTCCAAATTATATGAAGCAGCCACCTTTACTGGAGCATGATATCCGAGAAACTAGTCAGTTTTTCTGACACCATTCCTGTGCGAGCGACAAACCGCCGTAAGTGACGTAATAAAATATTGAAACGGTATTTATCGAACGTCCCAGTCACTACACTGTTTTTCAAGACCTTGAGTTAACAGAAGTTTCGTGTCGACTGTGTACATGTAGGCCTCTCTCGCCACTGATCGATGTATCTTACCTGTCATAACTACAGTATATAACACAACACGACAGTCCGTCTGTGAACCCACTAAATTGACTCCATAGGAATTCATAATCCTGCTCCCCTTGATACATGCTTATATGAGATCCTATTTATTGGGACTTATTCAGGCCTCCCAGAGTGGCATAATATCATCAAAATCATAAAATTTTGCCAAAATGAGTGAACAGCATAAAATAGCTATTTTTTTTTTAAATCATAAAATCATATATGTTTGTTGAGAAAAAATGTTTATTTGACGAACTGTACTTAAAATATTCGAAATCTGGTATTGGGCATGCCCACGAGTTCCAAGTATGTACATATAATGTTGTGGTTCTGAACACCTGGTTCTGTGTTCGGCTATATTATTAGTGCATTACATAGCCAGGGTTCTCTGATATCCGCTCATTCTCAACTTGTCATATATGACATTGTACCTCTCCAACCTACAATCTGTATTCACTTTGACTCTACTTTTATGAGAAATCATAAAAAAAAATCATAAAAAATAGATGGAAAAAGCATGAAATGTCCTTTAAAATAGCATAAATTAATCATAAATTTTCACCAAAAATGGCATAAAAACATGATTCAAATTCCTGAAAAGTGGCTGGGAGGCCTGCTTATATGTTGTTGACCAAATCCTGTCGTTCGAAATAACTTATGATACGGCAGGACTGTGCGATAAAAGATTAGCGTCAAAGCAGACAATCAGCAACCAATTTTTCGCATTAATAATCGAGATACCAAAACCATAAGATAATATTAGCACAAAACCACAAGCTCACATTTGTTTCTTGCAAGAGAGAAGACCTCAACAGTTTTTCAGCATAGCGACAAGACATCATGCTGCTCCTGACAGCAAATCTATATTCTTTCTTCCAAATCAAATTCCATGTTGTTTTCTTGTATTGTGCCTCGTCACACTTTGATTGTGACTGTTCATTTCAACACATTCGAGATGTAAAACACATGGGTTTAAAACGGTCCCAAGACCCGGGTTAATGAAAATACTCTGAGATTGCAGTCCAAGTGTCCTTATATGTGTTTGCTTCCTCATGGCATCAGAATATATACCTCTTACTGTCAGATATAATTGGGGAATGCTGTGTTCTGTTATGAGGTATGGATGTTGGAGAAAATGATTAAATTAATGAACTTAATATAGACATAAATACTTCAAAATAGCTCCTTATCTGAGTAATTTCTGAATGCGACTAGCCATCAGCATAATCAACCTCACATTCTGAAAAAGATACTATTCTAGATATTCCGAGAGTATGTATTTCGTGGATGGAGGAAGCATGTTTGACAGAATCAGATCCATTCTCTTCTCTGTGATCCATTGAGTCGATCCGTTCATCGTTCCCTCTAGCTATACCAAAGTTACCATGTCGGTCCGTACTTAATGTAAAGGTCAGATCTTGAAAGCAGATTTCTTCTTTGATGACGCATGTACCGGATATTTTTGGCAAAGCAGAACCGCGATTATTCCAAGGCCGTAATGAAGGGTGGTGTAACCCTGCCAAGCAGTTTTGTTATAATAGTGAGGCGGAACGATTTCGAATGAATACGTCAGTAATAATTAAGTCCCTTATCCATCAGGATCACTGGAGTGTGAGACGGAGCTAGAAAATCCGAGAAAAAAAGTCCGTCTGTAAATAGCGAGGAACGTCTATCTCTAATCGCGTAATGCGACATGGAACGGAGCGGAGCGTGAAGCAAATTAGTAACACATTGACTGATTATGTTTCGGGCAGGTTTAATTTACCGAAAATATTCTGCATCTGTATATGGCGAGATTCTGCTGGTGGACGTTTCGTCCCCGAGGCCCGCCCCCTGTACAGACCTTTTGGTCTTTGATATATGTTGGCACTTGTGGGAAGTTGATGCTGGGTCGACATCGGGCCTTACAGACTAGTCTTTTGTGTTAAATGCTGTCATTTACATCTGACGACGATACAGCTCACCAATCTCCAATGTACGAGTTGTCA